>OX439137.1:21550517-21775145 GCA_949318235.1 Ecdyonurus torrentis | reverse complement strand
GGAAAGGAAAGGAAAGGAAAGGAAAGGAAAGGAAAGGAAAGGAAAGGAAAGGAAAGGAAAGGAAAGGAAAGGAAAGGAAAGGAAAGGAAAGGAAAGGAAAGGAAAGGAAAGGAAAGATTTACAATGCTTTCGTAACGTTATAATATATGTTAATTGGCGAGAGCAATTTTGGTTAAAATAGAGTAGTTCAAAGAAATACTCATATAGATTAAAAGTTGCAGATAAGTGAGATAAGGAAAAAAACATAGCTTTAATAATTGATTATCTTGCGTTAAATAATATACTCATCTTTTCGAGTCACAGCATATTATTTGTGCACGTCATAAAGAGTTAGAAGATTGTAACAACGTGATCCAGCTGAAAATGTTATAAAATTACCTCGTTTTCAATCTATATAATAACAACGTGTATTTATGGTCTATTTTAGTATCATATTTTAACAACATAATTTATTTTTATTTACTATTAAATTATTATGATTTATGATGTATAGCATGATAAAAAATTATGCAATTTTAGTATAGCTTAATTAATGCTATAACATAATAATTTTAATACAGTATTTCTTTTAATTTATAAATAAATTTATAATGCTAATTAAAAAAAATATCTTACTCATATTTACGCTTTTATTTTATTTTACAAAAAGATTTGTTTTCATTTTCGTTAAATAAGTATGATATAGTTTATAATTAATATTAATAAAAAACAACTATACATGTAAGGTTTTGCCATGGGAGGATTTGTATGTCATTGTGTTTAAAAGGCCGAGCACTGTGGTCTAGTGGATGCGTGTCTGACTCGTCCGCGAGGGGTTACGGGTTCGATTCCCGGCAGAGGCAAAGTTTATCAGTAAGCTTTGTCAACCGGAAATACACAGTGCATTTGGGAGGTGGAAAGGATATCTCAGGGTATTCCTCTACCGACTTCCTGACCGAGGTTTCCATGGTTTCTTCGGTATGTAAAGGCGAATGCCGGGAAGAATTTGCCAGGCCATGGCCGACCCGCCATGGAAGAACCCGCGAATCTTATGATAGGGTTTCGGAAGTCTCGGGAGTGTAAATTCAGTATAAATGTAATGTAAATATGTAAATAACTAGCATAAGTTGTACCTCGCTTAGAGGTTTAAAAAAAAAATATTAATACTATAATATTATTTACTATGTTAGTAAACTATTAGGTAAATTTTTCTTAGGTTTATAGTTAATACAAGTGCCCTATCTACTTACGTTAGTAAAGACCAGCAGATAGTACATTTTGCGTTTGGTGACAACTTTGATCACTTTATAATATTTTGTTTTATTAACGTTTTTAATCACGACTATTTTAAAAATTATAATTATTTGTATTGTTATAGGGTTGCGTGTGATTCTGTAAATGGATCAGGAATCGAAGAAAATAATGCATCAGGTAATAATTATATCTTTCATATAGTTTTGTTTTTGGTAAAATAAATTACTTTATTACTATTACTAATTATTTTTTAAACGAGTGGCAATTAGTTTTTTTCTTTTTGACCACGTTTTATAACATTGTTATTTAATTAAAAAGTACTCAAGATTAAAAAAAGGGCTTATTTAAAGTATGTTAAAAAAAAGAAAACAACTTATTTCAATAACCCTAAATCGCGCATGGTTTGAGTAAATAATTATTGGTAATAAAAGTAAAAGTTTAAATGTTAAATCTTTATAAGATAGATTTTCGGGTAATCTTAAGTGATTTATATAGTTTAGAGTTTGATGTGTTAACATGAATGTTAAGAGAGATAATTTACAAAATGTTCAAAGAGTATCAGTAAGTTGTTAAAAAATAGAAGCCTCTAACACAGTATACCGAAGTGTCACAAAATACTTTCAATGCATATTGTTTATGGGAATATAATAAAAGTGAGACATCTTTGGCAACATGGTACACTACACATACAAAGTTAACAGATGATAACAGCTATGAGAGGAGCGGAGTCAAGTACAGGAGATGGGAGGTCACGTACTGTACAGTGTTGTAATTCGTTCTATTATCATGAAAGATTTTTGGTGACAATTTAATATTTCCTAAATAATAACAGAATAGTTTAAAAAAAACAACAACTTATGGCTGTAGTTGTGATTGTTTTTACGGAGACCAAAGACAATTCTGATTTTTTTTCTTTCTTAGGTTCCGCTACACGAAATGATACTATGACAGAAGAAAGACGAGATATGCGGATGTGCAAAGTTTGTTTCCAGAAAGATCTTGGTATTGTATTTTTACCTTGCGGACATATGGCCACATGTCCTGATTGTGCACCACAATTAACAGCATGTCCAATATGTCGAGCAAGAACTACAGCTTACGTCCGGGCTTTTTTACCATAGTCCATTTCTATAATGAAAAATTTTAATATTTTTTTGGCTCCATTTGATGTTACAGAAGAAGAAGAAGAAATCAGACACTGCACGTACTTCATGTTTCTGCTACTGCTGCTTTTAAATTACAGCTTATTTAACTTAAGCTCTTTAGATGAAGCGATTTAAACGTAAAAAGTTTTTTTTTATGCCTTCTAACTCAACAACATTAAATAAAAAAAAGAAGAAAAAGAAAAAAAGTAAAAGAAGAATAAAAAAAGAAGTTCCGAGAAAAAAGAAAATAAAAAATAATTACTACTTCACGTAATTTAAGTGACAACAATTTCGGGTTCCAAATTTAATATCCAGCAATTCAAAATTTTAAATTTACTGGAAAAACTATTGCACTATATACAATTTTACTTTAAATTTTGTTGTTAAAAGTGTTCAAGCTTAAATTAAGAAATTTTTGGCTTTTTATATAAAATTTCATATATTAGTAAAGAGGAAGAAAAGTAGTAGCCTCAAGCCGAGCTGGAATGGCCGAGTGGTGAAGGCAGCTGACTCGCAACTCTGTTCTCCTCACCGAGTATAGGTTCGAGCCACTGCTGGGTGCGTACGTGAAGTGTGAGAGCACAACACGTTGCATGTTTACATGCATTCCATGACGACGCACAGTATTCGGGAGGTGCATGATTGATGTGATTGCACCAACCAGCCTGCCTAGATGTTTCTCTAGGCTGTCATGGCGAATGCCGGGCTGTGTACTTAGGCCGTGGCCGGCCCGTGTGTGCTTTTCCATTAATTAGAAAGTCTTTACCTGTCGATGAGACAATGTCTTCACTGGGTCAGGGATTGGTGTATATAGCACGATAACACAATATGGCAAGAAAAAAAAATAATAAATAAAAATTTCCAAATATACGTGAAGTGTAATTATGAACGGATCAAAGTTTTATATTTATCTATTGGCAAAAAAGATTAAAAAGCTTATGAAATCCGAATAAAAATGGTTTTCCGCATCTTCATTTATTCAACGATCGTTGCAAATTAATAAGTTTTGAGGAAGTTGTATAAATAGTTTTGATGACGTAATAACATTTGTGACTGTAATTGTTACTATGAACTGCCTGAGTCCATAAATATTCCTATTATTTTTTATAGTTGAAATTATAAAGTAAAAAAATTTATTGTGCAAGGTGAATAATAACAACTGATCTAATTTATCTTACAAAAAAAAATCCTTCATATTTCTGTTGTTTGTGCTTTTAAATAAAAATATAAAATTATAATTTTGCATTTCAATAGAAGGACATTTGAACGTTTAAAGAACTTAGAAAAGAAAAAGAAAAAAATAGAAGAACTGTGGAAAAAAAAGAAAAAAAATTGACTTTAAGTGACCCAAGAATTTAAAGTGCCCAATCTTGCTAATCTACTATCGAGCAATAAATACTTAAAGCTCGACTACAAAGCTGTACAATATTTACCTTTCATTTTGTACGTTGTAAAGGTGTAGAAGCGTAATTGTGAAACTTTAGATTTTTTTCAAAATACCATATAGCGGTAGAAAGTAAGAAAGAAAAGTGAGTGAAATGTAGAATTTTCTATTTTAAAAGAACAATTTCAAAATTTTCATGTTTATCTACCGACTGCAGACTTTAAAATTTACATTATGAAATCCAAATAGAAATTGTTTTCCACATCTTCTTGTTGCAACAAAAATTCAAGAGGCATATTTTGAGGCAATATTAGGATATTATGATATTAGGATCATAATAAATTTATTATATATTTCATTGCATAAATACTATTTTTTATGCAGCATATTTATTATTTTATGTTGCACTAATGTATGGTATAATAACGCAAATGCATAAAAATTTACGTTATATATTATTTCCGTGAAGTAAAATATTTGTGACATTAATTTATTCTTTTAAAAAAACATGAAAAAAAATCAAAGTGGTGCCAGGGAAGAACAGAAGAAGCGTTTTGAAACCTGAGGTCCGTTGTTAAACTATACCCTTCAATGATTTGTAATAAATTACCGTAGCAAGAAGAATATTAAGGAATTAAGGAAATTTTTCACAAATTTAAAATAAATGCTTCCAAAGGACAGCAATATACAAATCACAGTTTATTGGCTTTAAAAATATACCATTTATAAAATTAAATATTTATAAGTTCTTTGTTTTGTAGTTTTTTTTTTGTAAAAGAAAGGAAATTAATTAACATTTGTACGAATAACAATTTGAAGATTGAAATTTACTTCAAATACGACAAGATTGTGTATATTTCGTAATATTTCTGCGACCATATCGAGAAAAAAAATCAAGATAACTCGTTACGTTACTCAATAACTCAATAAAAAATAATGACACTATAACGTTACTCGTTACAATTTTTGAAAAGTGAAGATTTGACGCTACGTTACTTACTACTCTTATTAGTAATGAAGTTATTATTAGTGTTACTTGATTTTCTTTATATTTTCAATATGCTTTATAGGTACTAGGAATTTTTAATTTGTATTTCTTGTATTGTTTTCGTGGCTATATTTTCATGGAAAGTAAAAAATTGTGTATAATTACTTTTCATTGAATTTACAAGTGTGCCAGTCTAATAGACAACTTGCATTCCGTTTTCGTTTTTACGTTTTTGGTCTTACAAATTCTTTTTTATTCTTTTTTTTTTCTCTAAAAGCTTTTTTTTTTAATTCAACCGTTGTAAAAAAATTGTCCACTGGTTACGAACTCGTCAGAACGATTTCAACAATTAAAAAAGCACAAAAGAAACACGAACTGTCTTTCGGCGTAATGGCCACCGTCTTTACTTCAAATAAAGTTTGAATTTCAAAATCTATTTTAATTATGCAGGAGCATTTTTCAAGAAGTTTTATATACACCAATCCAATACTATTTATTTTTCTTTAATCATTTTTAAGACCATAAAAAAAACGGGTTGCAAGTTGTCTATATTTTATGTTTGTGTCGTTCTCATTGGCCTTGGCTTAGTTTTATGTGTTTGCATTGAGTGTGTGTGTGTGTGTGTGTGTGTGTGTGTGTGTGTGTGTGTGTGTGGTGTGTGGTGTGTGTGTGTGTGTGTGTGTGTGTGTGTGTGTGTGTGTGTGTGTGTGTGTGTGTGTGTGTGTGTGTGTAGTATATATATATATATATATATATATATATATATATATATATATATATATATATATATATATATATATATATATATATATATATAATATAAGGAAATTATATTTCCTTTTCCTTTTTTTTTTTTTTTTTTTTTTTTTTTTTATTGTTACAAAATTGACATTTACTATATTCTAACCAAATGATTTATCCTCTTTTAATTTTAGTGTTAAAAACACGTTTTTACACACTTGTGTAAATTGATTGTTTTTGAGTAGGTCCATTAATTAATTAATTGGTTTAAGCATCTATAGGAGGATTACAATAAAACAATAATAAATAATTATAAGAGAATATAAATTAGCAACGACTACTGTGTTGTATGTTTCATAAGCTTTATTATATCTCTGATCTAAATCTTTAATTTTTTGTTTTCATTACATAAACAACTTGAAAAAGTCATAGTAATTAATGAACAAAAAAATTTGTATAACAATTAGAATTTAAGGTAATTATGTAATTTATTGTAATAATATTTATATTATCTATGATAAATCATTGCAATTTTTATTAGATTTATTCGAATCGTTTAAATTTTTGTTCGATTATATAGTTTCAAGTGTTAATTGATACCTGTTGATTTTTCCTGCCACAATTAAAATGATAGGAAAGATATTAAAATCTGACAAGTCTGTTTATGTCTTAGACTAGACCGGGCAGTGGTTGTAAAGTGAGTCCGCCAGGCGAGCATCTGATCAGCTATATCGCCTATGATTGTGTTGTCTAATCTTTTCTTTTGTGTCGTTAATTACTGCGTCTTTGTCTTATGTTCTAATTCTCCTTTGTTTCCAAATACCTATTCTTCCTTTCCCACTAAAAATCATGTATCACACAATCTCCATAATCATATAATCATCTTCAAAAGTAAACCCGGTACAAGTGGGCATGTACCTCCATCTTTAATTTTCATATCACGTGGTTTACTTGCATTGACATGTCAAGTGAGGCATACCATCCCAACTATTTGCAATATTTCATTTCCTTGTGTTTTAATGTTTACTTCCCTCCTTGCTTGACTTCTTCAATCATTATCATTAAATTAAAACTACTATCCGTTTATAGTACCGCACATATGACCACAAGAGCGTGGACATTTTTTTACACAATCCTAAACCTAAACCCCTTTATTCGAATTACCTTACCCAATTAACCAATTATAGAACACAAAAGCAAAATTTCAAAGTAATTGTGTTGATGTGAGCTGAAACTAAAAGCTCCACAACCAAAACAATAGGCTAATTAAATTTAATTAGCCTCGTACAACCAACCAACTGGTTGTAAAGTCCAGACCAAGAGGTATCTTAGTATGGTTCATCAGGATGGTTCATCAATCCATTTCTTCTCATTCATGTCCACAGTATTGTGATGAGCCTAATCGGTAGAAAGCGATAGTTGTCGCTCTATTATCGCTCGGGAACCGATTGACGGTTGCTTAAGCTTTGATTGTTCACATCCATGTTTTCGCCTCAAGTATTTGTTATAAGATATTGTGTGTAAAGTTAACATTGCAATGCAGGTGTCTATAACAATGGTGAACAATGATTGGCTGCTCTAAAAAAATAAACACTTTTATTGGTGGATCTTGTTTTTTTTGTTCGTTTGGAACTGTTAAAAATAAGTTGTTATTGAAACATATAGTTTTAATTTTATGAACTTCCAATAATTCTTTTCAGTTTTGTGAAGAAAAAAAAAATTACAGGCACGTCGTAATCAGTTAGTATTTTTATGATCAGGTGTTCTTAATAAAGGAAAAATAAATTATTTGATAATTTTAAAGCTTTCTATTTGTGTGACCTTTATAGACCCAACTTATTTAAGAAAGCGCATTATTAGGAAAAGCATCTTATGAATTATGACGTAACGTACGTCTAGCTTTTAGAATGTTTGAGTAAGCCTAATAGGTTATGGGAGACAAACAGAGGATGCTCTAATGTCTTATTTTGCTATAATAATAAATTACTATTAATTTATTTTTTCATTTTTAGGTAATTTTTAATAATGGTTTAATATTTTTTAATAAATACAACTGGTACTGTGATCAAAAAGTATCGTGCTTGCTAAACCTATACCGCGTACTGTGCCGCGTAGACGACTCGGAATAAGTGTCTCGACATTTTCAATGCTATTGCTGCTTTATTACCAAGAGATCAGACAGACATTTGATTGTCAATTGTCAGCTTTCCACACTTGACATTCTTGCATGATTTCCTGCATGCATTGCCTTAACGTATGACTGGACATTTCTAAATATTCACGGCTCAGGGCTCAGAGTCTATGCCATCCAAATACCCAATTTTTCTTTTTTCAAATTATTCATCAACATCCTTTCAACCCTCTAAGAATTCTTCATGCTTTCATATGAAATGAATTTTTCCCACCTGAATGTGTTTACCTCCAAATTATCCTCTCAAATGGACGGATCGAAAAGAACATACAGAAAAAAGGTGTGCGTTTGTGTAAACGTACTATAGTTCAGATAATTAGTTAGATCTACAAACTACATACATGAGCTTTATTGTCATCAGGTAACATTTTTTTTATTGAGCACACCTGATCATTACATCACTAACTGTTAACGTCAGATGTGTATAGTTAAACTTTTTTTTTTTACCATTTATGCCGTTAAAGAATAAACGTAAGTTCTGAAAAAAAATTGCATGCGTCAATAGCAATTCATTTTTATCATTTTGTTTTGTTTTGTTTTGTAAATGAACGAAAACAAGATGAACCAATGAATGTGATTTTTTTTTAATAGCCAATCGATGTTTAAGTCCTTAAAATAATGTTAATTTATATATATATTATATTATAATATATATATATATTATATATATATATATATATATATATATATATATATATATATATATATATATATATATATATATATATATATATATATATATATATATATATATATATATGAGTAGAGTAGAGTAGAGTAGAGTAGAGTAGAGTAGAGTAGAGTAGAGTAGAGTAGAGTAGAGTAGAGTAGAGTAGAGTAGAGTAGAGTAGAGTAGAGTAGAGTAGAGTAGAGTAGAGTAGAGTAGAGTAGAGTAGAGTAGAGTAGAGTAGAGTAGAGTAGAGTAGAGTATAGAGTAGCTTATATATGTAATTTTATAATAATGTGTTATTATTATAAATCGGAAAGTTTAATTATTAGGGAGGTAACATAATAACATAATATTAAAATATTAATATGTATGAAACAATGGGTTTTCAATCAATGTTATCACAATGTTTACTAAGAGCCGTTTTTTTTTTTTCGATTGTAAGTAATATTATATTTGAACGTATAATAAATATTGAAATGTAAAATTTTGACCTGATGTCAACTAAACACAACGTTTTGAAGGTATTTACACGGAACAGCAGCATCAGTTCAATGACAAAACATCTGAGAAAGAAGACAAACAAGTGCAGTTTTAAAAAGCTTCTGATTTTTTGTTGTTGTAAAATTACAGCTATGTCAGTAAGAAACAAAGTTGTTGTTTTTAGTTGTTTAAATAAGTGACTATAAGAACTTTTTTGTATTATTTGTAAAATTGTGACAACAGTAAGAGAAAACTCAGTGTCTAATAGAGGTTAGTTGAGTGAATTTTTTATTATTTCAGTGGAAAATCATAATAGTTTCTTAGTTTATATCTTTATCTAACCTAATTAAAAAATAATTTTATATGATTATTATGATCATATACTGTACTATATTTAAAATTATAAATAATTATTACGTATAAAGTAATTTGATATCATAATTTTATAATCCTAATTATTTTAAAGTTTTCTTTTTTACTAACTTTTTTACTTATATTATATCGGTTTGGGCTTCCACGGTTCGATGTATGTGAGTTGTTGCTAGTCGCATTGACCCTTGCGGGATAACCGTGGCGGTTGTTGTTGTTCTCCTTGTTATCTTGACGTTTCACGTCCCACGTTGGACGCATCTTCAGGTTACACTAACTTGAAGAAACAACAAGGAGAAGAACAACACCCACCACGATTATCCCGCAAGGGTCAATGAGACTAGCAACAACTTTTGAATTTTGAGAATTTTTTATTTTTAATATTAATATTGTGTGTTTTTCTAGGTTATAAATGTTCTATTTAAATTGACATAATATGTAAAACAATGGCAATATATTACTCAGCACCATTCATTGCAAAACTAACATAATATAAATGTTTGTTATAAAATTAAATTGAACAAATGCATACCTGATAAATGTGGTTCGGTTTTCCTGTATGTCACTACTTTTACGTAATGAGTATGTAAAAATTAAATGGTTTCGTGTGCTTGCAAGTTAAATTTTTCAGGTATGCTAAATTTTTAGTCCTTATTGTTTTCCCCCTTTTTTTTAGTTTTATTTTTCTTTAATTCGTTTGCAAAAGTTTAATTATTTAAACAACTTTTAAAGTTCTTCTTTATACTCAAAGCAAAAAGATAAATCATGTGATGAGATCACCATACATACTGCAACTATTATGTACCTTAAGCCTTTTGTATATACCTTTGAAAACTGGGTCTCAAAAATTATAAAGAAGGCAACTCTTTGAATTCATGAAATCATGAAATCTAGGTCTACAATAGAAATTGTAAAGTTAGTTACCTACTTTACAAGTTTTCTCCCAAGTTTGTTTAGGCTGCAGAAAGGTTAAAGCCCTTGTCAGCTTGCTTTTTTATTACTTAGAATACAAGACTGATACTTACCATACCTTAATATCCATGAATTAGACACCATCACGTTGGTTTTGTATTTATTTTCGTTTTTGCGGTTATATCACGTATCTGACGTCACAATGTACCGATGGGGCCGTGATAGGGGTTAAAGAACTTGAGGGAGGGGCTTAAATTTATCACGTGACCAGAGCGGTGACTGTGATTGGTGGCGGTACATTATGACTTCAGATACGTGATATAACCGCAAAAAGGAAAATGAACAAAAATAAATACAAAATCAACGTGATGGTGTCTAATTCATGGATAATAAGGTATTGTTATTATTAGTCTAGTATTCTAAATGATAAAAAAAGTAAGTTGACAAGGGCTTTAAGGGATATAATACATTGTGTATGTTTCAAGTTTAGTGATCTTGTGATTTATCAATAATCAATGTTTTTTTTTTTTTTTCTTTTTTTGTACATTACAGGATCTTTTATTCTTCTTCTCTTCCTATTTTTACAATATGATAAAAAAAATACTATTAGTAAAAGGTACACCATACATTCTTTTTAAATTGGAATAGGTTTACATTGGAACAGGTATTATTATACTATAGTAATAAACCTAATGCCGGTAAAATATATTAAAATAAAGACGTATATTATTCACCTAGATTACACATGTGATATATTTTAGTATAAAATACCAGTTCCAGGTTACGTTCAACTTATTGCAATATACCGAATAAATTGTACTATCGTAGTAATTTGTTGCCATGACAAAATTATGAAAAATAAAAATTTGATTAACTATTTGAAAAAAAAATGTAAAAGATATTTGCCAAAAAATTTTACTGTGTAGATTATTGATTTAAAAAATTTAAACTATATTTAAATCTTTTTTTTTTTTTTGAAATTATTGTTATTCATTATGCATTATGCTGCATTAAATTAATGTAATAACAAAGTCAATTTCTTATTTATAAAAATTGTGATCATATATTATGTCAGTTTTCTTATTGTATTCAGATAACTATTAATATATTTTTAATATTAATAGATATAGGGTTTGCGTTTGTATTGCATGGCTTTTAAGGCTTGTTAAAAAAAAAATCAATTATAATGGATTGAATTTATATATTGAAAAATACTCATTCTGTTATATATGTGAGCAAAATTATACTTTTGTATAAAAATTTTATTTTACATCATTTTAATAAATTTTACTTACGCTATATTACGCTATAATATATTTTTTAATCTTCTCCTTTCCTAATTAATATTTTACATTCATAGTAGACAAAAAAATTCTATTGAAGAAAATACGAGACTGGGACCTCATTTTAAAGCAATATGAACTCTGATCATGTAACTGATATACAGTATTTATATAACATATACACACATATACAAGTGATATATTTAATATAGGGAAAAATTGCTTTACGGCTGCTACATAAAAATCTCTTTTTTTTTTTTTTTTTTTTTTTTTTTTGGTATCAATAAGTAAAAGACTGAGATATCACAACTTTTATACATTTTTATTGCTATGTGGTATTGCTGCGGTAAAATTGCTTAAGTCGACTTTTTTTATTATTGGTATTAGTTGTTTTTTTTCTCTGGTCCACGCTTTCATGTGCCGAAGAACATGGGTCACATACCGATTTTCTTATATCAGAGTGAACCAACTGCAATTGAAAATTTTAAAATTTCACTAAAAAAAACAAACGATTTACATTTGACGCGTTTTACAGGAGAAGTAAACGGAGTGACTTTGGATTTTGATGAGTTCATTTTGAGTAAAATTTTTAAAGAGTCCTTTGTTATTCATTTTGAAGCGAGAAGATCGATATGAATGTACCAGAGTTGCGACTCTGCCTTAACGGTAATTTCACCGTATTTGAAACTCCTCCTCGAGATGTGGACCGTTTCATCTTTTTTAATTGATTATGAGGGGGCACGAGCTGAAGACATCCACCGTCCACGTCCAAGATCCACACAAACCCGTAGACGAGCGGAACCAAGAATACCCGTGCTGGTTATTTATACTTCACTCTACCATGCCCTTTATATGACCAATGACTTCTTCTGCGTGAACTTCACGTGATGACTGACGGTGAGATGGATATATTAGGATGACGATATAAACGATGCCTGCACGGAAAGAATAAAACACGTAATTTTTGCTGTATTTATGTCATTATAGCATTACTGATACTAAATTAGAACAACACAATTAAATATTATGCTTTTCAACATAATATTTATGCTGGTATTATCTATAGCATAGACTTTGTTGTGTTGAACTAATTGTGCTGAAAGTGGACTAAATTAATAATGTTATTAGTTTTTTTCCCCTGTGGTAAATACAATTTAAGGGTTTTATCTAGTTGGCTTGTATCTTAAAATCTAATAAGAAAAATGCCAAACTTTATGATCCCATTTGAAAGGTAATAGTAACAGCGACGGTAAAAATTTCAGAACGCGTGACCATCAGATAAGAAGAGAGAAACTAATTATTGAAATTAACATGGGCTCCTATGGGACTAAAACTTTCAAAAATCATAATTTAAAATCTAGCATAGTGAACCCCTATTTTTTAATATTAATATAAATATATATATATATATATATATATATATATATATATATATATATATTTCATCTTTGAAGATAACTTATTCTAAATAATCACTGCAAAATTTTCAGAATTGTCTTTCTTTGCGACTTTTTAGTCAAATCCTACAGCAGTAGCTCATTTCCCGCCTTAATGGAAAACAAAGAAGAAGAAATACACAGTATTAGGGGTTAAAAGTAAGTTGGAAAAATAAGAAATAATGAAGATTATAGAAAAGATAACAGGCACTGACATGGATTAATTTGTCACCGTCTTGAGCTGAAAAAATGGCAATTTTAATGCAGAAATTATATTTAAAACGCTAACTTACCGTAAGGCTTACCTTAGTTTGTTCTGCAAAGTAGTGAGTTTTTTTAAATAATGATTGGCTGCCAAATAATAATAATAATAAAAATATATTGGTTGATCTTGTTTTTTGAGACGATAAAAATGAGTCACTGTTGAGTGCGGATAATTTTTTTGTAATGTTACGTTCATTCTTAATTTTTTCTCACGTCTAAAATTCTAAACGAAGAAATAAAAATTCATAAACAGTAAACAGGCAGTGATGTCGTGATGAATTGTTCTTAATAAAAAAGTAAACTGGCTCAATATTTTGTATAGTTTGCATAACGAACTCCTAATCTACTAATCGTTACCTCAGAATAAGAATGTCGTATCTGCAAAAAAATTTGATACAATTCTGAGCCTTATGTTGATAACAAATAAGGCTCAGAATTGCATCAATTTTTTTTTGCTGAGGTGACGTAATGGTAAGGATTTTTTTAAGTAATAAAAATAATTACACGTGAAGACATATATATTTATTGTTTGTTATTTTTTTTTTTTTTTTTTTTTTTTTTGGCCGGCAAAGTCAAATCTATATAACAATATAGGAGAGTATAACATACACATACATTTAACAATGACACTGATAGTTTTTGTATATATATATAATATTCTTTACTAAATATTTTATTATTGTATCTATTCTCGACATTATTATAAGTATTGTTGTTTCTCTAAGCATCTTTGAAACTTCGAGTAAGAGAAAAAAAAAAAAAAAAAAAAGGGAAAAGGAAATTTTATGAGGACGCAAAAATGATCATTATGTCAGCTCAATTTTAGTAGCATTACATTATTTCCAAAATACTCTTAGAAAAAATTATGTAGTACAGCATAATTATTGCAAATATAGCAATATTTATGCTATATGACAAAAAATGCAGCATATATATTGTGTGTGTGTGTTTCTTGTCTGTGTGTCATTTATTTTTTATATTAGGGAAAAAGATATTTACAAAAATAATAAAAAGTAAAAATAAAGACAAAGATTTTGACCAAAAACAATAACAACTCATGTTAAAAAAAAAAAAATTAGGAAAATGCATAAAAATAATGCATGACCAAAAATAAACTATTATATTATTAGTTGTCTAAAAAGTATAAATTCTAAAATTTATTTATTTTGTGTCGCAAATTTACTAATCCTTATAAATAGTCGTGTAATAAAAGTAAAACATTAAAAGAAAAAAATATTAAAAATATTATTCTATAGGATGTTTACATTCATATAAAAGTCAATGCCATATGTGAGCGCTTAATAACATGAGCTGGTATGGGAAAGATGACGCATTTTGCTTGTTTAAAAATACTTTTACCAATATTTTTTTGAGAGCATTAATGCTGCGAATAGATTGAATTAGATTTTCAAGTCTTTGAAAAAAATATTAACAAAATTACCTGATTTTCCAAAAGAAAATATGTAAAAGCAACTTTTTTGTTGACTGCCCAATTCATTGCTCCAGTATGACGTCGAAGCGCATTTCTGGGCTTTCTCATGAGCACACTCTACCTACAGTATAGCATCTATTTTAGTGTACACATGTGTTTAATTTCTTTACTCGAAGTTTACATTTTAACAGGAAACATTTTGTACAACAGAGTAACACATTCAGATAAGCTTTCTAGACATAAAAAATTATCAACATCAAAATGTTTATTATATTTTATCACTCGTGATCTTGAGAAGAAAAAGAGAGACTATTTCAATGATATTTACAAGAAGTTCATAATGAAAATATGAGTTTTTAGTAAAACAGTGGAATAAAACAATAAAAATGATTCATTATATAAACTTCAAGACATATCATTCTTCTTATCTTATTAAAGATAAGATACGTAGGTAATAAATACGTATAGTAAATACGTATATTATACATAGTACAGTAAAGTAAGTATAGTAAATAGTAAGATACGTATAGTAAATATACGTATCTTATTTGAAGTAGAAAGATAAATATATACAGACAGTATAAGAAAAGTCTTACAAGATTACTCACCGCATAACATATGAGAATTTATCATTAGTTTTTTTTTATACCACTAATAATAAGGAAAACCGCAACAGTGAATTCTTTATAAAGTCAAGGCTCAAGGCTGACTCAATTTTTTCCCGATTATATCGTAATTGAATTAAAGGTCGATGACTATGGTAGGGAAAAAAACATGACTAATGGACATTTATGAAGACTTTAAGTAACGTATAGACCCCTTGCAAATCCTTGCACTTTGTCGCCATGTTTGTGGTGCTTAATGCATTGTCCAGCGTAGGGGAAACAACATTTCTCCTAGTTTTTAACATAAAAAGAGTTTATTTCAACTGAACAAAGTTTTCTCATATTCTTCAAACTTATTAGAAGCTAGAAATAAGGCTATTAAAAAAAATGACGCTTTTCCTATGTTCGCTTATGTATTCTTGACCAACAACATGGTGACTCTTAAATATGAGTACAACCGGTCTATATAGAACGCTTCATATAAATAAGTGTTAATTCCTTATTTTAAGCCCCTGTAGAAAAACTTTTATATCACTGTATCTGAAGAAACTGCGTGATACTATTGTTTACTTTTTTATCGTTTATTAATTTTAAAGAACTATGATTGGAAGTGATAACACATATTATTTAAAAAAAAATGAACTTTATAAAAAATTCACATATCACAAAAAAAAAAAAAAAAAAAAATGTTATGGTCCTAACATACATTTATTTATTTTTATTGTTTTATTTTACAGTTTTTCTTTAAATAAATTTTTGAACTCATAAAAAAAGTTATACATCTTATTAAAAAAATATAACAAAGAGAAGTTTAAAAATCTATATAAAATATTATTTGCGTGCATATTATTCCAAAGTGCAAATCTTTAAATCGTGCATTTTAAAAATTGTGTTTTTTCACACTTTATTGTCATCAAATATTAAGGAATAAAATATTATTTATCTTGAACACACACAGAGTAAAATGTAAAACCACCCTGGCAACCTTTAAAGACTAGAAAACTTGTTAAACATTTTTATGAATGTATTTCTAATTTATATAAAACATGAATACGACACAGTAAATAATTAAACATTACTGCAGGTTACCCTAGTCATATTATTTATATTAAAGAAATGGGTATAGCCGTAACTCACATTTTTTTTTTTTTTTTTTTTTTATGAACTTTACTAGAACAGAAATAGGGAGTTTCGTAACCCAAGATATAACTCTGACCACTTATGTTAACTCAAAATGCCGGAAAAGGAAGTGCTGGAATAGGAAACCATGTGACTGCAAAAGTATAGGAGAAAACTTCGCACCAGCAGCAAGCTAGGCCTGAGCCACCTCCCACTTTAAGATCACATGGTTTCCTTTTCCGGCACTTTCTTTTTCTGTTATTAGAGTAAACATAAGCAGTACGTATTCAACGATCTTAACTGTCCATCAACCGTTGAGTTCCGGTTTTATAATTAGTCTGAAAAGAAAAATTAACTAAATAAGTAAACCAACCCTAATGTTTCTGACTATACGTATTTTTAAATGTATGTCTATTTATCTGACATTTGTCCCTATTTTTTGCACGAACTTTTAAAAGAGATCTATAAACACTTCGAAAATTTTATGATAAAAAATAAATAGATTAGATATTAAATGAATTTTATGTATTTAGTTCGTATATAGTTATGACAACTTTATGTTTATATGAACACAGAACAGATATGGATTATTTATAAAATTTTGAATTATAATTTTTTGCATATATATATATATATATATATATATATATATATATATATATATATATATATATATATATATATATATATATATATATATATATAACTCACTTTTAAAAACCGTACTGAAGTACGAACACAAAATAATCTGCTTTTAAATACAAGGAAGATATTTAAAAACAAGTAGGCAAATCATTATTTTCATAATGAGAAAAATAAGATATTATTGTAAATAGATTCAAAATTTTGTCATCATTAAGAAATTTGCATAAGAAAATTAATTTTGACCAATTTATATATAAACTAGTTACAATGAACTAGCATATTTCATAAAAGCCAGTATAAAAAAAATCTCCCTTTGCACCGAAAAAAAAAATTTATGAAAAATTATGAATCTATAATTACTATTATTATTTCAATATTTTGCCAACATATCTTTACATAATTTTTATGTTGAGATACATCAAAAATTTCGTGTTTTTGTTGCTATTTAAAATAGAAAATCAAAATTTTACTAACAGAAAATCTGTTATACGTGTTTTGAAAATTAGCTTATAGTACAATCTTTTTTTGGGATTTTGAAAAAGAAAAATTAAAAGGATAGCAGGTAAAAATTGAAGACGTGGAAAAGTAAGTTTAGTTTAAAAATAAATAAACTGAGAGTAAAGAAATACTAACAATTTTACTACATATCAGACGACTTTGTTTTACTCACTTAATATAATATGCTTTCTCAACTTACGGAGAAATAAAGCAGCAATAAATCAAGATATATTTTTCCTACGTTTATTTATTATTATTATATATATATATATATATATATATATTTTTTTTTTTTTACTGTACAGTACATGACTGAAAGCTTTTATTTTCCTAAATTTCAACCAATTTAGATAAAAACTGTATTTTTCATCGAGTTTTTTCAAAAGTTTTGTGCTCCAGTAAGCTACAGAAAAAGAACTTAATTTGAAGAAAAAAAATCTACTTGAGTTAAAGCATTCTTATTCCTCCATAAGAAAGTGCATTAAATCAATACAGTTACACAAAGTCGTCTGGTAGCACTTTGTTAGTATTGTTGGCTCCTGAGTTTCTTTATTTTTTGCTAAACTTACTTTTTGCACTAACTTTTAGATCTAAAAGAAAAAAAGATACAACATTTAAAAAATTTACGAACACATGCACACAGAAAAAAGAATCGACAGTTATAGGAAGAATTACATCAATATACATATCTTAATTTTATGATTATAATTATACACAATATCATTTAACACCAATACTTATCCATTAAGATCTGTTTTTACTATATGAAAAGCAAATCAAAATGATTTTTATATACATTATAGATAGTATACCTATAATTCAACATTATAATATATTATTCATAGAAGTGTTTCCTTTAATATAATAACATCTAAAATAATATATTAATTTTATTGTCTTCTAATCATATTTATCACAATTAAATATAAGATTCTATATTTTATTGTTTTATTTTAGGCCTAATGTCCAATATCTATATGTTAAATATTTATTCTATTTTTTTTTCTTATATATTTATTTATATTTTTTGAGGTTTTCATTATGTGAAAACAAATTATTGTACCCTCTTTTTTTTTTACAAACTTAATAACATTTAAAACACATTTTATTAATTATAAAGATTTTAAAAGTTATTTTTATTATAAATAATTATTTTTAACCATATTTTGATACTAAAAATTGCTTCATATTTTTGTTTATTTAATAAATAGATTCAAAATTAATAATTTCTTGGCCTGTTTACCCGATTGAGTTTTCTCATTTCAACGAAAAAGTTTTAAAACTAAAACTTACGTAAAAAGTTCATTTTTAGATGAGATTTTTATAAAAATGCTCGTTTTTATTAGGTGCATTCATAAATAGTACATAAACAGTGATTGGCTGCCCCAAAAAATAAGACAAATTCATTGGTTGAGTCGCATTGAGAATGGAACTTTTTTTATGAAGATTTGTTCTTACTTATCAGTTCCAAAGTTCTAAACAAAGAAATAACAATGATTAACCATATACGTAGTAAATAGGTAATGACGTCATGATCAGATATTTTTAACAAAGGAGAAATTTCAAAGCTGGCTCAAGAGTTGTGTGTAGTTTATAGAACTAACTATAGTTTATTCATATATTTATGGTGCGTGATGTGATGATCTTTCAAATTATATGGAAATTTTCATCCAATATTTGATATATATATATATTACAAAAACTATTCAAATAAATAAATCAATCAAGAATAATAGATATTATTTTTTTTATTATTTCATGAAGACTTTTGAGAATGGTTCAATATTCCCCATTTCATACTTAATATTATTCAACCTATCGCTAAAATGAGAAAACTATTAAGTCCAAGAAATAAGTCCAATAAAAATGTAAATATAAATAACATGCTTCATATTTAAGGCTCAAATTATTGTCATATTATTATATATGAAAAATCTCGACAGTTATTATTATAGAATTAAATGCAATAATTATTTATGCATGTAGATTATTATAGAGATCAAAATAAAATATTAAATATAAATAATTGTAAAATCAGTCTGATATAATATACATATAAATACAACAATTATTTATTTTATTGTCTTATATATTAATTTCTTATTATTTAGTATCAGATTAATAATATTTTAATATCTGTTACACGCAAATCGTAATCAACAACTTGTGAATGATTTATTTTTATTTGGTTTTATTTTATTTTTTTTATTTTTTTAGGCAATGATAAATCATTTTTAACGTGGACAAAAATAAATACGTAATAATTATGCTAGCTCTTTTTCAGCACAATTTGTTCACAATTTATGCTATATACTTCATAATATTAATAACAAAGTTATTTATATAGCATAAATATAATGTTGTACAGCATATTTGTGTTGCTACAATTTAGGAACATTTATGCTATAATAACATAAATGCATAGCATAAATTACGTAATTTAATCGTTCCGTGGAGTTTTTTTTATTATTTTTTAGTGTTGGAGTGCAACCTCCAAAAAAATGTATTTATCTATGTTTACTTAATTCCTAAAATCTTATTCAATTTTAATTTTTTTTTCTTCATTTTTTAATGTTCCTTTAATAATAAATACTAGATTTTTAAGTGTTATTAAAATTAAAAAATGCTGTTGAAAGTGTATAATGGATTGAAAACAAAAGTATTTCATTGACTTCTTCATTCAATTGACATTTATTGAGTATTAAAAAAAAAAAAAAAGTACGGAAACCTCATTTTTTTTCTAAATTAGAGTGTTATTGGCACAAAAAATATAATAATGATAAATAAATATTTTACAGGCTTAATGTGTTTAATATGTGGCTCGTATTTAGATTTCTCTGACCTATATTCCGCGTAGTGCAAAGGCGCTGCTGATATAGATTTTTTTTAAATGCTAGTACGATGGGTTAATAAGAAAATTAGTAATTTATATTTGCCTTTTCCGCACCAATTATTAGCAAAACCGAAAACTAAAGAAATCAATATAAATATATAAAAATGTAACAGTTTATTAAAATATTTATATCTGATTTGACTAGAGTAGTTTCTAAATAGACATTTAACATTAACAACAACTATAATTTATTTTATATTATATTGCATAAGTTTTCATTTTGCATTAAGCATTTTTTTGTATATATAACACATATATTTTGCATATTTGCATATTGCATTCATATATTATTTATAGATTCAACTAAAAATATAGAAAACTTATTTACATTTAATTAGTTAACAAATATTTTTTTTTCATAGATATGATCGTTCGGTATATTCTTGTGTTGAGTTAAATTTTTTTTTTTTTTACCATTGTTTCGTTTTATAGAGATATGTTAATAGTCGCAAAAATATATAAAATTAAATTTTTGTTTCTTTGAAGATAAAGATTAAGTTTCATTTTACTGATATATTAGTAAATATATAAATGGACGCAAAATATTATTATAAATCCCATTAAAAGCATAGAAAACATTGAAACAACATGTTCTAAACACAAAATGGGGTCTACAAAAGTGATGATATTTTTTTACCAGAACGTTAATGTAGCCCCACAAAAGAGCTTGAAAAAAATGTAAAGTATGCAATTTGTGTGAATATTTCTGTTTATGACGTCATTAACAGGCAAAAACTAGTATGAAAATGTTGTGCGGGTTGCATAAATCTAAATTTTCTGATTACTGCTACGGAGCTACAGTTGGGTTTTGAGACCAACTAACGTTATTTATATAAGTCCCATGAAGTGTTTTGTGATGTAAATGATTTTTTTTTATGTTTTCTATGCCTTTAACAAGAAAAAGACCATAACTTACAAGTTGTCGACCATAGATTTTTGCACTTCCGGTTACAGCAAACTGTATATAGCTTCTCCTATAAGCAATATCGACGTTCTTTTTCCGATTCATGAAAGAACTTTAACTTATACACTTGCTTTTATTGAAAAAAAACTTAACTTTGTTTATCAGTTGCTAAGATTTCTTTGATCGTGCTTGTAGGGGTAACCGTTAATAAAGTTTGTTTTACTTCCGGAGAACTGTATTACGCATGCGTACATGTTATTTGCAAGTATCGAAGTGTCACCTAAATCTTTCATGACGATAGAATAAATTCCAACAAATTATGACACCTCTCCTTTTTTTTTTTTTTTTTTACTTGAGCACTCCGTTTCCCCCCCCCCCCCCCCCATACCTGTTATCATAATAAGATAAGCAACTGATAATATTATTATGTTAGCTACATATTATTACATATTGTTTAAAGAAAGTCAGAGGACCATGTAAGTGGGTTTTTACCTTTTTTGGCCTCTAATAAAAACCATTTATTATTATTTATTATTACTATATTATTGTTGTGTACAATGTTGCCACATTTATCTATTTTCCCATAAGCATTATGTATTGAAAGTTTTTGGTGGCATTTTTGGTACACGTAAGTGAAAATCTATAGTCAGCAGATTGAAAGTTGACTTTCATTTACTCATCAAAAAAATTCCAAGTTTGGAGGTCATGCGACTGCATCACGTTCTTTCTTATTGTTCGAGAGATATCTAAAGAATTATAAATTAATAGACAATGAATTACCAAGTTGTTCACTAAGTTTTTGTAATGAAAAATAATCCCATAATCTCCAAGCAAAACAGTTTTAAATTGTATTGTGAGTTACATGTAAATATTTTGAAGTATATACGTAATAATTTTGCGAGAGTTATTGAAACAATGGTAATAAGTATATTATATAGTATTGCTGTTGTAGCAGACTATTTAAATTTCCCGCCAACAGTCTTTAAGTATCATCCTCTTCATCTTCTTCTTGTGGACCTCCAGTGGGACAACAAATACCCTCAGAGCCGTCGTCTCTAAACCCGAACAACGTACGTTCAGTCGAGGTTATTTCGTGTTGGGCTAGACCGTGGAATTCAGCAAGTTCGGCTGCCGGGAACCAAGCTTTCTCTTCATCTTCAATAATTACGATACCCAGAGCTCTGTCAATCAAAACAAATATTAAGTAATGGAGATATCAATGGATGGATTTAACGATTAATCTCAGACGTAACGCAACTTGTTTGTTTTTTTTTACTTGGTAGATTTTTTTTAACATATTTAGTATACGTTTGTATTCTTTCAATAGCATGTGTACGAAATTTCAAATCAATTTGGCCATCGATCATGTAGGGAAAAAAAAGCATGCGTGAGTATATTTGCTATGTTATATTTTACCACATAACCGATGTACAAATAGATTTGAAATTAAAAAAACAATCGTCATGTTTGAGATTAGTCCTTAAATTGCACATATTTATACAAAAAAGTTATTTCTTTTTAGAATACAAATATTTAATCTTACGATAAATTAGATCCTTATATAGTATATGAATAGAAAGTTTCTTACTATTTTAGATAGCGATAGAAAAAAGCAATCTGCAGATTTAGATTTGATGCATGCATAAAATCGTAAAAACGAGAGGTTAATCATATGCATCAAATGCAAATTTTAAAATTTTATTACCCACAAAGTGGTTTTTACCCTAAAATTAATATTTTCCTTTACATAAAGAATATTTATAATTTACATGTATTATATCAATCGTGTGTATATATATTTTAAAATTTATTCTATAAGATGTATAATCAATTTAATCAAAAGCAAAATTTCAGAGAAGAAAAAAAAAGGAAAATAACTATATCTTTTTTACCGCCAACCTTACCACCGGTCAACGTCCGTTAACTTGTGAAACTCATATGGGTACAGTTCTAATATTCAATTAACACCTATATTATCATGGTGGTTATACCTGATACTTTCATGATTTATTACCTGCAAATGGCTATCCCAGGTATCCAGATAACAGAAGCAAGCACCAAGATGGCGATGAGAACCAAAGACCATGTGGGCCACTCTTTCCTAACAGTTGCTCCCTCTTCCGCACTCCAAGCCTCATATCCGCTACCCTCCGTAATGATCTGCACGATACTTGCTACCAGGATTGACACCATGGCGAGGGGGGAGAGATATTTCCAGCAAAACATCCAGTAGATACCGGGGCGAGAGCCTGTCATGCGTTCTATGTCATCTGCGAACCTGGCGAGCAATACGAAATTTTTGTTACTTACTTTATTAAAACTATTTAGTAAGAAATTCGTTTATACCAGTGTAAATAGTGAATTTTAAAGTCACAGAAAAAGTCGATATCGTTTTAAAGAAAAAAAAATATTAAAACAAAACAATTATCATAGTAAATCAAATCATATAATTCCAATGGGAATATTTGCAAACCCCTATACTTCTAATAACATATTAATATCAAAGCAGTATTTCTACCTGCGCAGTCCATAGACGTAGGCAACTGCGATGCACTCGAAGAAAGCAATGATCAAGAGAGGGAAGTTTCCACTGAAGCTGTCAAACAAGACGAACACATAGCTGCCTGCGCCGTGAGCGAACGACATTGAAATCACGCAGCAAATTAAACATAGACCACCTGTATACACAAAAAGTAAACCTATTACTAGCATCTATTGTATTGGAGTTAGTTAGTTAGTTAGTTAGTTAGTTAGTTAGTTAGTTAGTTAGTTAGTTAGTTAGTTAGTTAGTTAGTTAGTTAGTTAGTTAGTTAGTTAGTTAGTTAGTTAGTTAGTTAGTTAGTTAGTTAGTTAGTTAGTTAGTTAGTTAGTTAGTTAGTTAGTTAGTTAGTTCGTTAGTTCGTTAGTTAGTTAGTTAGTTAGTTAGTTAGTTAGTTAGTTAGTTCGTTAGTTCGTTAGTTAGTTAGTTAGTTAGTTAGTTAGTTAGTTAGTTAGTTAGTTAGTTAGTTAGTTAGTTAGTTAGTTAGTTAGTTAGTTAGTTAGTTAGTTAGTTAGTTAGTTAATTAATTAGTTAATTAGTTACTTAAGTTACTTATTGTTCGTTACTTAGTTACTTAGTTAACAAGTTAATTAAGTTACGTATTGTTCGTTACTTACTTGGTTATCATGTGCAAACAAAAAAAATTAGATAAAACGCCTGCATTTATGCAACTTTTTGTGCATGTTTGTAACACAAGTTGCATAGCTTAAAAATTCTGCAGGCGCGCTGAACATTTTGAATAAAGTCTACATAATAAACGTTTACTATGGTAAACAAAATAATATTACACCAAAGAAACGTGAAGTTCTCTTTAATATAAGTTATACATTTTTATTTTTAACAATAGCAGAGCTGTTTTGTATAGTTATAAAGTTCTGACTATATAAAACCCCTATATAAGTAATTACACTATATATACATACCCGTGAGAATTTCCTTGCGCATGTTAGGGAAAAGCTTCATATCGACAAGTGAAGTGACCACGCCCTCCAGAGTACCAAATTGAGAGTCTATACCGAGAGTAAATAACATGAGGAAAAAAAGAATAGCCCAGATTTGTGCACCTGGGAACTGGTTGATTGCTTCGGTGAAGATTATGAAAGCCAAGCCAGTACCAGAGGCAGACTGTAAATAGAACAATTGAAAATATCATTAATAATAGAAAAGTTTTTGTTCAAAGCCTTAACACATTAAGTTCGGTTCAAAAAGTATAGCAGTACGGTAGAAAAAAATCAGGTGCTTCAAAATTTTAGATTGCACTACAAGTCCTAGTTTCAAGTCTCTAGCTTTATTGGTTGAAGAGATAATAATTTTATAAAGTTTTCATTAACCTATCTGCCAACAATTGAGACCTGCCAATAACTGAGTCTCCAACCTACAGTTATTTTTATTAAAAAAAATTGAACTCTAATATAAAACATTTAAATGATATATAGACTACTAAAACAAAACCCTTGAAATCAATATTTTACCTCTGCAAAATTAGATATTGAATTTGAAAGCATAACTAATTTTGCAGCAATAAAAAATTATTACCCAATATTATGTATTAATCTTAAGATTTCTTACATTCTCGAGTTCTTTCTCCAAGTCACACACAGGTATATTCTTATCCGCGATGGCAAATGTACTTCCATTATTGATTGCAGCTGCAATTGTTGTATTCCTCTCCGCTACGCAGCGGTCAAAGGTCATGTGAGCCTTAAACCCAATGATGGAGAACACTACAATACCGGCGAACATGGAGGTGAAACAGTTGGTTAGTGACACCAAGATGGCGTCTCTGTAGCAATTGTTGTTCACTGGGTTGTATGAAGAGAATGCGATGAGACCTCCAAAACCAAGACCAAGCGAGAAGAAAATCTGAGTGCCTGCTTCTAACCATACCACTGGATCTGTTAGCTGCCACCACTGGGGAATTAAAATCGTATTAGTGACTAATTCATGCCCTTCCCACTCCTTTTTTTAATACTTATGGGCTGTTCACAATGGCGCGTAAATTCAAATATAACTCTTACGTGAAGATATAAAAATCAATTTTATTAGGATTCTTACGTGAAAGTTACGTGAATTGAGTCATTGTGAACAACACATAAAAGGCTCCTAAAAATATAGAACCAAAATAAATGTTTATATAAATTCTTATTTTATGTAGCTTAAGAAATTAATTCTTAATTTTACATTAATAAACTCGCAAGTCAAGAATACCATAAAATTTACGATTTAATTACCATTTAAAAGCAATTAACAGTTGAAAAATAAGAAGAAAAAAATTAATTTAGTATGTATTATAGTAAGGTTTTTACATTGCAGTATTCTGCATAAATCTTGACTTCAACGTAAATTTAAGGCAGCTGGATGGAATTGAATGAAAATAAGTGAATTTAGTACATCTAGTTCCATTGTGAAAGCTAATTAACAGTATAAATTAAATCAAATAATTATTCAAAGAGAATAAGTAAATTAAAGATTAATCAAATTATTATGAACTTTTTTTTATTGTTACTTTTCTTATTCCCTCTTGTTTCTATGCTTTCATTTATTTATTATTTTTTTTAATCTTTTTTTTTTTTTTTATACAGAAGATTACTTATAAAGTGCGTAGGTATTTACCTTTGGTGTGAAGAGATGACGTAAACCATCTGACATGCCTTTGAGCGTGACTCCACGGAAGAAGAAGATGATGAGCACGATGTAGGGGAATGTTGCCGTGACGTACACTACCTGAGAACAAACAACCACGCACCAATCAAACTGTAGCATCTCGGTGACATTGTATTATACATATCAAGAACCAGTGGATAATTTCTTATGATTATATATTTTAAGTCTTTTATTATTTGTATGTTTACTTTTATTTGATACGAAATTAAAAGAAAGTGACAGTAAAAATATCATCATTACACAGCTATTCTATCGCCTACGAGGCCTACGTTTATATTAAGTCTGAGTGTATTTTTCCGCATTATGGCTGTGAAATGGTGGGTATACACTATCCTTCTTTTGCTATGGCATCAAATAACCGCGTATTTTTTTTATATATTTTATTATTATTAATCATTATTATAATTTTTTTTTTGAAACTTTTACTTTTATTTGAATTAAGTGTTGTTCATATATAACGTAAGAGTTACGAGGGTCAGCAGATAAACAAAGTTGGAACAATGTAATCAAATGGAGCCTTTCAATAATTTGTAATTTTCAAAAACAGTGTGAACGACTCCATTTTTCACATTGCTCCAGCTTTGTTTATCCATTGAGGCATATTAACGCATGCAACTCAAAAATTAACTCGTAAAATTAACTCAAAAATTACAAAATTGCATATCTATCGAAGTCAAGACAGTGTCAACTTTTAGAATATGCAATAAATTCCCCCTCATTGCAATTTTTTTTTTGTTGGTTACAGTATATTTAACTTTAGTTTCAAATTACTATGTTTTTAATATTCACTATTTTTATATAAGTTGATTCGTGTTAAAACATGAATAAACTTTTAAAGTTTATTCTTTAAAACTTAACAGTTTTAATTGTTAATTAAACCATTGTTATTGCATTTTCATCATATCACAGGGTAAAACATTCAATGAAGTTATTAGTTTAAAATCATATTTCAATTCTACACGATAAACATCATGAGAAAAATACAATATTGAATTTCACAAAATTATTAAACTCTGTTTATATATTTTTATATAATGTTATTAAATTGATATATTTTACCAACTTATTTCATATTTTAGTTTTTTAAAGGCGTACACCACCTTGAACAAAGAAACATGTATAATATCCTATTAACGTTTATTTGGCCGGAGTCATTGATTTTTAATTTATTTTCCATTCACAAAATCCCAGTTGCGGGTTTGTGACGTCACAGCTCACCTGTTTCCGAGCGCGTGGACTAGTGAGCTGTGACGTCACAAACCCGCAGCTGCCATTTTAGGAATGGAAAATAAACTAGAAATCAATTACTCTGGCCAAATCAATGTTTATATTTAGGTATATTAGGATGTTAGACATGTTTTTTGTTCAAGCTGTTCTACGTCTTTAAGTATAATATAAAGAATCAAAATTTTGATTTATATTTTTACGTCTTACTTACTTTTATTGAAGTTATAACTGTAAGTTTGATAATATTAAAAAAAAAAAAAAACATACATGTTTTGACCAACGAAGCTGGAAGATAACGTAAGGCATCGACTGCGCATTTCGTGAGTCTGCTGCAAGATTTAAATATTTATTTCCGGTATTTTTCACGTTTTGATGGCGGGAAAATATTATCGTGTGTATTTTTTTTTTTCTTTTTTTTTTTTTTTGAAAAAATGAAATTTTACCGGAAAAAGATCTCGTCGATCGGGCAAATTCGGAAAAGACGAACAAAATTCGCAGTCGATGCCTTACGTTACCTTCAGCTTTGTTGGTTTTGACAACAAAGGTTTAAACTTAAAATTAAATCACATGCAAAAGCAACTAAAAATCATGCAAGGTGATATTGTGTAACACATAGCTTACATTTTTGTACTGTCGGTGGAAACTTAACTATGGAATTACATTTGAAATTATACTTATATCATTATATTTAATTACTTTTAATTGTCTTTTATGGTTCTTTTTATTATGATATCAGTTTTTAAAATTATTTTGACTGTTTTAGCTGAATAAGTTCATGAGAGAAAGAGAGAGAGAGAGAGAGAGAGAGAGAGAGAGAGCAATAAAACAATTACGTATACTATAAACCATAAATATACTATATTATGCTATTTACGTAGCAATAAACCTTTTTTAAAGGCCAGTAACTATTTTACATACATTTTAAAATTCAATACATTATTATTTTAAAGCGTTTTGAAAAAAAATGCTATGTAAGGCTTTAATGCTCACTTTTTTTATTATGTTTTTCCTTTGAGTTTTTTTTTTATTTTTAACCGTTTAAAAAATAAATTTTTGTTAAGGTTCTTTTTTCCAGTACAGATATGCAAGCACTTCAAGTCAGTTTTATGCTCAAATATAATTAAAGGCATAGATCATGTTGAACAAAAACTTTGTCTAATGACAGGTAATATCCTAATATACCTGAAAATTAACGTTGATTTGGCCAGAGTCATGGCTTTTTAATTTATTTACCATTCACGAAATAGCGGATGTGGAATATGACGTCACAGCTCGCGTGAACTAGTGATTTGTGACGTCAAATTCCACATCCACCATTTTGTGAATAGAAAATAAATCAGAAATCAATAACTCCAACCAAATCAACATTGAATTTTAGGTATTTTAGGATATTAGAAAAAAAATCCATTTAAAGTGTTCTATGCCTTTAATATATTAAACATAAAACTACTTGTACGACAAATATAGGGCACACAAAAATCACATCTAAGAGTTACAAAATCTAATAATTACATTTACCATGCCCGAGGAGGCAATGCCCTTCATCATACACATGTAAACCAAAACCCAGGCAATAAGTAAAGCCATAGCTATCTTCCAGTTGAAGGTCTCCGGTGTATCGATGCTCTCTGATACCATTAGTGTCGTACGGTACCAGAAATACTGAGTGGGGCTGCTACGCTGTAATATGGAAATAAATTTTGTAAGTTTTTACACAAAATCAGGAAGACTAAAAAAAATTGAGTAGGTAATTTTATTTTATATTCTAAAAGAAGATTTTGGCCTGAATCGAATGATATGTGAATTTGTAAATTTTATGAGCTCATTAAGTATTTTTAATTGATTTTTAAAACTCGCGAAATGACGTCACGGGTGGACGCTTTTTCCTGTGTTATTTTCGGCGTTATTTTTTGAAAAAAAAAATCAATTAAAAATACTCAATGAAGTAAAAAATTAGACATATCAATCGATTAAAGATAATGTCCTCTTTTAGAATATGAAATAAAGTTGATTTAAAGGCCTTGTCAACTTACTTTTTTATCATTTAGAATACTAGATTGATAATTACCATACCTTATTATCCAAGAATTAGACACCAACACGTTGCTTTTGTATTTATTTTCATTTATTTTCTGTTTGACTGTTATATCACGTATCTGACGTCACAATGTACCACCACCAATCACAGTCACCTCTCTGGTCACGTGATAAATATAAGCCCCTCCCTCAAGTGCTTTACCCCTATCACGACCCCATCGGTACATTGTGACGTCAGATACGTGATATAACAGTCAAAATGTAAATAAATGACAATAAATACAAAATCAACGTGTTGGTGTCTAATTCATGGATAATAAGGTATGATAATTATCAACCTACTATTCTAAATGAAAAAAGAGTAAGTTTACAAGGGCTTTAACATACAATTATGCATGCAAGAGGTGTTTGTTGCAAAAACACTCATTTTCTATTATACATTCAAACGACTAAGTAATGAAATATATATTTTTCTCACTCTGGAAGTTAGAAGTTTAGTTATATAAATGTTAATGTGTAATTCATAATACTTACAACACACTCCGGCTCCGCCTCATAAGATCCATTGCCGTAGTATTTATTAGGACATTCCGCCCAGGGTAATTGTGCTTGGAAACTCTGTAACATTGAAACTAGTTGTAAAATAATTAACAGAATTGGAAATCACGCTACTGTTTTATTGTCTCTTGCACAAAACGTTCAACTCAAATTTTCCCTATAAATAACAATATATTATTAAGAAAACTGTATAAACCTGTATACATAGAAGTTAAATAATCATCTTATTAAAGAAAAAAAATATGGGTATACTAACTATAGTTAGGTAGATAGAATTTTATTTATTTTTTTTATTTTTAAAGTGCGCGGTTTAAACCTGATAAAATGTCTGGCCTATTCTTACACCTAACCCCTACAGAAAACAACAATAATACTTTTGATTAAATACAAAATTATAATAATAAAACAAATGATAGGAAGAAAAAAATATATATATCATAAAAAATATAATTATATTGTATATAGCGCTATGGCATAAGAAGTAAATACTGAATGAACATAAATAAAATAATAATATAAATGAGAAGCATAAAAAATAGAGAAAGAGGACAAAAATAATAATAAAATATCAACAAAATTATAATAAATAAAAAAATACTACAAGCGAGCTGTTTGGCATTGAGGCACGTAGCTTATAATCATTTTTTAATGTTGAGACTGTAATAGAATTTTTTAATCTACAGTATATAGTATACAGTCTATACACTGTGTAAAACCTTGACGATACCATTGAAAATATAAAAAATTTATTGAGGTAATTTTGGCATGACAGTAGCACCACTTTATAGATTTATCCATACATTATTGTGTTGAAACTAACAAGTAAGTCATTATGAGAACGTTTTTCCAACATAAGCTTGTTTGTATATCCGTACATCCGTACTCTACTCTATAAACTAATATTAAATTTTACGTTACACACGATGCTTTTTCATTAACTATACTTTACTTTTATGTGGTTTCTCATTATCAGTTTATAAATTTACGTAGTCTAAAAATCAATAATAGTCTTGAGTACTCAAGTGTTTTTAAATGTATTTCTTTATTCAGAAAATGAAAAAAAAAAAAAAAACACAAAAAAAAAAACTAATCTTGTAGTACGAGAACTAGGATCAGAATGGCACTATCGGCAGAATGGCAGAATCGGGCCTCAAAGGGGTGTAACATCCTCTCTAGGGGTCACAAAAGAGAGCGTAACACCCTGGTTACACCCCCTTTTTGTGCCTTAGGGGCCTCAAAACAGGGGGGGGGGGCACCCCCGCTGGTGCGGACTTGCTCTTATGGCCTGTCCGAGTCTCGAGATTTGGGATAGTTTATAATTTCAAACATAAAAAAACATGCAAATAACATGATAATACTGGTTGCAAGTATTCAGTATATTTACTTTAGGAAAAAAATCTTGTCATATTAAGTATAGTAATTTCCCTATAAAGTCTTGAAGTTTTATTCATTATTCCTATGCTTTAGGTATATGGGGGAAAAAGTTATCAATTTTCAAAAATATCTTACAAATTGCCTGTATACGTATTATTAAATGCATCCATCCATCAAATTATTACAAAAAATACAAACCTGTACGAAGTAAAAGAGACACCAAGCGATGATGGTATTATAATAGAGAGCAACATTAAATGACACCACGGCACTGCTAATACCTATGCCAGCCAAATAAGGTGATACTTGACTCCACACGCCTATAGCACCCTTACGTAATCTTTGACCAATAGCAAGCTCCAGGTAGAAAATTGGTATTCCTTCTATCAGCAACATTATGAAGTATGGAATCAGAAATGCACCTGAAATTGAACAACATTTTTGAAAAAATTATTTCTCTTATTATTTAATGAGGAGGATTAAAAAAATCTTAGGCGTTAATTTTATGATTATTCTAAAACAGACATCATCTTGAATCGGTAGATACATGAATTTATGTAACTTTTGAGTTCAGTAAGAATTTTAATTAAATTTTGAAAGTTACGAAATGACGCCACGGATGTCAATTTCACATGCATAAGGTGACGTCCTTTCGTGACTTTCAAAAATTATTTAAGAATACTTAATGAACTCAAAAATTAGAAATTCACATATTAATAAATTTGGGAAAATGTCTCCTTTAAGAATATGAAATAAAATTATCCCTTAATTTTTTTTTGTAGTCTTCCTGATTATAGTTATGCTATATAAGAAAGGGTTAGATTTTAGGGTTTATATTTTTATTATTTTTTTTTTTAGCTCTGTTTACAGTAGGGCATAAATTGCTAGTAAATTCACAAAACTTTCACCTAAAAATAAAAATGACATTGATTTTTGAATCTTCATTTAAGATTTACGAGAATTTACGCGTCTTATATGTGAACAGACCATTGTACCACCTAATGAAATTAAAATTCAATTTACTCTAATTTGAATTTATTTGATCGTTTAACATTGTAATTTACATGAGTTAAAAAGTATAGTTTAACCCTATTTTTCCCTGTTATATGTAGATTCAAACTTATTGTTAAGTATTTGACCGTACTATTAAATCAGAATTGATTTATATATTGTTAATTTTGAGCTGTCATTTTATTTTTCTAAGACAAGATATGAAAACTGATATGAAAATATAATTAGATCATTATTATTGAGTATCATTTTACAATAGCTCTGCTTCTTAAAAATATTAATTGGAAAAATTCGAAGTTAAGAAATAGCCATATTTTTACAAGATTTGTATTACATGGTGTTCACCACAAGATTAGAATGTGGTAAATTACACACTAAAAAATAAGCGTTGAAAACTTGTACACAGGTTTGCAATGCTTTAAGTATTGTGGAATCAACGGTTATGACGTCACTAAACGTTGATAATTTAACAATAAAAACTGTAGTGACGTCACAAGCGTTGCGATTAAATAGAAAAATTGTAAATTTGTAACGGCCAATTTTAACGTTTATTCCATTGTGATTCTAATGCTTGTGACGTCATTTACGCTTAATCGTTAGATTATCAACCGTTTACTGACGTCATAACCGTTGATTCCACAATACTTAAAGCATTGGAAAACTGTGTACAAGCTTTTCAACGCTTTTTTTAGAGTGTATATTTAAATTGTGAGATGCTAAATATGATCAATGTTAGTTGATAAAGTGTTATAAACGATGTATTAGTTTAAAGACATATTATGTTCAAGGGAGTGAATTGCCTGAACATGGCGTGTTTAAGTCTGAATTTTATTTTGTTACACTCAAAAGAAGGGTGCATTACTTGAGTTACAAATCATAACTTATTTGATATAAACACTCATGAGTTATTATGAGTAGCTAAAATAATGCATTTTAGCAAGTTACTAACAATAGCTATTTTAAGTTGTTTTCAGTTATTTTGACTATTTTAAGTTAAATTTGATATTGTTAATAAATTGCTCAAATGCATTATTTTAGCTGCTCGATTCGGATTCGTAACTGAAGTAATTTTTTATTATTATTTTATTTAACTTTAACTTACATAATATGCTATGTTGTACACCCTGTGTGTTTACTTAAATAAATCAAATTATTGATGATTTTTTTTATGACAATAACAATTAATATAATTGACTTAAAGTACCCTCAGGCCAAATTTTAAATCCTATTTTTATTTATAAAAGAGTGGTTGTTTAATTAAAATAACATGATTAAAATTTTTAAATCAATAAAATAAATGAATATCAAACTGACTGTGACGTCAAAATTAATCTCAGTTATCTGTTTAAAATATATTTTAAATAAATCCACTTAAAAAACGTATATATTCACAACAGTAATTTATATTTTTTGTTTTTTGTTGTTGTCGGAATAATAAATGAGCACAGAGTAGTTTGTATAGCACAAATGGATATTTTTATATGAGATATGTAAAATAACGTGTGTTTTTTACTCGTTTAATGGATCAAAAGAAAAAAAATACCTTTTAATTATGCAAACGTAATTATAACAACATTTACTTAAAACTAATTAATTACCACATTAATAGTGATATTATGCTATACACCATAACAATTATGTTTTGCAGTATGTTTAATAATAATTTACGGCTTTTATTAAGTGAAATCAGGCATACATTTAATTACAATTTACGTTAGTAATGTAAGGGCTGTTTACGCGTAACTTTACATAACTGTTAAGTGAAGATACCCCATTAATGTTTTTGAATTTTTAAGTGAAAGTTATGTAAATTTAGGCATCATTATGAACAGCCCATTAGTAATAAAACGTCACAAGTTATTTTTAATAATATTATAAGTAAATTTAAATTAGTTCATTTATTCCCTCAAAATTTTTTTTCTCTTAAATTTTAATAATTTATAACATATAAATTTAATAATTAAGGGAAATGAATACATATTTAAATATGCAATGCCAAAAATGCCGTAATTTTGTTAGCCGTGTACGGACTGTGAGTGTGTTTTGTGAGAATATTGTTATAGAAACAAAAGACATTATATTTGACTTGTGTACCCGTATGCTAATATTCATATCCTTACCTCCTCCATTCTTCTGTGCTAGATACGGGAATCTCCACACATTGCCAAGTCCCACCGCGTACCCCACGGTGGCTAGTAAGAACGTCAGTTTGCTGTCCCAGGATTCTCGCTCCTCGCCATCTCCAGCAGCCTCAGGACAAAATTTACCATCTACATCGCGAACTGGTGCCTGTATTCAAAATTAATTTTAGTTTCTCAAATTTTTACCTCCATATAATAATTATTGAATGGTTCTATTGATTTTGTAAACATTAACTTAAAATAACAAGTCTAAAAATTTAAACAACTTAAGTAATTAAAAATGTATTTTATTGGGTTTGAATTAAAAAAACGTTTGACAAGTAACTGTTGGTATAAATGATATTTCTTCAGTGGTAAATAGTTAGCACTTTAAATCTTAACAAAAAAAAACTTTGTATACGTATATTTAACAAAATTTATTGTAAAAAAAACGTCTAAATAGTATCTTTTAAGCTACTTTTTTCCATGATACGAATGCTGCTCGTAAACCCTGTTTTTTGCTACTAAAATGACGAACAACTATGGTTATTGAAATATAATGTGCATATTTGTAGCAAGTAAACAGAGTTTATGAACAACATTTCTATAACCCCATAGTAAGTGACAAAAAGTAATTTGTTTGCTTTTTTTTTTTTTTTTTTTTTTTTTTTTTTTTTTTTTTTTTTGAACATACTTTTCTTGTTTCTCCTGGGCTCGCATCCTCTTCAAAGGCTTGATTGGTTGCACCATAACTTGCTGTGATATTACTTCCGTTCTCCATGACTAACCGGCCTCTCATCTCTTTCATCTCTAGCCGGTCCAGCGAACGCTGGTTCTGCGTGCCCAGATCTCGCGAGCTTTGTCGCCGCACCAGGTGGGCTACGTTGGCCATCTTCACTGCTTTGTATCTGCTTGTATTGTTTTTAGAGAACCATCTTTATCTGGAACAACAATTATTGGCAAAATAAATAAATAATAAAGCTAAAAGGTGAGAATAATACAGTATTAGCATTCACTTGGTAAAAATAAAATATACCCCCCCCCCCCCAATGCAATCTAGTTGATGATTCAGTTACTATAGGGTCTTTGTATTCATGTTAAAGTTGACGCCAAGTTGGATAACTCAATAACATACGTAATCTGCATAGGAAAATAACTCATTTTGACAGTTTAAAAACACTTAACAATATTTTTGAGAGCATTGATGATAGGTTGAATTACATAGTATCTCAAGTATGTGAGAAAAATAAGAGTAACACAAAATTAGGCAATATTTAAAGAAAATAGACAAAACTAAGTTTGTCCTATGCTGAGCGATGTTATTCACTACTCCAGTATGTCCTCCAAGTGCATTAAATATGACGTCATGCGCATACACTCTATATTATCTCAAATTAACTTCCATGCATGTCCCTAAAAAAATATTAAAAAATCAAACATTTTTAAGTATTCCTACTTGAACAATCGATGTGTCTAAAAATTTATTTTTATAATGAGAGCATATAATGACAGCATGTCGATATTTTCAATGATTCTTTCATGTATAATAAAAAGGTTCTATTATATAAAAATAATGAAACCCAATGACTAAGATATTAAGCATAATCTGCGTAGTCAAAATTTAATGTAACTGCATGTGTGTTATTTTACTTTAATAATTATAACTCAATGACTATATGTGTGCACCGCCAATGTATTGAACGCGATCTTGTTTTTGGTCGACAATAAAGAAAAAATACGACCATTCAACAATGACATCGCTGTGTCCATTGTAAACAAAAAATAATAATTTAATAATGATATTAAGAGAGAGAAAGAGTACAGTACACGTAAATAATAAATAACGTAATTTATGCTGTATTTATGTCATTATAGCATAAATGATAGTAAATTAGAACTACAAAAGTAATTATGCTGTAAAACATAATATTTATGCTATTATAACACAGTAAGAGGGACGTATAACATAAATAATGCTGCACTGAATAAACAGTGCTGAAAGGGCTGGTATAATTATATTATGTATTAATTTTTGCCAGTGTACAACGAGCTCGTTTTGCACTCATAAATGGGTAAAAAGTAAAAAGCGATTACAAAAAATATAGACATGACACGCTAAGTAAATTAACACAATTTCTTTGACTTTTATGTGATTTATTTTGTGTGTTGGAGCAAATAGTAATTAAATATATTTATCTCAAAAATTACACACGTAATAAAGTACACTTGTTGTAACGTAAATATAACAACAATAAATAGCTATTACGGGACATAAATAAAACCAATCATATAATCATATATTAGCTGTACATTATGAGTGTTCTTGTGTTTTCCTGTAATAAGTAGAGATTTTGTTCTTGGTTATATATATTAGCTTTGTGGTTAGTTTGGTTAGTCACCCATAAAGCCAAGAGCTTGTAACGCTAATTTTAATCTTAATGATTTATGACTTTAAGGACATTATAAACTTTGTATATCACTGGTAATTTACATTGTAAAAGGTTTTTTTTTTTTTTTTTTTTTTTTTTACATGTTATTTAATTGAAAGCAAATTTTACATGGAATGTATACAAGAATTATTTCAACACGAGGAAATTTTTATAAATCATAATTTAATCAATATTCATCACCATTTTTTTATATATTTTAATTTATAAAGCTTTTATAAAGAGCTTGACATTTTCATTAATATTTAGTTAATTGAAAATAATTTTTTTTAAAGCGTACACGATCATTCAACCATTATTCATTTTGTCTTGTTTAATTAATGCTGTTAAATATCATAAAAGAGACGCCATTAGACCCTTCAAGTTTTTTTTATGAAGAATGCATATTATAATTTAATTAAATTGAAAAAAGAAGATATATAAATAGAGAGAGAGAGAGAGAGAGAGAGAGAGAGAGAGAGAGAGAGAGAGAGAGAGAGAGAGAGAGAGAGAGAGAGAGAGAGAGAGAGAGAGAGAACGTTTTAATATATGAAGAGCTCATTGATTTTTTTACTGTCTTTTATTATGAGAAAATATTTAAAGACAAAAGCTGCTTGTTTTTATTTATTTAATAAATATCAAAAAGATGATGAAATATGAGAGCTATTTTTGTCTCTTATTTTATTTTTGTAATTTAATATTGTCAATTTGTATTTCTTTAATTTATTCTTAATAAAATATTTCTATTTTAATAGCTATCTCATCAAATTTAAAATTAATTTTTATTTCTCTGTAAGAGTTGAGAAAAACGGGAAAACTATAATAACAAATAAGAATTTTATTGACCCAGACAGCTCAATAAATGAAATAATTTTAGTATTATGTCAGATCTTAAATTAATAGACCAGAAGAAAACATAATCATTTATATCACAAAACGCTTGATGGGACTTACATAGCTTTAGTATGTCTCAAAACTCAACTGTAGCTCCGTAGAAGTGATCAGAAATTTTCGATTTATGCAACCTGCACAACATTTTTTACTAATTTTTGCATCTTTCTGACGTCATATGAATAGTCACGCAAATTGCATACTTAACAGTATTTTTACGCTCTCTCGTGGGGGTACATTAACATTCTGGTAAAAATTATCATCGGTTTTGAAGATTCCATTTCATGTTTATTTATTAAAAAGCACATGTGGTTTTATGTGGTCTATGGCTTTAAGGGGCTACTGACCTCAAAAAATTTAATCAAAAACGTAAAATTCATGAGATGGGACCATCATTTATAATACACATATTATGATGCTCAACCCATCTGTAGCCTCTCAACCTGGGGTTAAAACACTGTAAAGTAGGCAACTTTAGGAATTCATGACGTCATCAGTTCCGGTTCTATAATAGAAAATGTAGCGCAGGTTGTCTGCTTTACAAGTTTTCTTCCCAGTTTGTGAGAGTACTGAAGGGTTGAGGGGGAAAATAAGTGTATTTATAATAGACCTATCTCATGATTTATCATTAGGAGGATTTTTTTTTAAGCTGGTAGCTCTTTTTTTTTTTCAATCACGTTATATCTTTTTCTGAAAGTGGAAGAATTTCATACCACTTTTTTTTATCTTCTTCAAAATAACACCATATATAAATAATACAAAAGGATATATATTGTATTTTTAAGTCTTTTTCATACTCGTACCGTATCGATTTTAATGTGACAAAAAGAATATGAAAAGTTGGTTGTGTGTGCAACTTTAACTCTCTCTCTCTCTCTCTCTCTCTCTCCCTATGTTGCCACACTGAAGCGCTGCTCAAGTTTTGAAAAGCTCGCCACTCATACCAAATCGATCTCAAGCAGAAATGTCACCAGTTGAATTTGAAACAAAAACTTGACGTATATAGTATACTCACGTACAGCACTTCAAAAATAATAAATAAACTTAAGATCTAGGTACTGTATAGTACTATAACTTAGAGTAGAAGTCTGGGGTTTACAACATGGCTTCTTCAGAGCTAAATAAAGGAGTGAAGTTTTGATACGTTTACATATAATGCCCCAAAGCTCTTCCGTAGCCCCACAAACTCGCATTTATCCTGCGAGATATTGAAACTGAGATATCTGAAAGATATGAAACTCGCTGCAACAATTTTCTATAGTTAAGGCTTATCTACGTATGACGTAAGAGATTGCATATCTTATAGGATAATCACGGAAGGGGCTACGGAAGGGCTTTGGGGCATCATATGTAAGTTTATGACAATTTAATCTCATAACCTAACATTGAAAAAGCTATGTATGTTATAACCTTCGAAATGCCTCTGTAGGGTTATCAATACAAAGGAAAATAAAAGTTTTTATTCAAAAAGTTTTTTTTTATTACATTTTTTTATTTGTCATTCTTGAAAACAAGATAACTAAACAAATTTTCATAAGATAACAAATTTTACTTGAAGCTTAAGTTTTTACCTAAATAAGACCCCATGTTATTTTTCAAATATCTTTTTTTAGGGTCACGGGTCCGTTTTCTCTCTCTCTCTCTCTCTCTCTCTCTCTCTCTCTCTCTCTCTCTCTCTCTCTCTCTCTCTCTCTGTCTCTCTGTATCTCTGTATCTCTGTCTGTCTCTGTCTCTCTCTCTCTCTCTCTCTTTCTCTCCTTATTTCATAAGAAAATCATCAAATATAGATATAGTTTTTACCATTGAATTTATTATAATATAAAAAAAATGATAAATATATATTTTTTTAGTTTAGTTTAGTTTAGTTTAGTTTATTGTTAACCAAAAACAGGCAGTTTTACTTGCCCAATACATTGGTGGTACACACAGTACATTCATTATATTATAAGATACAAATAAGAGTAGAATACAAATTTTAATTTCAGAGATTAGTGATTGGGTTTTAAGGCCTGATTAATTTTTGCCCTTCTTTCTTATATGAAAGTGATCCGATTATATATGCGGTATTATAATGAAATCAAAAAATAAAACAAATAAGTAAAATTTTATTCAATGCATAATTCATTAAAAGAGGAATTTAAAGTGGTTTGATGCTGATGTTGCTAGAATCAATAATTTTGACAATATTTGCATTGAGGTTATTTATCTAATGTTATATATGACCACTAATCCATATTAATCTACATTTAGCTCTGTGTGGTTTTATGATATTAAATATTTGGAATAAAGAGATCAAATCTAAAGTTTTCGTCAATATTTTGTTACTGCCAAAAAGCTGAAAAGTAAAGAATTTACATTTAAGTTAAATTCTTTGATAGCTCTTGGTATATATAGTATAAAAGATTTACTAATATTTATAACTTATTCATATTTATGACTCAATTAAACGTGTACTCAGACTTCAAAAGCGTGCAATAATGAAATTTGTTCAATTTAAATTCAAAATAGTTCTTTCAGCAGCAGAGCAAGTCCACATACACTGAATATCACAGAGTAGAATAAAAAAAAAAATAATAATAATAATATTAAAAAAAAAAAAAAAAACAGAAAATGAGAGAAAAAAATATAATAACATTTAAAAATTATAGTCATGACTATGAATTACATACTTAAAGGCGTAGAACACCTTGAACAAAAAAACTTGTCTAATATCCTAACATACCTAGTAAATATCAACGTTGATTTGGCTGAAGTCATTGATTTCTAATTTATTTTCCATTCCAAAAATTGCAGGTGCTGGTTCATGACACCACAACTCGCCTGTTTCCGCGCGCGCGGAATAGTGAGCTGTGACGGTACAAACCGCAACTACAATTTTGCGAATGGAAAATAAATTAGAAATCAATGACTCCGGACAAATTAACATTGATATTTAGGTATGCTAAGACATTACACTAGTTTTTTCTTGTTCAAGGTGTTCTACGCCTTTAAAAGAGTTAATATCAGGTAAGTGAAATAGAACTCAAATAGGGCGGTTTAGATTGTGCCTAAATATAGACAGTGACATATTAATTAAATTTAATTAAAGAAATCCAATTCACATGATGAGCGCAATTAACAAAATTTGAATAATTATGTTTTAAATACTTAACTGTCGTTTTTACCTAAAAATCCGTTCTGTAGACATGGTTTTAAATAAATACGTGATAATTATATATGCTATCACATTTTCAGCACAATAAATTTAATACAAAACAATATATTATGCTGTACTGCATAATAACTATGTTACAAAGCATAAATATTATATTGTAGAGCATAATTATTTATGTTATTTTAATTTGGTATCATTTGTGCTACGATGACTTAAATGCAGCATAAATTACGTAATTTATTCTTTCCGTGAATAATAACCAATAATAAAAACTTTAAATTAAGAGACATTAAAAATATATCGTTACGAAGAAAACATATATAGTTAGAATTTTATAAGAAATGTTACCAATTTATTACTTCTTGTTATATTAATGAAAGAGAAGATCGAGAGAAAAAAAAATTAAGAGTAGTTGATAAATGTCAGTATCAGATGACCTTTGTGGAGAAATATTAACGTCTTGAGAGAGAGAGAGAGAGAGAGAGAGAGAGAGAGAGAGAGAAGTCGTTGGCAGAGACGTGAAATAGCACTTTAGATTTTTCATGCCAACAATCTTCCTTGCTTGAGCTCGCCTACTTCTATCCACTCGAGTTACATGAAGTAAGATCTCTTAAAAATTGAATTAGAGTACAACATGGTTTTTAGATTGCACTATAAAAAATGATGTATATATTTTTTTCCTTGATATTTAAGAAAACTTTAAGTTTATATTAAAACATTGATTAGAAATCGATATAAAAACAAACTAAAAACATTACTTGCTGTAAAAAAATTTTGCTCAAATAAAAAAAATATATACCTCTAGTTTAGTTTATACTGTACTATATATATATAGAAACTTTTAAAATGAGGCAAACATGAATTGCTCCATATTTTTATTTTAATTGAAAATTTTTTTATGTTATTGTTTGTGAAAGATATATAGAAAAAAAAATATGCTGCTTTTCAAATAGCATACATGTTACCTAATTGGAATAGTAGCATAATGATGCACAGAATAGTATTTGTGTTATTTATCATCGTTATTATGTAGTATATGGCACCACCCGTGATACACAAAAAGTCTGATAAATGATTTATAAAGCATTGATAAATTTTGACTGATAAAGATATTATAAAATATGTATAAAGGTCTGATAAAAGTCTTATATGCGACACTTTTCAAACCTTTATCAGTCAAATTACCATGTATAAGCATAGGACAAATTTTTTCGTTTCTCCTATGCTTATACATGTAAAATTTTACATTGAAATTTGACTTGTAAGCTGATAAAACACTGAATAAAATCTGATAAATGTCTGATAAAAAGCTGATAAATGTCTGATAAAAAGCTGATAAATGTCTGATAAATAATTATGCATTTTCCTCTTCCCTTCCCTCCCCCCTCCCTCCCTCCTGTACCCTTCATCCCACATTCCACCCAGCACTACCCACTTCAATGTTTGTCATAACATTGTTGCCAATTTTGCCTTGTATTACAAAATATTCTTATTAATTGATATTCTTCAATTAATAAGAGAAAAAAACTTTATTTTTCAAAGGATGCATCGGATTATAGGAGCGGATGAGTCGCACACATCGGTAATCGTAACAGCTTGAGATCAAGTTGGTTTCCTAGCTGTAACACATGAAATACAATTAATTACAATAAATATTGAAATAATTATTAATGTGAACATGTCACTTACCTATATATTAACATGATGACCACATGAAGCTCCTCTTACAAGTAGGTGAAGCTTCTTGCTGCTTAGTTTTAATTGAAATATGTAAGCGCTAACAAAGTGCGTGCATACTGCTCTGGCTGACTTGTGCTACTGCCTGCTACCTCTGCTCCTGCTGTACACTCCAAAATTTTCTAAGTCCTCAACGGTTTCGTCTACCAAAAGAGGCGCCTCGCGTTCCCCTCCAAATTTATTTCCCGTTAGGTCATCAAACTTTTATCAGACTTTTGAAAAATTTCAAATTTTATTTTTAAGTTTATATATTCATACTTTTATCAGATGTTTGAAATTTAAAAAAAAAAATAATCAAACGTTTATCAGTCATTTATAATTATCAAACTTTTATCAATACTTTATAATATATTTATCATACTTTTTTCAGTTTTTACTCCTAGATTCAAAAAATTCTATCAAACTCTATCAGTCCTTTATCCATGTATTATCAGACAAAAACACTACTATCAAATGTTTATAAGCACTTAATCAAGGCTTTCTCAAACTTTTATCAGCATTTTCGTATGGCTCGGGGCAATTATAAAGTAATAAATCACATTTGCTGAAAATGAGCTATAGCATATCTATTACATATCCCTGTAGCGCATCCTTCTAATTTTTACATCTCTTGACTTATACACGGAAAGAATAAATTACGTAATTTATGCTATATTTATATGAAAATATAGCATAAATGATGATAAATTAGAATAACATTTTTATAAAATATGATGTGCCAACATAATATTTATGCTATTTAACATAGTTAAATAGCAATATAGGGTGGTTTCATTTATGTTAAAGTTGACGCCATAAGTGAGCGCTAAATAACATAGGCCAGTATAGGAAAATGACTCATTTTGCCAGTTTAAAAATACTTCTCAATTTTTTGGAGAGCATTGATGCTTCTAGCAGGTTGAATTAGTTTTTAAGTGTGCAAAAAATAGCATAAAATAGCAAAAAACTACGTTTGTCCTTTGCTGAGCAATGTTATTCATTGCTCAAGAAGAGCATCGAAAAGCATTCAGAATGAATTCATGCGCACAAACCCTATAGCATAGATTATGCTTTATTAAACAAATTATGCTTAAAATGAACTAAAATAATTATTAAGTATGTATTTTTTTACATGAGAAAATACATAACCACGTTTATAAGTAGAGCGCGCAAAAATAGTTTTTCGGTTTAACATTAAATTAAATTATTTTTTACTCACGAAATATTTTTTTCTCATTCTATTTATATAAATTTAAACATAAATCATCGACTATAGCCAACTATTTTGTCAAAATGATTGACTATTTTTGTGCTTTCTATTTATAAGTCTTTGCAGAAGCTTTACATGCTATATTATGGTTACGATCGTGTTTAGAGATCATAAATACAACCCAGTGCCAGTGGTTTATTTTACTTGAAGAGAACGCTGATTGGTTGACACTACATTCAAGCAAGTGTCTATCGAATGTCGTTCGTATCGAACCATCACACCTGTGTCTTATAACCTGCGGTAGTGTTTCTACAATCGAACACAGTATTTTTATTTGTCTCTCCCCTCTGTTTGCTATGCATAAATATATAAAGACGTCATGAAAATTGGCTTTTCTAAGTGACAATGCTAATTACTTCCACTTAAGATAATTGGTGTTCATAATTCAACTGATATTTTACGTAAGAAAATTCCACTTAAATAAATTTTTTTAAGTAACAATCAAACTTTTCTTAAGTGGAACTAATTACCATTTTCATTTGGAAAAGAAAATTGTGAATAAGACTTTTATTAATGGTATAATGTAAAAATTATGGCTAACCTTTTATTATTTTTATTTTTAGTGTAATAATTAATTTCATTTTAGTGTTTTAAGGGTTAGCTGTAATAATGAAGCTGAAATATTGTAAGGCCTAAACCGTGTCCTTTTATTATTTTTTTTTAATTTTTTTTTTAAAACAGGAGACTATTATTTTAGTTTACTAAGGCATAGAATGGATGAAATTTCTTCTATAGTGAAATATATTAAATGAAAATTTTCATTCACTCAGACAGTTTATAGTAACCTAATTGTTACAAAGAGCGTTGAGCTTGTCAATATAGAAATATAGTATTAAAAAGAAGAGTGGGCGGCTTAAAACACACATCAGAGCACATACAAAAATTACTACGTAATTATTATGGTAGCTCTTTTTCAACACAATTTTTTCAATACAACAGAATTTATGCTATACGTGGTAATAATTATGCTACAAAGTACAAAATATTATGCTATGTAATTATTAATATAGTTCTAAATTAGCATCATTTATGCTATAATTACATAATTTATTATTTTCGTGTATATGTTTAGTAATATCCCATTAATTTTCACAGCGTCAGTATAATTTTCCCTCTAAAAAAACTGCTAAAAGCATGGTATCGCATTGATAAAGGATATAAAATTAGTGGTCTCTCGCTCCCTCCATTTCCTACGCCACCTATAGGTTTGTAAAGCACGCATCACTGATAAGTCTAATGAAATTAAATCTCAATGTAAAAGGTTATATATAAAAAAACTTTTATAGTAAAGTTAAAATGCTGAAAAGTTTTTACGTGAAAATTCATGCATGAAAAAACTTCCATAAAACTTCAAGAGGCAGTAGTTTTCAATCAGACTGTAAGCAATCGATTTTTTTATGTTTACACTCGGTATTATAAGCTTTGTATAAATAAATAGAAATATATTTTTTATCGTTTTCATAGAAACTTCATCATGTGTACAAAGAAATAAGTATTTCTTATTGATATACAATTCAAAGAAAATCAATAAAAACAAGCATTTGAGTTAAAAAATATTTAAATTCTTCGTATAAGAAAGAGCTTGTTGAAAAAAATGTAAAATTTGGGAGCTACTTTAGAAATATAAGACTAATTTAGTTCATTAAAAAAAAACTCAGTACTGCTAGCCATTATCTCAATCATTGTTGTTGCTTTTTTTACATTGTAACCATAGAACAATAGAAATTGAACAATGGAGATGAAATTTGATACCACTTTTTATTTAGTTACCTCAAGAGTTGCACTTGTGGCAGATTTTTTTTTATTATTATTTTTTTTTTGACAAAAAATTACTTAAAAATACTTCTAAACGCAAAGAATAAATTACGTAATTTATGCTGCATTTATGTTATCGTATAACATACATAATGCTAAATTGGAACTCAAAAATATATAACATCGATGTATTAATGTTCACCACCCTTACAACATTGGAATATTATACTGATAATAATACATTTTCATAAACTTCATTATAATGTTTTTTATTTATTAATTAAAGCCCGCGCAGCCGTCTTATTTTATTTAATACTAAATTAATTTATAAAAATAAGCCACTGTGATTGGCTGAGAGTCAACTCTCAGCCAATCACAGCAGCTTATTTTTTTTAATTAATTTAATATTAAATAAAATAAGACAGCTGCTCGGGCCTTTAGTATTATACTTATATAGTTGTTTAATGTATGTTGTATTCTTATTATAATTTTTTATATTAATTTATTTTAAGTTGCATTTGACAAGACCAATGCTTGTTGTAACTTTATTACTACTCTCTAGCATAGTAATTATTCAGTATAGCATATATTATACTGTTGTGATTATATTGTACTGAAAATGATGTAGCATAATTATTACGTAATTATTTTTGACTGTCCAATAAAAAAATCGTAATGAGTAATAAAAAATATTTCAAAACTTTTGTATACTGGCAAAATACTTTACAAAAAAAGAGCTGTATTAATTTTTTTCAGTGTATGTTTATTTATCTACCGCATACAAAGGCTAAACTTAATGAGGGTAAATATACAATGTCTCTTGTATTGTAAACAAAGGTTTATGATGTGTGACTGATGATAATTACACGACAAAGTGATTTCTGCTATTGTTATTACACGTATTGTTTACAATATTACAAATCACCATAATACCGATGATATTTACCGTAAAGAATAAATAGTTGCTTGAATATGCTATATTACATGCTTGCATATTGCAGTGCTTGCATATTGAATATGTTTCACCTAGATTACACAAACAAAACTACCTTTTTAATAAGTTTATTATTATGAGTTCTTTTCTTTCTTCTGTAACACCAAGGTGAAGGTGAAGGTGAAGGTAAAGGTGAAGGTGAAGGTGAAGGTGAAGGTGAAGGTGAAGGTGAAGGTGAAGGTGAAGGTGAAGGTGAAGGTGAAGGTGAAGGTGAAGGTGAAGGTGAAGGTGAAGGTGAAGGTGAAGGTGAAGGTGAAGGTGAAGGTGAAGGTGAAGGTGAAGGTGAAGGTGAAGGTGAAGGTGAAGGTGAAAGTGAAGGTGAAGGTGAAGGTGAAGGTGAAGGTGAAGGTGAAGGTGAAGGTGAAGGTGAAGGTGAAGGTGAAGGTGAAGGTGAAGGTGAAGGTGAAGGTGAAGGTGAAGGTGAAGGTGAAGGTGAAGGTGAAGGTGAAGGTGAAGGTGAAGGTGAAGGTGAAGGTGAAGGTGAGAATAACCCAGTTCCAATTGTCTGATAGAAACTGCAGGTGGAAAAATGAGGGATCACAAACTAAGACCTTTGCGCACAATGTTAGCTGTGCCAAGAACTGCAGCTTTCTGCATGACACGTAAATGCCTGCCTTCGAGGTTCAACTTGTCTCTTGCTGTCAACCAATTTTTGCTAACCAAACCATTCACAGAAAACATATTATAATTTTTATTATTATTTTTAGAATAAGAAAAAGAAATTTATTGACTCATTTCAGCACAATTTGTTCAATACAACATAGTTCATGAGTTCATGCTATACTTTATAATAACTATATATGCTAGAAAACATACATAATTATATATGATGTACAAATTAGCATTATTTCTGCTATAATGACATAAATGTAGCATAAATTACGTAATTTATTAATTCTGTGTAGGTGACGTTGTAGTGTATCAATGCCTACAATAACAGAGCTGGGGTCTGTTCCGTAAGGGTACACGGGAAACTCTGTATCGAGAAAGGGGGCGTGGCTCACAAGTTCTCTATAATAAAAAAGTGAGTTACGCCGCCTTCCTCGGTACCGAGTATCTCGTGAGGACTTACGGCACAGACCCCCTGTCTGTTCTAGATTAATATGTACCGCATGGAAATAAAAAAACTTTTACAGCAGCCGTCAGTCATTCTTTTTGGGACAAGGACTGCTAGAGTTAGGATTGGTCTGCCTTTTGCGTTAAGCCAATCGGGAGCCAGCGATAGTTGTCGCACGGCTATCGCTCAGGGGACCGATTGACGGCTGCGTCGGCCTATGTAATCTTTTATCGTAATGTTGCAAGTTTTTCTATTTTCTCATAAAGATACTGCATTGAAAGTTACTCATTTCATTTTGGTACCTATTATAAGTTACAGAATAGAATATTATGTACTGTACACTCCTGGACAATGTATACTTAAAATCAAAGTCGATGCCGCTTCCTAAACAAAAGAGTAGAAATACATTGTCAGGTAAGAGCAGCGTTGCCAAATCATCTGAAAATCATGAATGAATTCTTTAGGAAGCGCGGCACTGTCCGGGAAAGTACCTGCCGTTAATATATTTTGTCCATGTATAGTAAAAGAGAAAAAGATGAATTATGTTTATTTATATATATATATATATATATATATATATATATATATATATATATATATATATATATATATATATATACATATAAAACCAAATAAGTTACTTCAGTAAATCTAATTATAAATATATTAAAATATTTCAAAAGACTATATTACCAAAGTAAAAACTATTGATAGAAAGAAAACGTACATTCATATTCATACGCTTTTATACAAGTATTTTTCTTCTTCTATTTTTAACGTAAAATAACCAGCTTTATAAAACATCAGTAACATAAAAATGATATACAAAATAAATAATCTCCCTTCTATTTCTATATACTTTTCATAAAATAAATAATAAGGCTTAAAAAAATATGATAAATATATACACGTAAAATATTTTTAGCGTCGTATATTTTTGAATATGTTTACGTCAGTTTTGTTGATGTAACTTTTTTATATCATATAATCGTCGCAGTGGAGTGAAAATTTAGCATATTACATTTGTTACGTGAAGCAAAAAGGATTTTTCCCCCACGATAGTGAAATGTGTGAGTGTGAGAGAATTTAAATATCATGTTATGAAAATAATATTTCATCTTCATTGTTGAATTTACTTTTTTTTATAAATATTTATTGAGTGTTTAAAGCCCTTGTCAACTTACTTTTATATCATTTAGAATACTAGATTGATAATTACCATACCTTATTATCCGTGAATTAGACACCAAAGAGTTGATTTTGTATTTATTTTTATTTATTGTCTTTTTGACTGTTATATCACGTATCTGACGTCACAATGTACCGATAGGGTCGTGATAGGGGTAAAGAACTTGAAGGAGGGCTTAATATATATATATATATATATATATATATATATATCGATGCAACTCGAAGACTTTCTTACGTTAACTTATTGATTTGTTCATAATGACTACAATGAGTTATAATTTTATTATATGTAATTATTTTTTTTTTCAGTATTTTAGTTTTGTACCAAGTTGTAATAAAGAGCTGGAAATGTTCTAATTGTGCCTTAAATAATGAGATTAATGAGTATCATTATAATACAGATTCATTTTTTTCCCTTTTACGAAACAAAAGTGATACTATTTTTTTTTTTTTTTTTTTTTTTTTTTGCAGAACAAAAGTTATTTAATTTTTACGTCACAACGATGATATATAAAAATACGTAATATGCTTAACATGAATCTAAACGTCAATATTTGTGTTGGTTTCTACACACCGCTAGAGAGTGAGAGAGAGAGAGAAAGAGAGAGAGAGAGAGAGAGATGAGTATCATTTAATGAAAATTTATTTTCACTGTCATTTGTCAGTAGCAAACTGAAATTTAAACTCTTTTTTCTCCTGACATAAAAAAAAAATATATCGTTTTTTCAACATGTTGAAATATCTGCTTTATATAATAATTTAGACTAAAAAAAGGTCTAATAAAAGAAATTATTGCCTTTTCACACTTTTTTTTTTATATATACTTTATAAAATAAAATTTAATAAAGCACTGCTGTATTTCAAATATTTAAATTACTGTATTGAACAGTGGTAAAAAAAATCATTGTAGTTTTTATAATCAGATATTGATTCAGATTCAGAAAGGGATTTATTTCAAAAAACACAATACACGCACAAAAAAGTAAATGTATAATATCATGTAAGAGTTTGTAAAACGCCTGCAAACTATAGAGAGTATGCAACCTGTTAAACATTTCTGATTAACAAAAAGCCTATATGTAAGGGGCTCAATAAAAATGCCGCCATTTTGTAGTAACAACCCCTACATTTTTGTTTACATAGAAATGTAGGCTTAGAAATGGTAGTATAGAACAATAATTTATCTTCTTTATTATTTTTTTATTATTAAAAAGAAAGAAAAAACGTGTATTCCAATTATTTCTTTATTGTACTGTTTTTTGTTTACTTTTTCTCTTATTTATCCTTTTAATCATTTTAATCCTTTCATTTAAAAGTATGTTTTAGTAAACATATTCATAATTTAAAATTTTATGCGTACTAAAAGAATAATAATTTAGAGAGTAACTTTCAGTGAACTAAAAAACAAAAACAAATCTCAACCAAGGATGTTAAAAATAGTGACTTGAGTGATGAAAGTTAAGAAGAAAATCTTCACATTTAATTAACGTATATTTTAAAAGTTATGAATGCTTGAAAGTATTGATTTCGCATGGATGAATTTTCTTACTGCCTACACTAAAAATGTATCAAAGCATACAGAGCTTATTTGCATTAGGAGTTAGGCAACTTTGAAAGTTTAGAAGTTTGAAGATATATTTAAAAATTTCTTTAATACACGGGAAAAAAATACGTACTGCTGCATTGAATAATTCCTATATTGTAAAGCACAAATGTTTTGCTACTTTGGATTTATATAAGTAATTATGCTGAACATCTTAACTATTATGTTATGCAGTATAATCACAATACAATGTAGCATTGGTATGCTGCTGTGCTAGCATAGTTAGTTAAGTTAGTTTTTATTAATTTTGTTAATGCATACGGAAAGAATAAATTACATAAATTATGCTACATTTATGTCATAATGCTAAATTACAACAACAAAAGTAATTATGCTCTACAACATAATATTTATGCTTTGTATCATAGTTATTTTGAATAATGATAATTATAATATAGATTTATCGAGCAAGAAAATTTTTACAGACGTCCCAGTCAAAGTCACAAACAATGATGCAATTGCTCATGAATTAATTACTAATAAAGGAACAACATTTTTGAGGCTGACTATAATTAATTTTGCTCACTTCTACTTTCGTTTCGTCGTTCTGCGCATGCGTAGTAAGTAGAAACGGAAGCGGATGTGACTGAAATCGCTTATAGAAGGCTTCAAAACAGTTGTTCCTTTATTAGTCAATAGCATACACTATGCTGTATTGTACAAATTATGCTAAAAATAAGTTAGTATATTTTTATTACGTTTTTATTTTTATTCATATATAACAAATATTTACGCATTATAAAGTTAAAAGATAAAAGTTTTGTACAACTTTCATCAAAGTTAAGTAATACCTAGCGTGGTCAGCACTGGAATAGATAATTATAAAAATTACATGTTTTGTTATGTAAACATTTGCGTGTGTTTGAATTTACATATTTTTCCATTAAAACGAGCACTGCTATAACTCTTGATTACTTAAGGGAGTAGTTGACCGGCTGATATCTCACAAAGTCATGAGAAATAATATTATTATGAAATAAACCAAAAATGTTTCTTAAAAGTTTAGTTACGTCCAACATGTGAAAACATGATCAAATACTTAAGTTATTCCACTTTAAAGATAACATGCAAAAGTGTAAATTCAAATTTAAGTGACAAATTTTAGTCAAATTAGAAACTTCTTTGATATTAAAAAAATTGGTTAAAATGTTATTTTAGATTTTTTTTAATTAACTCGTGTATGTTTTGCTGGTTATAAATAATGCAGAAAGAATTATTGTGAAAAAAAAGTTTCTCTTTTGACAATTTCTGCTCCAAGTTGGTCACACTCTTCGTTAAAATAATTTCTATTTCTAATAAGTAGAAGAGTAGAAAAAAAGTTATACAGTTCACGCTACACATTAAAATAATTTAATGCAAGTTACATAATATGTAAATACAGAGAAAATGACGTCACCGCATACCTGATAATAACAGTCCATTACCCCCTCCTTCCCAGTAGACATAATATTATATATTTTTATTACATAGTCATTATAAAGTATAATTTTTCATTTTTAGTTATTTCTATTACAGGTTAACATTTATTATGTTTTCCGATTCCCATTAATGAGTTTAACCAAAAAAATCTACCACTAAAATTTTTGTAACATGTGTTTTTTAGTATAGTTTGCGTTAAATTAGATCCGATAAATTTAAGTTTTGAATATTCAACCTCTATTTTGCATGGCTAGTGTGTTTGTACGTTGACATAGGAGAGAGAGAGAGAGAGAGAGAGAGAGAGAGAGAGAGAGAGAGAGAGAGAGAGAGAGAGAGAGAGAGAGAGAGAGAGAGAGAGAGAGAGAGAGAGAGAGAGAGAGAGAGAGAGAGAGAGAGAGAGAGAGAATGGCTGGCTGCTAGCGTAAAATATAACCTTTGACTTTTGGATACACACTGTGTTACTCTCTCTATAACTCTCTCTCTCTCTCCTCTCTCTCTCTCTCTCTCTTTCATTCTAGGCACTATAAAGTCAAGTCAATAACATTATAGTGTCTATCCCAAAACTTTAGTCCCTTACTTAATATATAATAATAACAACATTGAAATCAAAATTGTAATATCATTATTTAAATTAATCAAAATGTCATGTAAAAAAATATATATTGTATGTGATTAATTTGCAAATTGCCTCATTGACAGCAATATTTATTTTGTTATCTTATACCATATATGGAAATACGAGTAAGTGTATTAATGCTGTAAATAGAATAATAAATAAATAAATAAATAAATAAATAAATAAAATTATTTATATATAGTCCTTATACATATTATTTCCATTAAAAACATCGTAAAACAAATTGTGACAGGTACTGTAAATGAATCTGAATATATATATATATATATATATATATATATATATATATATATAGATATATATATAGATATATATATATATATATATATATATATATATATATATATATATATATATATATATATATATATATATGTATATGTATATGTATATGTATATGTATATGTATATGTATATATATATATATATATATATATATATATATATATATATATATATATATATATATATATATATATATATATATATATATATATAATCAATACCTATATTTAAATTTTAAATAATAATCCCAGGCAGTTGATTTTTAATGTGTTAGTTAAACAAGCAAAAAACTAATGACATTATCGCATGTTACAAAACTGACATTTTTAATTAAGAGAAAACATTTATTTATGTAAAAAATCTAAAAGCTATATGCTATGTTAACTTATAATATTATTAGAAATAATTTTCTATTTAAATATAAATAAACTGAAAAAAAAAAATAGGCTAGAAATTATAATGATTTTAATGAATCCATAAGTGAACGGGATAAAAATGATAAAATAAAAAAAGGTCTTTTAATTGAACATTTTTAATTTAAAGACGTAGAACACTTTGAACAAAAAAACTTGTCTAATATCCTAAAATACCCAAATAGCAACATTATTTTGGCCGGAGTCATTGATTTCTAATTTATTTTCCATTTACAAAATGTCAGTTGCGGGTTTACTACGTCACAGCTCGCCTGTTTCCGCGCGCGTGGACCAGGCGAGCTGTGACGCAACTGACATTTTGTAAATGGAAAATAAATTAGAAATCAATGACTCCGGCCAAAATAATGTTGATATTTGGGTATGTTATGATACTAGGCAAGTTTTTTGTTCAAGGTGTTCTACGCCTTTAAGTTAAGTGTTTAGTAAAAGGTTTAGGATACACCTTGCTTTATTTAAATAATTTCTATAAACATTGGACATTTATTTTCAATAGGTGTTACCTGCGATTTTTTTATTATTATTAATTACGAACACATTAAAGTATGTCTAGCCTTATTGAAATTTTGAACCTTCAATAACGCTGAGGTTAGTGTTACAATGCATATAGGAAATTAAAACTTCTTTTTTTAGCTTTCTACTCCTATATATCCAATAATATCCATAAAATATATCCTATTATACTACAAAAATCTATAATATACTTTTTATTGTAGACTATTGAAAAAAATACTTCTTATTTGAATAATATTCTCTTTGATAAAAAAAATCTGGTGTAATTTATCAACTTCAAACGAACTAACATTCCTCCTACGCATAAAAATTTGCAGTCATTTTGATTGGTCAGATATTTCCACACAAAGAAGAGCTGTTATATCGAATTCCGATTGTACAATACTTTATTTATACCCAATTATATTACATCACTGCGTGTTTTTACTAAAGACAAGAATATTGTTTGCTTGTTTTTATTCACTTTCGTGACATCAATTTATAAAAACGAAGCTAATATCTTAAGGGGGAATGGGTCATGTAGCAGTTCAGGCAGGTGGCGCTGCGATCGAATTTATGTTTAATAATTTTTTAAACCATATTCTGAGGTGTTTAAGAAGTTTTAAAACAGTGGGTGCCCTAGATAAATATCTTAGCTTTAAGTTAAAACAATAAAAACTAAGATATTTTATTTGGTTCAGTTTTTTGAATGTGAAGGAAATATCTTAATTAACTAAAAAAATACGGTATAATAATATACTATTATATTATATATATATATATATATATATATATATATATATATATATATATATATATATATATATATATATATATATATATATATATATATATATATATATATATATATATATATATATATATATATATATATATATATATATATATATATATATACTTTTTGATTAAAATATTTTAAAAGCCATGGTGAATAAACAACGAACGCAGCATATATAAAATATACATAATGATGTGTACGTAAACCCTGTTTTTTGTGCTCTAAAAAAAGAAAAAAATGACGTTCACCCAATGCTTTTTAAAGGAAATTGTGCTTTTTTTTAGAGCACGGGAACAGGGTTTACGAATACTATTAATAATGAACTGTAAGATTTATGTAAAAATAAAAATGTAAAAACTAAATCCAAAGATGATTTTAGCACAAATTTATTATGCTCCCTACTTGTGTTACTGATAACACATACTATATGACTATTGAATGTACTATTGTAGTATAATATTAGAATCTAATATAATATAAAATTGTTGCTTTTTGTTGCCATTTTTATAAATCGTAACAAGTGGAACTTGAGACTTTTTGAATAAATTGTTTAAAAAATCTCAAGTTCCCCTTGTTACGTTTTACAAAAATAGAAATAAAAAGCAATATTTTCTTTTTAACATAATAATTACATTATATATATTTAGATATTTTCAAAGTTTCAAATATATCTAAATGCATCTTGCTATACTAAAAACACAATCATTTCCTTTATCTGTCTATATTAACTATAGTATAATATAATAATAGGTTATTAGCATTAAAAAGGTTCTTTTAAAAATAAATTGTCTACGTTTTTTAATATGATTATTTAAATTTTTTTTTTAATGACAGCTTTCATCTTTGAAAAAAAAAGCTAAAGATAATTAATTATGCAAATATATCTGATATCACTTTTTTATAGCAACAACGTGCAAAAATAAATACAATAAGTATAATAGTGATTAGTAACTAGTTTTAAAACAAAAGAAAATCGATAATATGGATAACAAACCCCACATAGCAGACACTTGGCACAATTCCAAGAAATAATCTGGGCCACTGGATATTTATTACGTTAATGTGACCTCTTGTTATATGTGCAACACCTTCAGCTAAATCATGCAATGTCTTCCTGCATTTTATAAAAAATAGATATTACAAATATAGTTATAATAGGAAGAAATGTATGTCTTACATTTGTATTTCGAGACGCTGATGGAAGTTACTTACGTTCTAAAAATAAAATAATTGTAATATATTTTTGTTATAAAACATTACATTTTTCTACATTATTATCCTACATATCTGCATTGCATTTTTCATTATTTTTCTTTTAAGTTAAGATAAAAAATTAAATGACGTTCAACAGATTTGCATTTTTTTATCATAAAAACAATAATTTAATATCTAACTCCCAAATCTTGTTTACAAAAATATTTTTCTAATTGAAATTGTTAATTATTTGATCAAAATAACATGTATTATCTTTTAGAGCTTACTAAATTAGAAATTTCCAATAAGAAAAAGGTTATTGTGAACAAAGGCACCAAAGGTTGCAATATTTACTTATTAGTTGAAAGAGTTTAACTGTTCTTGTTACTTTGATTGTTGCAACAATTATTTTTTTTCAACAAATATTGTAACTGTAAAGGAGCTTTTACATATTTGTTATTATGTTGTACCTTTGCGCAACAAAATAATTATTCCCATTTAAAACAAAGATTTTTAACAATTTACTGCGCATAGTTACAATAACACATTAATGAATATGTGAATGCACGGAGGTTTAATTAATGGTTGCAAAGTACGGCAGCGAAAAATATTATTAACAAAATAGTCAAAAAAATACGGGAAAAAAAGTTTGTAAAAAATGTATTAGTTGAAGCTTTTTCTTGCATTTCTTATTAAATATTGTAGAAACATAATAAAAATAATAGAAATATAATAAGCTTGTTAATAACCTCAGTTTTTCAGAATACTACAAGTACAGAGAAATTTGAACCTACATGATTGTTAAAAATAGAAAACGCATTTTTTTAAAGCAAGTGAAACAAACTCAATAATTTCACTGTATTTCGTAGCAAAATTTGTTTTCAAAAAGATTAAATTAGATTTTGTTATACATTAAACCAATTAAAACTTTTAACGAGTAAAAAAAAAAAAATACGAACAGTATTTAATTTTAAAAAGTTTGATACATAAAATATTGCTAAACTTTAATGTAAAAAGAATATAGGTCAAAGAAGTATACAAATAAAAAAATGATCAAAATGGTTTTCAAGTTAGATTTTGTTGTAATGATAAAATAGTATAGAGCAAAGTAGAAACTTTTTTATTGTGTTTGATGTTATTTTTATATACAGTAGTCTTTCTTTGTACAGTATATACTAGACTGTCTGGATGTGTATATATATAAAGTAAATAATAGTAATGCATTTTAAGTATACGAGAAACTTGTAATGCAATGTCTTATTTATTACGGACTTAAAGACAATTTAATTATCCTGTAAGAGAAACATACACCAGAGACTATAATTAATATACTTTTATATTCTTTTGTAACAACGTTTATTTATACACGGATAGAATAAATTACGTAATTTATGTTATATTTATATCATTTAATAACATAAATGTAGCTCATAAAAAATCATGTTGTACATTAAGGGTTATATTCAGATGGTTTGTATCTCAAAATCTAGGAAAAAAAACGTCTAAATTGATGATGCTGTGTGTAACAGCTACCTATGATAAAATTTTCAGAACCCATGGCTATCAGATAAGAGAGAAAATAATTAAAGAAATTAACATAGGCTCTTATAGGACTAACACTTTAAAAAATCATAATTTAAAATCTAGCATCTCCCTAAATTTTTTACACTTTTGAGAATATACCTTATCCTTATGTATCAATGTGCAAAATTTTAGATTTTTCTTTTTTCACAACTTTTTATTAATTCAAATCTTGCAGTAGCTGATTTCTCTCTTTAAGATAATATTTCTGCTTTGTAACCTAATTGTTATGCAGTATAGCATAAATGACTTTGTAATGAAATAGCGTTGTGATAAAAATGAACTAACATAATTATTTCATATTTATTTTTGTCCATGTATGGATAAATGTATTTACTCCTGTTTTATCCTTCAATTTTTTAAAATGTACTTCTTTTAATATAAAATAATTGCACTTGTAATATAATAAAACTTAAAGGCAAAATCAAAGCCACACAGATAAAAATAAATACGTAATAATTATGCTTTAGCTTATGTTCAGCACAATAACAACGATGCATAGCATAAATATTATGTTTTACAGCATAATAATTTATGTTGTTCTAATTTAGCATCATTCATGCTATATAATTACATAATATAATATTACATAAAAGAATAATGAAATATTAGTACAATATTATAATATTACATAATATAGTATAAAATGCAGCATGCTTTACGTATTTTTTTTTTCTTTTTCGTGCATATAAAGCTTTTAAGATAAATATCACATATTACATACATGTAGCTAGCATATTTATATCACAAAATATACGATCCGACACACATGTTTTTTACATTTCAATTATTGAAAATTTTTGCTATTATATAGCATAATATAGCACAGCTGAAAGAATTCATTTTTTCCTATAATTTTTAAACATAGTGAATTTTTAAACTGTATGGATTATCTATCTTGTATTTTAGTTAAATCGACTAGTATCTTTTACGTATGTTCATAGTGTGGGTAAAATGTCTTTTTTTAATGATTTAAAAACTTCTGTAAATATTTAATATCAGTTCGTAGCTATTTTTATCACCACTTCCTTTCAGCCGCTAGCTGTTATTGATTTTTTTATCAATAAAATGACACTTTTGCATTGAAACTTTTATTTCAATCAATATAGTAGCTACGTTTTTGTGAACCAACGCGTTTTTGTGAAAACTGTTGAATTTTAGTGTTTCTCTCTCTCTATCTCTCTCTCTCTCTCTCTATCGTTTGCATATGCATCGGAGTCGTTTATATATTTAAATTTATAGTTTTAATAAAATAAATCAAAATTTCTAATAATTTATTCAATAAAATAGTAAAAATAAAGTATTCTTATTCTATATTACATTCATAATGAACGTATTATATTGAACAAAATAAATCTTTGAAATTATTAAGGCTTTTACTCACAATTTTTTTGTCAGCTATTGGAAAAACATTGCTTTTGATATCTTATAGTTTTTTTTTTTTTTTTTTTTTTTTTTTGCGAAAAAATATTTGCGACTTTTATTTGAAAATTTCAAAATTAAATGTTTAATAATACACCCCTTGACTGTACTAATTTTTATGAATTAATTTATTTTTGTTTTACATATTTATATAACTTGTTGATAAATAACAGTAAGGTAAATGATAGTTAAATAAACTCTACTCTCAAGAGAAATAGCATGTAAAATGAACCTTAATAAAATTTTGTCTGTGTATGTGAAGATATGCTAATGTATCATCAAGTACACTATGGTATCATGTTAAGTGGTTACATGGAATGCATGTAAAATGAGTTGAATGTGACATAAATGTTGTATAAATATTAACTTAATTAAGCTGTACCTTCTGTTTGAAGAATTTACTTTATGCATTAATTAACGAGCTTTAATGTTATGTAAAATAATACTTGCAGTTGAGGGTTTTACATTTAAAAGTAAATCATTTTTACGATGGATACTTTATTAATATTTATTTTACTTTAAATGTACTTTTAATTATTTACTTATTTTTACTATAGCTGACATATACAAAATAGTAATATTAAACCAGTAAATATAATAATTCACACTTTAATCTTTAATACCACATCATGTACATCATGTTTTGAACTTTAAATTTATTACTGTCACATTCCTTCAAGAAAGCAAGTAAATGATTATAGCTATTTACAGTTCTAAAAATAAAACCATTTACCCCAGCAGTAGTTCTTGCTATAATATAAGGATCAATTATAAAGATCAAGCCAGAAAAAAAAAGCTGCGTCATTAGTTTAACGAAGAAGGTGACAGACTTGGTATGGAAATAGTCAAAACAGCAACTTTATTTCCACAATAATTCTTTCTATACGTTATTATATTATTTCCAACATAACATTTACTATAATTTTCAAATAAAATTGAATGAATTAAAACAATTTTTTGTTCTGATTGATAGTATTTTTAATTTAAAAAAAAAGTTGCTAATTTGACTTAAAAGTTAGTGTTAAATTTTGAATTTTCACATTATGTTACCTTGAAAGTAGAATAACTTAAATAAGTAATCGTGTTTGATATAACTATAAACTTTTAAGTAACATTTCATGTTAACTTCCGGTTAATATTATATTTTACGACTGTTTAGTTTGTCAGATATGAGCTGGTCATCTTCACCCTTAAAGCCTATAGTAAAAACCTACAATACAAAATCTTGACTATAGAAATACAAAGCACTTTTCATTAAAACAGTATGTAAAAAATTATAACATAAAAAAAGTTAACAAACTGATATTTTATCATTTATAGTTTTCAGTCATACAAAAATTTATTTTAACCCTTATTTTATGCTGGAAATAAATGTGTAATCATAATAAAAGTATATTTTGATAACAAAAATATATAAACATAATTGAATTAACAAAGAAAGAGTCGTTAAAAACAAAGTCAGTAAATGAAAAAAGGAACGACGCACAGAGCATGTAATCTGCTTTTCAAGTGTTTTTTAAGCCAGAAGAGAGATGTTTATGATGATATGGATATGAAGGGATGTAACATGCTTTAAGCAGCTACTTGTGCCCAATATTGTGGGGGCGTATCTCTCTCTCTCTCTCTCTCTCTCTCTCTCTCTCTCTCTCTCTAGCTTGCATGTAATCAATATACAAACAACGCATTACGTAACAAAATAAACACTATATGTTTAACAAAATTAAACTAAAAATAAGATTTTGTTAAAAATCGTATTCAATACCTATTTACGTAATATTTAACAGTACACTTTTTCATGAAAATAATATTTAATCTCGTTAAAATAAAATGTTATTTCAAAGATTAACTTTAATCTATAGAATAAGTAATACTTTGATTTTAAAATTTTTAAAAGAATTTAAGTTTGTTTGCTGGTTTATAAAGCCAGCAACAAAAAAAGTATATATTTTGTGTGTGATTATTACCGTGTCTAAAACACACTATTAAAATGTTTGCAGATTTTTTTTAAGTTAACAAAGGTTTAAATTATGTATACATTGATGGGTTTTGTGTTCTCTCTGTCTCTCTCTCTCTCTCTCTCTCTCTCTCTCTCTCTCTCTCTCTCTCTCTCTCTCTCTCTCTCTCTCTCTCTCTCTCTCTTCTGTCTCTATCCTTCTACTGGTAATAAATTATATCATGACAAATTGATTAATAAAAATGACAGATTTGTTTTATAACTGTTGCTCATTTTATGTATTACTTATCATCAGCTACAGGAGATGATATGTTCATTCGTCAACAATAACGTTTACAAAATTAATAATCCTTAGTAAATTTATTAGTCTAAAATACTAGTGTTAAATTTTAGTTATTATAGTTAAAAATTATATAAATAATTTCTATTCAGTAATAAAATGTATTTAACAATTTTAAATCTAGTAATCTTACACCAACATGTAATAAAGTTATATTTGGGGGGGGGGGGGGGTAATATAATTATAACGTTGTGTAAGTTTTATGCCTAATTTTTTAAACTTCAATTAACTTTATCAATATCTCGATATCGTTTCATATTTTAAAGATACTAATTTTTAAGCCAGCATAGGTAAAATCTTTCTCATTTAAAATAAAATCTATTAATGTTACTGCATGTTTAATATTAATCCGTTTTTTAATCAGATTTAGAACTTGAATATAATTATGCAAATATATGTGATCATATCACATATAGGCAACAGGGTTGCAGTTTTGTATGTTATTATAATACGTAAAAAATGTGATACACTTTTCTTTCTCAAAACTAGCTTATGCTTTGGTGTCCTATCAAAATAGAATACGAATTCTATCCAAACGTTTTAGCATAAAAATTAGAGATCTGTTCACTCAGTTTTTTGTAATTTTATAATTAATTTTACAATCTGATATTTGAAATTTTTAGAGGCAGTAATACTCGTTTTTTTCTTCTATATAATTTTATAAATTCAGTAAAATGACTTACGTTATTTTTTTGGTGTATTTATTATCTTTCTAACAAATATAGATAATTTATGCAAGCACATGCGTGGTTGTGAATAAACACACAAAAAATATGCATTTCTACAAAAGAGGTCATAAATGTTAGTAGCCCTGCATTGAGGGTAGTTTTTTTTAATGTATCTAATATATTATTATAAAATGTAACATATTATTAAAATGATTATCATAAAAGTTTTTGAAAAGTAATAATTTGTTTTCAGTTTTGTTTTTTTCTTTTTTTAGTTGAAAAAAAAAGGGTCTTGAAAATCAATAATGACATTTAAAATGCAACTTTGTTGAAAAGAACATTGATTGTGGTTTCACTAGTAACTCAACTGTCCACTAAAGTTACGCATTGAATCATGAATTTAGAATCAAAATTTATTTTATTTTTTTATTATTTCCTTTCTGGTCCTATTTTTTTTAACACAAAACAATAAAATAATACATTGCAATACCCAATTGAGTTAGAGAGTAAAATTAATAGTAATAAAGTTTAATGATATTAAAGCATAATTTGCAAGATATGTGCAATAATTCTCATTATCTATAATACAACTTTTTAACTTTATTTCTATTATTTTTTAGTTATAATTTTAATTCCGCTTAAAAATATATATTATATTATAAAAATAATGTGTTTTTTTCTTTCTTTTTCTATTTTTTTAATAGTTTTAATTCGTAAAATTTTTTATAGTAATAATACATTTTATTTCTATTTTATTATATAAAAATAAATTACAAAAATCAGACACCTGTAAAATATAGATTCATAAAACAATATACTGACTTTATAGCTCTCAAGTCTCAACGTTATATAGAAAAGACACAAAATTTATTGATTTTTTAAATTTTATAATAAAGTAAACTTTCAAAAACTACTTTAAAAGTTCTTAAAATATAATTTTCAGTCATAAAACCCTGAAAAAGTACAATTTTAAGTTAAAATCTTACCTTTATCAAGTGGAGCCAATTGTTCTGATCGCTGGACCGGCCGAGATTCTTTGGTTCAATCAATACGCCCGCGCAGATGGAATATTGGTTTGTAGACAGCTAGCGACAGCTTTTAACATTTATTCGAACTTCGTGTGTACTTCACTATAGGGTGGTTACATTCAAATATAAGTCGGCGCCATATGGGAGCACTAAATAACATGGGCTGGTATAGACAAATGACACATTTTGCCAGTTTACAAATACTTAGCAATGTTTTTGAGAGCATTGATGCTGTTGATAAGATGAATGAGATCGTTTTCAAGTATATGCGAGAGAAAAAATAAATGCAACAACAACAAATTCACAAAGAAAATAGCACAAAACTACATTTGTCGTATGCTGACAAACATATAACATGTCATATTATGAGTGAGAAATGCTATTTATCGCTCCATTATGGCGTCGAAGCGCAATTCCACTCTTTTTCATGCACAAACTTTAGAGTGATTTTATAACAGAGCCATTTGCATTATACACAAAAATCTTAATTATTTATTATTTAGAAATTTTCAAAAATTGTGAAAATGAAAATGCTTAATTATGAAAATACTTATTGTTGCAATATTATTGGATAAATATGTTATGGCCAAGATTCATGAAATATGGCTGAAAAAGACCTGCCTGCGCATTAATAAAGTTTGCAATATTTATATTTTATTATTTTATTTATTCCTCTTATATTCTTATATAAATTTCCCTTTAGCATACGATATTATGTAGTGTTAATCTCAAAAATACTATGACTTTATGGTTAAGTACAAATTTAAGTGATGTATTCGCATTGGTTTGAGATGTTGCTTTACTACCGCATATTTGAGCCTATAAAAATAAAAATACTTTGGACAATAACATTATATATATATATATATATATATATATATATATATATATATATATATATATATATATATATATATATATATATATATATATATATATATATATATATATATATGAAGTAGTTTTTGTTTTGTTTTTCCCTCATTATTCTAAATAAGTTTGAAAGCTATTGGTCGTTTTAACTATGACTTCTAAAATCTAAATAATAATATGCAAACATTTTATCCTTATTTTTACTGTTATATTTTTCTTTGTTTTAACTTGATTTTTTAGATTTTTTTTTTATATCTTTACATATAGGACATAACGTCATATAATAAACATTTCAAAACAATCTTATATTCTACTTCTACGTAGATTCATATAGATTATATTATTTCCACTACTCTCTGAATTTTGAGTGCTGATAAAAAAGAAAACAAATATAAGATTATATTTGAATCATCATAGAATTAGTGCTAATAATGATTGCATCATATTGACATATTATAGCAAAAAAAAAAAAAAAAAAAAAAAAAAAAAAAAGTTTACAAAACTAGTAATTAACCGTAATAAGTTTGCATGAATTTAGTAAAGTTGTTGATATCATTGTTGTAACCATCAAAACAATCTTAACTAAAGTTTGACTAGAGATTAGGTGTTGCACTTTAAGGTAGAAAATATTTTTTTAAGCAATTATTTTTTACTATTTTAACAGATCGACTAATTCTGAAACCTTTTAAAACATACAATTTTTTTTATTAGAAATCAGATAATTTATTCGTTAAAAGCATAGTCAATAAGAAAACATAAGCATATTTATATCACACAACACTTAATGTGACTTACATTTTTAAATCATATTAATTTCTCTCAAAACCCAACTCTAGCGCCATAGCAATGATTAGCAATTTCGATTTATGTAACCAACACATCTTATTGTAATTTTTGCTGGTTTCTGACATCAGAAATCAATATCATTACGCAAATAGCATACTTTGCACTTCCACTATTTTCACGCTCTTGCAATCATTATTATTATTTAAACTTATTTTTACAACATTTACATTTTATAGTAAAAAAATGTTATCAGTTTCGGAGATTCCATTTTGTGTTTAATTATTGAAAAGTACATACATGTTATGTATTGTTTCATGTGGTCTCTAGGGCTTTTAAGAAGATACATAATCAGTACTCTAGGTCGAATTGGGGTCTTCAAGGGCCATTTAGCACCATGAAGTGCGAAGGGGCTAATCTAACGGATAGAGGATTTGGGGAATTTTAAGGCCTACCGCAGGCCTAAATTTTAAATAGAGTGAGAAAAAACGTTTCTGTAACTATATATATATATATATATATATATATATATATATATATATATATATATATATATATATATATATATATATATATATATATATATACACATATATATATGGTATAAAAAAATAGCTCACTACCGTGAAATAAGTTATTGTTATAATCTAATCTTTTTGGAAGAAACAATTAAAACTAGAGAGAGAGAGAGAGAGAGAGAGAGAGAGAGAGAGAACAAGGTTTTAACAATTTTATCCATCACGGAAAATACTGATACGTAATTAATGCTATATTTATGTCATTAAACAGCATAAATAATGCTAAATAAGAACAACATAATAACTATGCTGAATAACATAATATTTATACCTTGTAACAAAGTTATTATATTGAAATAAATATAATATAGATTATTTTGATTGAACAAATTGTACTGAAAATAAGCTATAGCATACAGTATTATTATTTATTTTTATCCGTGTTCAATAAAAGCTATCTTTTTAACAAACAAACACTCTATAACAATAATAAAAAAATTTAGCAATGCTAGTTTTTTTTATCTAATGCGCGTTCATATAAATAACTATAGGTGTGTTATACGTGTTATCAGTGACTTAGATAATAAAATATATTTCTTATCATATTGAGTTTCCATGAAACACTCATTTTCTTTGATCTTTCACAGTAAAAAAAACGCAACACGTAATCAAAGGTAGCATAAATTGTGGATATTTTTAAAGTTAAAGAAACATTTAAATGTGTTTAAAAAATATATTAAAAGTTTGTGGAAATATGTGCATAATATAGTGAACTGAAGATTGTGTTTACGTGACTTTATTATTATTCACTACAATATTTACAACCATAGACCTGAGACCACATAAAACAACATGTGATTTTGAATGAATAAACACGAAATGGGATCTTCAAAACTGTTGACAATTTTTACCAGAATGTTTATGTAGCCCCACGAGAAAACGTGAAATACTGTGAAGTATGCAATTTGAGTGATAATTCATGTTAATGACGTCAGAAACATGCAAAAATTAGTATGAAATTGTTGTGTGGATTGCATAATTCAAAATTTTCTGATCACTGCTATGGATACAGTTGGGTTTTGAGACAAACTAAAGTTATTTATGCAAGTCCCTTCACGTGTTTTGTGATATAAATAGTTATGTTTTTCTCTGGTCTATTTCTTTAACTATATATTTCAAAATGTTCATAATTTTATAATAATATACTGTATTTGAATATGGATGAAAGTAATAATAATAATAATAATAACAGCCTTGTAAGAAATCAAAATGCTAATGCTGCAGATGGATATTTTTTTGAAATTTACGTTGTATTTTTACTCGCTATTTATGAAACATTGATTGCAAAAAATAATTTTAAATTAGGTTGGAATATAGAATATGAAAATAATGATAAATTTGATGATATATTATTAAGAATTACAAATAATATAACAAAAACATTTTATTTTTCAGTAAAATATGTAACAAAGTGTAATAGTCGTAAGATTGACATTGATCTGAATGAAATTACTTGTATCAAAAGTAGATTTAATTTTACTCACTTTTCAATACCAACTCTTCCTGAAAAAGCAGAAGATGAAACTAGAAACTACGTATATTTTACAAATAGAAAACCAGATAATAACATTTTAGAAGATTTATCAATTATAAAATTAGATTCAATTTGTGGTGAATTAAAGTATTTAGAACCCCAACTTTATAGTATTGACTTTCAAAAACAAAGTGCAGCAGAGTGTATTAAAAATTGTAAATTTGATGACTTAGACAAAGCAAAAGAGTTATTATCAAATAGATCATTTTTAGCATTTAGTCAAAAAAATAAAGATGAAATAAAGAATGTAATTCAGGAAACAATAAAAAATTGGCTTCCTAAAGACAAACAATATGCTTTTGAAATGATTTATAAAGTAATCCTTTCAGAAATCTTAGAAAACTGTAATCTTAAAGATTATTTTATAACTAATGAATTAGTTAACCAATGGATTAATAAATATTCTAATTGTATTAGCTCTGTAACTGAAGTAGATGATACTTGCTCAATATATGTAAATCAAGATGAACTAAATGAAATGTGTAGTCCATGACTATTTTTATACATTTGTATACTTGAATGAATATTTAATTTATATTATATATTATATTACGTATATTGTAACGTGGTAGATTTGCATATGAAACAAAATATACATTATAATTTATTACAATGTGTTCAAAGTGTTTGAGTGAAGAAATAGACATTATAACTAAACAATTATCTAGTAAAACTAACTCTCCCAAAATTGATATTGTAATAAAAGGAGAACAAGGTTCAGGAAAAAAAGTTTTAGTTCATGCATATTTAAAAAAAGAAAGAAAAAATTTTAAACATATATTATGGATTAATGCTGATAATATAATAAATATTGAATTTAGTTTTAGAAAATTATATTCACAATTAAATTTATCTCAATATAAAAAAGATACAGATATACTTGATACAACAAGTAGAAAAATTGTAACTGATATTTATAAATATTTAAATAATGGTAGAGTACTTATAATATTTCTTAACTTAAATCGTGGTATAACGCTTGAAAATTATCTTCATGATAAAGATTCTGAAAATGTGTTTTATATTGTAACAACGGACTATTGTAAAGTTGAAGGAAAAAAAGAAATTAATAAAAAAGCTTATCTTGACTCAAATTGTATAAAATCTATCTTACTTGAGAACGTGTCCAGTGATAACAGATCTCTTATTGAAAACTATAACTTTGAAAATTGTAAAATCAAACAATTAGCACTTAAATATTTAATTAATAACATAAAAGACACTGGTATTAAATTAGATGAATATAAATTAAAAGAAGAACTTCAAATATGTGAAAATACAAACAATATATTAGATTTATTATTAGATAATATACAAAAAACAGATGAAAATACTTATGAGTTATTAACTTTAATAACTCTTCTTGGCACAAACGATATACCTTTAAAACTAATAGAGTTATTAGCAAATACTAATATGAACATAGAATCAGTTTTAGCAAAACTTAAAAGTTACAATGTTATTAATTGGGCACTTGGGCAATGCTATTCTATAAATGAATTAATAAAAAGAAGAATAAGTTCAAAAAATGATAATGTTAAAAAAATAGAATTAATTAAAAAATTATGTAGCAAAATAAATGAATATGTTAGAAAAGATATTGAATGTAAAAAATATATAGATGTAAATATTTTATTGCATGGAATGCATGTTGCTGATTATCTTGTAAAAAATAAGATTTCTTTAACACCTAGTCTAGTTGAATTCATTTATTATGTAGTATATGGATGCAATAAATTACATTATTCTGAAATGAGTGACAAATTAATAAAATATGTTGAAAATAGCAAAGAAATTAAAAGTGATATATATGTAACAAAATTAAAACTAGAAAAGTGGAAAATGAAATTACTTTCCATTGAAACTGTATCTAGTATTAAAATTAGAAGAAAACATATTATGGCGCTCTGTAAACAAATTGATAACACGCCAGTTATTCAATGTAAAGAGGATGCTATGATATTGAAAGCACGTATGTATATCGTGATACAAAAATATAACGAAGCTAGTAAATTACTTTTAAGAATAAATAGTGAAAAATCAAAGCTTTTGCTTGTATATGTGAACATTAAAAACAAAAGAAAAGTTGAAAAACTTTTAGAACATTTACCAACAACATTACACATATGTAAAAGTAAGAAATATCAATATACGATATCTAAAACTAATGATAAAAGACTTGAAATATGTTTTAAAATATGTAAAAAAGAACTAGGTATATCACATAGAAAAACATTACGAGTACTTTCATTGCTCGCTAAACAAATATACAAAAGTGAAGGTTTGAATAGTGTTGTTAAACTCTTGAACGATGAACTAAAACAAATGCAAGAACTCATTGGAGTTTATTCTGTTCTTCATCCAGCTTATGAAATAGTTTTAGAATTGTTGTGTTCGTATTACAAGACAAGTAAAATGTATGATGAAGTGAGAAACTTATACAATACAAGTGTTGAAATCTTAGAGAAGGAACTTCAAAGTGGAAATAATCGCATCAATTCAACACTCCATGAAGGAATATCAAATTGGGTTGTCAAAGCTAAAAAAGGTAATTATATATATATATATATATATATATATATATATATATATATATATATATATATATATATATATATATATATATATATATATATATATATATATATATATAGATATATCTATATATATATATATATATATATATATATATATATATATATACACATCATATATATACATCATATAATATATATACATGAGAAATTAAATAAGTATATAGTATATAGGTATATCCTATTGACTAGTAAAGGAACAACTGTTTTGAAGCCGACTATAAGCGATTTTGGTCACATCTGCTTCCGTTTCTCGTATCTACGCATGTGCAGTAAGTAGAAACGGTAGCGGATGTGAGCAAAATTGCTTATAATCGGCTTCAAAACAGTTGTTCCTTTATTAGTCTATATAGGGTGGTTTCATTCATGTTAAAGTCGACGTCATAAGTATATTATATATAATGCTAGTACATTACAATGCATTAAAGGAGGACTAATTCTATCAAAATATAGTAAAATATATATTTTTATGTAAACAAGTTATTTTTTTATATAAATTAAATAATATTGAAATTAACTTAAATCTTTTAAAATTTCATTTGCAAATTTTTTACGAAAATTAAATGTACGTAGATAAAAATATAAAAATAAAACACAATTATGATTAATAATGTACTAATTATTTGGATTACATAATTTATTTCAGCTGGACCGCCTACAGAGGAATCGAAATTGAAGACGTAAGTTAAATTAAAAAAAATATATATAAAAATAATATTTGTTTTAATAGTGCAATTAGTATTATGTAAGAGGTTTTATTTCCCTTATATTAACGATCAAAGTTAAGAATTATTATGCACCATATATATATATTTTTTTTTTAGATTTAAAGTAATATTTATGAAACTTTTTTCAGCTTCTCAAATAAATAAATAATGATAGAATTTTTTTTGTCAGTAATGCAAGGATATGTTCAAATTTGCAATTAAATCGGTAGCTCATATAGTTTTGAAACTGTTAAAATTTATTCACTATCTCAAAAAATAAAGTATTAATTATAATAAATAAAATAAAATCTAAGTATTGTAAACTAAAATTATTCAATGAAAATTAAACCTAAATTATTGTTTAGTTACTATGTATTTAAATTGCTTATTATTAGAATTTATAATTGATATTCGTCACTTTCATAAAAATATAAAAATTATAAACTCGTATATTCGGAATTAGAAGTTTTAACAAAGTTGTTATTTATAATTGAGATAGACTAATAGAAATACATTCACAAAATAAAAGTGTAGTAACGTGAATAGTTTTGCTTAAAGGAATAGACCAGAAAAAAACATAAGCATTTATATCACAAAAAATTTGATGGAATTTACATAAATAATACATTAGTTTGTCTCAAAACCCAACAGTAGCCCCGTAGCAGTGATCAGAAAATTCAATTTATGCAACCCGCACAACATTTTTATACTAATTTTTGCATGTTTCTGACGTCATAAACATGAATATTCACGCAAATTGCATACTTTACAGTTTTTTCACGCTCTCTCGTGGGGCTACATTTTTATTATGGTAAAAATTGCCATCAGTTTTGAAGATTCCATTTCGTGTTAATTCATTAAACAACACCTGTTGTTTTATGTGGTCTATGGCTTTAAGGAAATTAACATTGTTGTTGACTTTTCAAATGACGCCACATGAAAAATTGTTCTTCTGGTATAAATTTTAATAAAATACAAATTTTCTGCATTTATAGATACGATCTTTCAAAGTATATAAAGCCATGTAAGGTGCTAATTTTTGTTCAAAACAATATTGACGGCTTTCCTGAGTTGACTTGCAAGAGTCACCAACATGACCTATCTTTGCTACAAGACGTATTTCAAATGCTAAGATTTGAAGTAGAGACCTATAATGACTTTTCTGTTATTGAAATTTCACACACAATCGAAAAAAGTAAGTTTTTAAGCTTAAAAATCTGTGGATTTGAATATTATATATAAATGTATGTATATAATATATGGCGGAGAATATATATATATATATATATATATCAGTGGCGTAGCCAGGATTTTACCACAGGGGGGGTTCAGGATAGAAATGATGGGGCGAAGCCCCCAAAAGCCCGCCGCAGGCGCGAATTTTTTTGAGGCCACGCCCCTTTTTTGATGAAATTTGCACTTGAAATGTATTTATAATGCATTTGATTTTAAATGAGGCAAAATTTAGTTTGTAGATTTTGGACGTGCCAAAATGTGAATTTGCTTTTGACAATACAAGAATTAAAACTGCTACGTTTTCCTTGCTACGTACATTATTAATATTTTATATTAGAGACAAAACTTTTTGATATTTAGTCAATGTATTGACTGGAATTATGGAGTGGTGTAGCTCAATAACAAAATATGGCAAGCAAAAAAAATAAAATAATAATAATAAAAATGAAAGAAAGAAATAAGTTAAATTGATCTAATCTAAATCGGGCAACCCCTTTGACGAAATAAAAGAATACAGATCTCACATTCTATTAATATTTTCAAGCTCAAAATTTTTTTTATAAGAGTGCATTTTGTTAAAGAATTTTTTAAAATAGAAAAATTAGTTTCAAACTAACTAAAAATTATGAATTACAGTATTGACTGTATTTCATTTTAGCACTGCATTTACGCAGCCCGCAGTACATAAAACACCTGATGACCGCAACCCGAAGTACATAGAAACTTTAAAAATATATCAGTAAACGTTACTGAAAGAAATTTCTTACGTTACATTGTTAAAAGATCATTTTTAAGGAATTCAAAATTACAACCTCAAAATAATTTTGAGCTTCAAATCATTGATAGAACGCATTTTCATTTTTTTCATTTTTTATAGTTTAGATTTTGTCGTATTTTATACACAGCACTGTAATTTTGTCCGTTTAGTCTAATTTATTTATTTATTATTATTTTTTTTTAAGTTCAAAAGTATACTATATACTCATCAGTGATCACACTCATCAGGTAATATTGTTTTACGGAAAAATAAAAATCAATCAAAATTAGAGAGAATTTCAGCATCTCTTGTACACAATTTTTGCTATATCAAATTAACTTCTTCATAGTATTTTCTTTCTGAAACTGGCTAACGTTGTCCTGCCCTGTTCTTTTGGTAATCTACTATATGTCACTTCTGCTTCTGGTGATTTCTTTTTATGATAAAACAAAAATTTCAAATATTATGGTAATAAGTAATAACTAATTCATATCTTTAAAAAATATCTACCTTAGCTCTTTATTTTTTAAAACTTTTTTTTTTTTTGCATTTTTGTATTTTTAAACTATTTTTGTTAGCAACAGTTTAAAAAGAGAATGAGTATATAAGTCGGCACAAAACTGGTGAATTTGAAATAAACCCCAAGAAACTAATGAAAAATTATAAGGGAAATTGCAAAGAATGTCTCTAATAGGGATCAAGTTTTTTATCTTTTTGCATTTTTTTTTTTTTTTTTTTTTTTTACTTTTTGCAACAACACAAAAATAAAAATCATCGAATATGGACTAGTATAAACTTAATATGCTTGAAAACTGGATAGTTTTTACTTTTATAAATATTTTTGTTTATTAGAAATAGAAAATGTTAAAATAGAAAATTTACAGTTAAATAAAAAGCGTAGCTAGTTACTCGCATTTGGTTATAGTATACTACAAAATATTTGATATTATAGCTTTAAAGCTAATATAGTGTCTATACCGCTGTACTATGTATCAGTGGAGAATTTAAAATTAGTAAAAACTAAACATATAACATATTCGAGCGAAGCGAGAAATTTTTTTAGATTTTTTCTCCTAAAATACGATTTTTGTTGCACAATTTTTGTTCGATTTTTATATATTTTCCAAATCCACAGGGGGGGTTTGAACCCCCAAAACCCCCCCCCTGGCTACGCCACTGATATATATATATATATATATATATATATATATATATATATATATATATATTATTTTTATATATATATATATATATATATATATATATATATATATATATATATATATATATATATATATATATATTCTCCGCCAGTGTACACACTATACACCTTACAAGTTTAACTAAATATTCACATTTTTTTAGACTCCTACAAGAACTATGATAACTATGGCAGTCTTATTGTAATTATGCTAACATTTGCAACTGATAATGGACTTCTGATCGCTAAGAATGATGTCATTAGTATCGAAAATATATATACTCCATTCCTAAATTGTGAGAGCCTTTTCAAAAAACCGAAAATCTTCATAATTATGGTAAGCTTTCGTTTGTATTTGTCTTAGTAAATATTAGAAAATATTACACGTCATATTCGTTTATTTTCTTTTTATATTCATAGAATCATTTCTCATATTTTACAAAATTTTATTATTTTTTATTGAAATTTGTAAATGTCTCTCTCTCTCTCTGTCTCTCTCTCTCTCTCTCTCTCTCTCTCTCTCTCTCTGTGTCTCTCTCTGTCTCTGTCTGTCTGTCTGTCTGTCTGTCTGTCTGTCTGTCTGTCTGTCTGTCTGTCTGTCTGTCTGTCTGTCTGTCTGTCTGTCTGTCTGTCTGTCTGTCTGTCTGTCTGTCTGTCTGTCTGTCTGTCTGTCTGTCTGTCTGTCTGTCTGTCTGTCTGTCTGTCTGTCTGTCTGTCTGTCTGTCTGTCTGTCTGTCTGTCTGTCTGTCTGTCTGTCTGTCTGTCTGTCTGTCTGTATCTCTCTCTCTCTCTCTCTCTCTCTCTCTCTCTCTCTCTCTCTCTCTCTCTCTCTCTCTCTCTCTCTCTCTCTCTCACACTCTCACTCTCTCTTTTTCAGAGATTTATTATATTTTTTTAACTTGGAATAATTTAACTTTTTAAAAAAGCCATCTTTTATTTCATATTATTGTGTTCAGGGAAATATCCATATTTTTAGATATTTAAATTCTCAATTTTTATAAAAATATTAAAATTTGAACTACATGAGGTTATATCCTGCACTATCAATTACTATATAATATAATAGTCTATACGTTTTATATATATAAATATAAAGTAAATTAGACATACAGTATTACTCGACTTGCTATAAAATTATATGTTTGTTTGAAAAAATTAACAAATATTTTATATTGATTTATTAATACTTTACATTTTCAACATGTAACCCCGTAAGCTCCAACGCTAACTAAATAGTAAAACTGTAGTTATGTTGTTATTTTGATTGTTGCAACAAATTAAAAAAGATAATTAAGGTTGAGTTAAAGTTTTCAGCTTACAGCCCTCACATAATAAATTTAAATACATTTTTTTAGGCATATCAATGCTACTCCCAAACAACTAACCACATTAGAGCATCTATAGATACAAATAACTGTAATGACTCTGAGACAATAATGCCAACATGGGTTGATTTTTTCTTCGTATCTTTTATGCTTCAGAAATGTAAGTAATATTAGTATTAAATATATATATTTACATATTAATTTAACATATATGTTACATCATACAACAATTTTTTTTTAAATAATATACACTCTAAAAATTGGTGCATTACTTTAGTTACGAATACTAACTTATTTAAGATAATCACTTTTAAGTTATTATGAGTAGCTAAAATAATGCATTTTAGCATTGAAGTTTTTTAAGCTATATCAAGTTAAATTAGCTATTTTTAATAACTTGCTAAAATGCATTATTTTAGCTACTCATAATAACTTAAAAGTGATTATCTTAAATAAGTTAGAATTCGTAACTAAAGTAATGCACCAATTTTTAGAGTGTATATTATACTGATACAATTTCAACTAATTTATAGGTGGCCAGTCTCCTTTAAATAATAGCTTGTTAATACAAACATGGTGTAAGCACTTCTGGAAACTACGTGATGGAGAAAAGTTAGACTTACAGTCAGTAATTAAAGACCTGGAACTTAGTGTTTTTCTCCACAATGCTGCTAATAACGAATCTTCAAAAAATACACTTTATCTTTATACATTTATTGACTACAACATAACTCTTACGTTAAAAGATAGGTAATTATAAAATAATAATAATAAAAAAACTTTCTAAATATAAATATACTTAAATTTAGAATATAGCAAAATACACTTCTAAGTAATAAAATTTTATTACCTCTTCTCTGTTGTATGTTTAATTTATAGCATAAAATAAAATATAAATGCCTTTTTATGCTATATTTTAGATTAAGCTCTTTGTAATTAGTTAGTAATTATAATTTGTTTCTTATTAATTCTAATTTCTCGTTATTGTTACTTCTTTTTTTTTAGATGTGTTTCAAGTTATTTCCTTCAGGATTTATTATTTACCATACAAAAACAATCTAGTTTTCTGAGTAAACTTGACCACCACAAAGAGATACTCAAATTAATAAAGATCTCTTTCGAGAAACTGTATATTGTGCAGAGAGAAAAACATGAAGTTACAGCTACTTCACTGCATAAAAATACTCACACAGTGACACAGCATGGGCGTCACAAGGAAGCATTTACGTTGCTTAAAGAAAAAAAGAAACGCTGTTATATTCCAGGAGATAGAGATGTATATACATTGAAAAAAATAAACGACAAAGCATACATTCTAGGAGAACAAGAACTAAATGAAGAGGCATTGATATTATATAAGTACGTGCTGACGATTCAACTTCTTGTATTAGGCGATAAACAAAGTAATATATTATCTACGATGCACAATATAGCATACATGCTGGAGAAACATGGACATCACAAGGAAGCACTTGGATTATATGATGAAGTATTAAAAAAACAGCGCCGTGTTTTAGGAATTAAAAACCGAGACACATTAAAAACAATGCGCAACATGGCTTATATTCTAGGAGAACTTGGTCGTCATAAGGAATCACTCTCATTATATAAGAATTTGTTAGAAAATCAACGTCGTGTTTTAGGAAACAGACATGAAATTACATTGAACACAATGCACAATATGGCTAACTGCCTGGTAGAACTTGGATGTTATGAGGAGGCGTTAGCATTATATGAAGAGTGCCTTAAAATGCTACGCAGTGTTTTTGGATATGAACATAAAGATACATTGATAACAATGCACAATGTAGCTCTCACAATGGGAAAACTTGGTTGTTTCAAGGAAGCACTGAAACTTTTTAAAGACTGTTTAGAAAAGCGACGTCGAGTACTTGGAAAAAAACATGTATATACATTGACTACAATGCATGACTTGGCCTATACACTGGCACAATTTGGCTGTCACAAGGAAGCCCTAGAATTGTATGAGAAAGTGTTGAAAAATCTACGTTGCATTCTAGGAGATGAAGCATTAGACACATTGAAAACTATGCACAACATGGCTTACACACTGGCAGAAATTGGACGTTATCAGGAAGCACTGGCTTTGATTGAGATAGTGTTAGTAAAACGGCGTTGTATGCTAGGAGATAAACATGTAGATACTGTGGCTACCATGCACAACAAAGCGCACATACTAGGATTTCTTGGATGTCATAAAGTGGCTTTGGGATTATATGAGTTTGTGTTGGAGTTTCAACGTCCAGTTCTTGGAGAAGAACACATGGATACATTGTCTACAATGCATAGTAAGTCTTGCATACTAGGAGAGATTGGACGACACGAAGATGCTCTTAAGTTATTTAACGACGTTTTACAGAAGCAACGTCGTGTTTTAGGAGCTCGACATCCAGATACTTTAAAAACAATGCACAATATGGCCCATATACTAGGAGAACTTAGTCGTCACAAAGAAGCACTCTTATTATATGAGAATGTGCTAGAAAATCAACGTCGCGTTTTAGGAAATAAACATGACTTTACATTGAACACAATGCACAATATGGCTAACTGCCTGGTAGAACTTGGATGTTTTGAAAAAGCGTTAGCATTATATGAGGAATGTTGTAAGACGTTGGGCAGTGTTATAGGACATGAAAATGTAGATACATTGACTACTATGCACAATATAGCTCTTATAATGGGAAAACTTGGACGTTATAAAGACGCACTGAAAATTTTTGAGGACTGTTTAGAAAAGCGACATCGAGTACTTGGAGAGAAACATGTATATACATTGATGACAATGCATGACTTGGCCTATACACTGTCACAACATGGCTGTCACAAGAAAGCTTTAAATTTGTATGTACACGTTATAGAAAATCAACGTTGTATGTTAGGGTATAAAGCAATAGATACATTAAAAACAATGCAAAACATGGCTTACACACTTGCAGAGATTGGACGTTATCAGGAAGCACTAGCTTTGACTGAGATAGTGTTAGCAAATATGCGTTGTATGCTAGGAGATAAACATGTATACACTGTGGCTACAATGTACAATAAGGCGCACATACTAGGATATCTTGGATATCACAAGGTGGCATTGGGATTATATGAGTTTGTTTTGGAGTTTCAACGTCGAGTTCTTGGAGAAGAACACATGGATACATTGTCTACAATGCATAGTAAGTCTTGCATACTAGGAGAGCTTGGACGACACGAAGATGCTCTTAAGTTGTTTAACGACGTTTTACAGAAACAACGCCGTGTTTTAGGATCTCGACATCCAGATACTTTAAAAACAATGAACAACATGGCTCATATGCTACGAGAACTTAGTCATCACAAGGAAGCACTCTTATTATATGAGAATGTGCTAGAAAAACAACGTCATGTTTTAGGAAATAAACATGACTTTACATTGAACACAATGCACAATATGGCTAACTGCCTGGTGCAACTTGAATGTTTTGAGAAAGCGTTAGCATTATATGAGGAATGTTTTAAAACGTTAAGCAATATTTTAGGACATGAACATGTAGATACATTGACTACTATGCACAATATAGCACTTATAATGGGAAAACTTGGACGTTATAAAGAAGCACTGAACATTTTTGAGGACTGTTTAGAAAAGCGACGCCGAGTACTTGGAGAGAAACATGCATATACATTGAGAACAATGAATGACTTGGCTTATACACTAGAACATGTTGGCTGTCACAAGAAAGCCATAGAATTGAAAAATGAAGTGTCGAAAAATCTACGTTGCATTCTAGCAGATGAAGCATTAGATACATTAAAAATTGTGGACAGCAAGTAATACACACTGGGACATATTGAATATTGTGACATATTGGGACAGAAAGCAGGGAAAGCCAATAAGCGCAATCTATGATTTGATTTGAGAACGTTTTCTATATAGGCCCACACTTTCATGTGTCGTGGGACGTAGGATCACATGTACTTGAATCTATATTACTCGTGGCTTTGCCTTATAGCGGCAATTGCCAAATCGATACTCTTTCTTGAGATGTAAACTGTTTTTTCGGTCTTGGGGAAATAATAATTAATTATGAAATCGGAGCCGAAGTTGTTCTCACAACCAAGATCCGTGAAAAATCTGCATAGATTAGCATTGGAACGAAGCTACGTCACTTGTTAGGCCTCTACACTATTACCACTTCACTTATAAATTATAAACTACGGCTAACATACTAATGTTATAATCTAAATGTGCAAATGTAAAATAAAAATTCATATATGAAAAGAAAAAGTAAAAAATATATATTAAATCAAATATTTTTATTGTTATTTTTAATGTTTTTCATATATAAAATATATGAAATAAGTATATATATATATATATATATATATATATATATATATATATATATATATATATATATATATATATATATATATATATATATATATATTGATTGATCCAATTTAAGTTATTGCATAATATTGCAAATATGATTTCATGTAAACCCATTAAAATAAATTTGTTGATGATATTTTATTTCTAAAATTTGTAAAGTGTTACGTTAAAATGTTATTTATTATGAGAATGTTCAACATATAATTTATATTGACTTTTTTTTAAATATAATTTTCTCGTTTATTTGTTTTAAAAGTTAAAGGAATGAATTAATCTATTATTTTGCAAAGTAAAATATAATTAGCATTATATGGATACAATATATTTAATAATTTTAAATATTTTTGTAATTAAATATTAAATATGATAAAAATTAAAAAAATAAATGTCCTTTTTTGATGATTTTATTATACAAAATATTTATACTTTAACAACAATAAGATCTATAGTATATTGAATGTACTACAATTTGCATAAGTTTATTAAATATTACAATAAGTTTCATACTTTGTGTGTTTTATTATAAATACATACATATTATACCTAAAACTTTTCATGAGGGAAATGATAGCATGATATCAGTTCTTGGATATAGCAAATATTTGAAATGACATGAATTTTTTCCATATATACTTAAAATAACAATAATGTTAATAATTAAATCCATATAAATAGAAAACTGATTTTTAATTAAGTTTACTGTATTTAAAAAAATTATAGAAACTAAATTTAGTATATATATACTTTAAATCAATATAGAGATTTATCAAATCGTTATTAAACACTGCTATAAATTACAAAGAATGGTTTTTAAAGTACTTAGTTATTATTACTGATTGATAAAGAAATTATAACTTTTATTTTTGTTTATTTTAAAAATTTCCCATAATCACATGTCTCTACCTCTTTTTCTCAAAATTGACATAATGCGACACTAAATTAATTTTTTAATTTACAGGGACAAAAATAATTACGTAGTAATTATGCTAGACCCTTTTCAGCAACATATGTGTTCAATGCAGCATAATCTATGCCGCACTATACATAATTACTGTAATATTATAATATATTACAGTACAATTCGTTATCTTGTTCTTATTTAATATCATATATTATTATGCTATAATGACTTGAATACAGCATAAATTACGTAATTTATTCTTTCCGTGTGTAATAAAAATAGTAAAACACATAATATTAGCAATGAGGAAGGTGAATTGAAATTTTTTTCTTGAGTTTATGATATTTTTGGAAAGAGATTTAAAAATTTTGAGATACTATTTTTTCTTAGGACGATTGGAGCATGCAAAGTATTTTTTTAATTAATTTTTGAAAATTGGACTAGAAAGCCTGTGACGTCATTAGTCCACTTTTTTCTCGGAAAATACTAATCGTTCGAGGTTCAGTAACCAGTTTAATGAAATCAACCCGTCCTCAGCATTACAAAAAAAAAAAAAAAAAAAAAAAAAAAAAAAGGCTACTGAACCTTCTACGGTCAATACTTTCGGAAATAAATACCCGATTGATGACGTCACAGGCTTTTTAGGTCGATTTTCAAAAATTAATTAAAAATACTTCCCATGCTCCAATCGTTCTAAGAAAAAATAGAGCCTCTAAATTTTTTTTAACGCTCTTTTCAAAAATGTCATAAAAAGCGGGGGTTAAAAAAAATTCTCCTTCCTCATTAACAGTATGCAAATTTGAAAGTTGTAAACTTAAATAAAAATTCAAGATGATTTAAAGAATATCATAAGATTATAATAATTACTCAATATAATTTGTGGATTTATTTTACATTACTAATATATAAAATACAATTACCAGCTTATAATAAGCAAACATATTTTAAATTTGTTTTTATATTCATTATAAGTTTTACACATATAACGTAATATAAGTTTTAATTAATATAATAATTTTATTTTATAGGGTGTAAGCTCATGACATCATATATACTGAATGTGCTTTGACGCCATAATGGAGCAATGAATAACATTGCTCAGCATAGAACAAAAGTCGTTTGTAGCTATTTCTTTTGATAAAAGTAAATATTTTTTTTATTATTATTTTTCTTGAATACTTGGGAACACAATTCAACCTGAAAACATTAGTGATGTTAAAACGCAATTTTTAAACAAGAAAAATGTGTCACTCTCTCATACTGGCCAATGTTATTTATTGCTCACATATGGCGTCAAGTTATACATGAATGAATCTACCCTATAATATCCAAAAAGACTTTAATGTTATCTGTATAATAAACATGTTATTGGCATAACAAGGGGGGGGGGGGGGGGAAAGGCACATTGTAAACCAACAATTATTTTGATAATACTTCACTTTAAGTTTTTAATATTATAATTATATGTAAGGTGAAATATTTTTATACAAATATAATTTTGTTAGAAAATGTGAACATTACGTTGAAATACATATAAATATGCCTTTGAAAATAGGTAAATACTACTGTATAGTGTATGATAACATTATATTGGTTTAAAAATATTGCTCAGTGTGTACTAATTTTTTTATAGAGATTCACTGAAATTTAAAGTCTTGGTATTTTTTTTTTGTATGAAATATAAGAGTGAATATGAAATATGAGATGATTGTTGGATAAACACGTTATTTTATAGAGCTTCATATACTTAAAAAAAAAAAAACGTATTTTGTTGCTTATAATGTTGTTTTAAAAAAGATTGCATCCAATATAAAAATTGTGGTTTCTCTATGATACTTATTCGTTGGCTTAGAATGTTATAATAATTATCTCGAAAAAAAAATAATAATAATAATAAATAAAAATAAAAGGTGAGATTTACACTCTAAGCCAACGCGTACCTAAATAATTCATCCAGACAAACAAAATTACTACGTACAGTCATTTGATGCAAAACTTCATTGTATTTCCGTATGGTATTAAAACACATTTCAATATAGACTTAATTAAAAGCAATTTAATTAAATACGTGTGGAATTTCCATATGCGGCAGCAAAGTAAATTTTACGTCATAAGAGCTGTACATTAAAATTTGAGAGACATGTAATTTTTTTCAGTGTAATTTTTTATGTTTAGTGCAGTTCAAAATTTTTGCTTTTCTGTATGCAAAAAATAAAATAAAAAATAAAAAGTTTTATTTAAAAAATACTTTTTTTATCATTTTTTATTTTTTTTTTCAAACACAGAGAACAGGATTTTTGAACATTACTTAAAGTAAAACAAGTGAATTTCATGAAATTTGAGATGATGACAATACGTTACTAGAGCTTCACATGATATTTAATATAGTAAGGAAAAGACAAGTAAAGAAGCTATAGCAATGCTTGAAGAGGTTATGAAGTATCCAGCACTACTACTTGTTGATTTGTCTGTAGAGGCGGAAACGGAAGCTTGTTCACTGCTAGCAGAACCTGTGGGAAAATTAACATGTAATAATTTTTTGTCTTATATAAGATATAGAACATACGTTACAATTTTAGGGAATAGTTTCTACGATAAAAACGGAGGGATTTTTTTTTTAATTTTTTTTTTTTTTACATAATCAAAGGATAAAATCTATGGTGTACGATACAGGAAACAAATCATCTAATTTATGCGCCATTTATGTCATTAATCATAAATGTTGCTTTTTAAGAATAGCATAAATAAAAAATATATTTTACAGTATACTTATTTTGCTGTGTAGAATAATTATCAATTATATGGTTATTAATTAATGTTGCTGAAAATCAAAATTATAACATATTTATTTTAGGCATGAACTTTATTGCTTTTATTTATTTATTTATTCTTTGCGATAATTTTAAATATTTTATTTCCAATGTAATCAATTCATAATTATGTAGAGCTCTATATTATATATTAACTATTACTAGTAATATCAATAATACTTTCTCATTACTCATATAGAGTCAAACCAATAGCTACAAAATATTATTGTCTATATTGTTGCATTATACAGTATATAATGAAGAAGACCAAAGAATTTAGGTGGTAATTTCATTGTAAATTCTAAAAGAGAACATTATACTCTGAACCAATAGATATGCCATTTTGTAAGTTTTAAATTCATTTATAGTGTTTGTAATTAATTTTGAAAGTCACGAAATGACGTCACGGACGGCAACAAGTTCCTAAGCATAAGTTATAACGCCTGTGACGACATTATTCAAATTTCTAAAACTAATAAAAATACTTAGTAAACTCAAAAGTTAGAAATTTGCATATCAATCGATTCGGGACAACGTCTTCTTTTAGAATATGAAATATAATTATCCCTAAAAATATTCGTCGTCTTCTTCATTGAACAATTATAATATGAAATTGCCAAATCAAATAACAATATACTTTTGTCATTGCAAATTAAAAAATAATAATATTATTAATAATAGAAATTCAAATTATTTCTAAAAGTCTGTACATATAAATACATCAAAACTGTATGTGTTAATAGCATTAAGACTTAAAAAAATAAATTATTATATAATAATAAATTGAAGCTTATAATCAGCATCATTTTAAAAACCGGGCAACACAATGTAAATTTTCTTCAACTTTTTTGTTATCTGAACAAAAATATTACATTACATTTTGATTCTTAGAAACAAATAGAAAAACAAAACTCCTAAATAGTAAAAGTGTAAGAGATGATAGTGTAATATTAATTAATTAAAGATTACGTAGTTTCTTATAAAAGTTGATGGTTTAAAATTCTAATTAAGCTAGCGTGAGAATTTCAGTTATATTTTAACCTTGGTCTGAACGTGAGAAAATATTTTCATTGTTACTTTTAACTCTATAAGTTACATTGTCAAGTTTATAATCGTTGACTTTTTGTTTGATGTAGCTCATTTGCAATGAAGTTCCTGCAGTCGTTATTATTATAGTTGAGTAAATTTTATATTTTTAATATATATATATTTTTTGTCGTATTGTGTTATCGTGCTACACCTTCTCTATAGTCCCATCAAGACATAAGTCTTATCAACAGGTAAAATGGAAACCGTACATACGGGACGGTCACGGCTTAATCCAAAGTCTAGTATTTAAAATGATCGCCAATAGAGAAACCGTGGAAACTCTATAGGCAGACTGGATGGTGCAAAAACATCGATAAACGCATGATGCAAGTTTACATGCATTCGGGAGGTGCATGATAGATGTTGTTGCACCTACCTAAAGTTTCCATGGTTTCTTTTGGCTGTAATAGTGAATGCTGGGCTGAGTATTAGGCCGTGGCCGGCCCGTGTGTGAAATTTCCATTGTACCTGTAGTCAAGACAATGTCTTGCCTCTTGGAGAAAGTGTAGCACAATAACATAGGAAATAAATAATACGTGCTATATACTTACATAAGTCTAGGATTGGTGGATACCATTTGCCGTCCTTATAACAAGTGATGTAAAGTTTATTTTCTCCGACAACGCAGTCACAAGTTGCCTTTGACATCTCATCACCTCCTTCAGTCTGACAGTTGGAGAATACTCTGGTATCTTCTACTGGCTTTAAACATCCCTGGAACCTAACACCTGAAATATTATAATACCATTTTAGTACATTAAAACCAAGGATCAAAATATTCTACTTAGGTCAAAGTTACCATTTTTTTTATCCCACATTCTTTATAAATGAGATAATTTTTGTCATCGTTATTATTTTTTTATACTTATTCTTTGAAGTGGAAGAAAAAAATATTACTGCAATTGATTTAAAAACAAATATTCCTTTAAGAATAAGATATTGCTTATGACTGCTTTTCTAACTGAGCAAGTACACAAATTCTGTAAATTCCAATACGTATATTACACTGAAAACGTTGAGGATATGCATTTACAATAGTATTCCTAATAAAAAATACAAGTGAATTATACTACAATAAAGGTGTGTATATCACCTATCTCCAATATATAGATAGAAGATACTATCTGTATCCTTAAAACAATATAATAAAGTGTTTTTAATAATTGACCGATGCAAAGTTCTGAAAATATTTATTTTCTACATTTCACCAATTATTAAAATTTTAAACCAAAATAATAACTCGTATTAAATACAAGGACAATATTAAATATATTGACCAAGTTTTATTATGGTAAAAAAATAAAAACACGTAAAGAAATCAATTATTAATTTTTTACCTTCATCAATAACAAAATAAAGTAAATGATGTAATTTTACACACACACTTTTTTTTACGTATTGTTACGAAAAATATGTTATTTTTTAAATGCGAATTTATTTCTTCAAAATTAATAGCACTGTTCCAAAACTATCTTCAAATATATATTTAAAAAAGGTACACTGTGAGATACAAGTTTACTTTACTCCTATTACAATGCTATTGCTATAATATGTCGACTTTAATTTAAAGCCATAGACCACATGCAACAACATATGTGCTTTTTAATGATTAAAAACAAAATGGTATCCCCAAAACTGCTAACAATTTTTTATCAAATGTGGCCCCACAGGAGAGCACGAAAAAACTGTTAAGTATGCTATTTGCGTGACTATTCTGGTTTTTGACTTCAGAAAGAGGCAAAAATTAGTATGAAAATGTTATGCGGATTTCATAAAGTTGAAATTTTCTGATCACGGCGTTACAGTTGGGTTTTGAGACAAACTAATTTTATTGAAATGAAAGCCTCATCGAGTGTTTTGTTATGTAAATGTTTATGCTGTTGTCTGTATATGTCTTTAAATATTTCTCCATATAAATACATGGTATTGCCATATATAAGTTAATAAGTAAAATTTTCTATCATAATGTCTTCATATAACACAATATATTTTGGTTCTCTATTATGCGTAATATTTTTCTCAGTGTTAAAATTACTCATGCAGAAAAAACAAATAAAATACCTTGAAATTATTTTAACCACGGGCGTATCACGCCTCATTAACCTTGCAGTAATCCCTATCTATGTATACAGTACATACAGTGCATAATATATTATGCATTATTTGCATATCAACATGTACTTAACATATTCTAGTGCAATATGTTATTACTATATCGTGCAAGTGTGTGGGCATCAGTCTTGTTGATAGAAAGTTTTATTTATGTGTGAAGTTTACATGGAAAATTTTATTTGTCAATTATTGTCCTTGTTTTCCTTTTATTTTTAGCTACAGTATACCTTCTTGTTACAAAATAAAATAACAAAAGAAAAAATGAACGAACGAACGAACGAACGAACGAACGAACGAACGAACGAACGAACGAACGAACGAACGAACGAACGAACGAACGAACGAACGAACGAACGAACGAACGAACGAACGAACGAACGAACGAACGAACGAACGAACGAACGAACGAACGAACGAACGAACGAACGAACGAACGAACGAACGAACGAACGAACGAACAAAAATAATCAAATAAAAAATAAACAAATAATAAACAAACAATAAAATAATTAAGATAAATTGAGTTCTAAACAATAATAGTAATAATAAAAATAATAATATATAACAATAATAATATTCCCATATTTAACAAAGAATACATGCAGATGAATTGCTATTATTTAATTACTGAAGCACGTTTTATTAAAAAGTTAGGTAACACTTACTAAAATTTCATGCACGAATGATTAGAAATGTGTTTTTTTAACCAAGGATATTATTGAACTTAAATTAAAAATGACTATCAATGCAAAGTGTGTGTGACCTTCCTCTAATTTTAGCATTTTCATTGATAATTTTTTTTTTATTTAAATATTCACGTATTATATTTATATAAATATTATCAGCAGAAAATTCTTAGTAAATACTTATTATAATACAACTCTATTATATATTTAATAAACATGACAATAGTATAGCTATAAATGACTTTTATTATTATTATTGAATGATATTATATTATTACTTTTTACGTAAAAATAATATTTATTTATGTACGGAAATGAAATTGAAAACTGGGATTTGACCAAAAAGTTGTAAAGAAAGAAAAATGTGAAATTTTGCACAGTGATACATTTGGATATTATACAGTATCTTTGAAAATATAAAAATTGGGGGGTCACCATGCTAGATGTTAAGTTATATAAGTTTTAGTCCTTAAGAGCTCATGTTAATTTCAATTATTATTTTCTTTCTTATCTGATGATCACGGGTTCGGGTTCTGAATTTACCATTAACTTTCAAATGGCATTTTAATGTTTAGAAGTTGTTTTTTTTTGTATTTATTGTTATTTTTTTAGATTTTGAGATATAAATCATTTTTTAAATTCAACCTTCTTGAAGAATTTTTTGGGGATATTTTGTGTTTGTAATATTTCTTCTACAGCTTAAGCAAGATACATGATTATTATAAATTTAATATAATTTATAAATTCTCACCTGAAGTGGGGGGCAATATCTCCCAGTAGATAACATTGGTTTCAGGAATCGCTGTTTCTTTTTGTCTCGGCTGAACTGCTGAAACATTACAACAAATATTACAAATCAAATATAGGGTGTGTGCACATGACGTCATAATAAATGCACTTCGATGCCATAATTGAGCAACAAATATCATTGTTTAGCGTAGGACAAACGTGGGTTTTCCATGTATCCATGTAACGTAATTATTATATATGGATTATATTGTATTGAATTAATTGTTTTGAAATTGGGCTAGCTCATGTTTATATATCAGTATCGAGTATTCGTATAGGGTTAATGCGCTTGAACGCCATACTGGAGGAATAAATAACATTGCTCAGGATAAACTTTGTTTTTAGTTATTTTCTTTGAATTGGTTTATTTTTTGTTATTATTATTTTTATCACATACTTCCGTTACTAATTCAACCTATATTTACAGCAACAATGGTTCTAAAAAATATTGCTTATTTGTAAACTGGCAAAATAAGTGATTTTCCTATGCGGTTCATGTTATTGATTGAGTGACCCAACATGGCGTCGACTTAAACATAAATACATAGACCCTATATAGCATGGATTATGTTGCATAATATTGAACAAGTGCTGAAAATGAGCTAGCATAATTATTACGTTGCTATTTTTGTTTGTGCACCTAAAATTATTTAGTAATGGAGCTTCATTTCTTATCATATCAGCGTATCGAGTATTCGTATATAAAAATACGTTATATTTTAATTTGTGATGTTTCTCGTCGCCTGCTATAGAAATCCCATGCACGCACTTATATGTGTAAAAATGTTGTTCACGGATGACTTGTGCTAATTAGATAACACAAAAAGCACTTCAAGCGACTTTTTACATCCCTTACATGACTTTGCCACTTCCGCTAATTCTCCATGCAAAAGGAAAAGAAAAGACCGCAGCAGTGTCTGTGATAAGAATCATGGGTCAATGATTGCAACATTTGAACACTTTTTTTTTTTTTTTTTTTACTATTTTTCTTTGTCACCGCGAGAAATTCTATATATGAAATTTTAATTTTTGAGGTTTATATTATCAATTTAATCTTAAAACCTTTGTATGAGTATTGTAACATAAAAAAATTACTTTTGCTGGTTTCTTATGAGAAATAGTGTTATAGCTTATATACATATATGAAGAGTCCGGCCATAAGAATGCGTATATGGTTCTATATAGCAAACACGGTTCTATAGAAAAACTATTTGTGAAGTGGAAGTAGTAGTTTTGTTATTTGAAAATGTCAGTAGTCAGTACATGACTGATTCAAGAATGTCACTCATGGACTAGCAGTTGGCATGTACTGCGCATTAAAAAAAAAAAAAAAAAAAAAACTTTCATGTTTTAGAACTTTTTTTTGTATTTTCATTTCATGTGCATTTACTTATACGTATATACTTTCATTTTACATGTAAGTATACAAGTAAGTACACATAAGAATAAATTACGTACTATGCTGCATTTATTATCATTATAGCATAAATGATGCTAAATTAGAACAAATGCAAATAATTATGCTGAAGAACATTATATTTATGCTTCTGTGACAAAGTTATAGATTATGTTGTGTTGAACAAATTGTGCTGAAAATACGCTGGCATAAATATTACGCATTATTTTTGTCCGTGGTTGTACTTAATTAAAACTGAGCTCATATAAATGAATATAATTATTTCTGTAAAAATGTCATACAAATAACAACATTGAAGTAATATAATTTTACAGTCCTTGAATTAAAGAAATAACATTCACTTTAAATAGTAAACTATACCGAAGATACCCCCCATTTAAGTACATAGTATTTCCATATAGCCCGCGTACATGTAAATATTAAATATTTTAATTTTACCACTATAATGTTCATTAAATATTATTGACTTTAAAAACATAAACCATTTTGGAAATAAGTGAGATCTCTACATTTCTTGAGAGTAGAAAATATGTATCACCAAAAATATAAATACGGTACCTTTTTTATTAAGATTTTTGAAGTATTTTTTGCAATTAAAAAAAAAAATGTAGTAATGCTAATACTCATGCTGTTGGTCAACTCAATTAATGTCAAGTTTAAATGAAGGATACACTGAAAAAATCATGTTAACACAATATATAACACTCATTTTGCTGTTGTTGTTTCAGCTCATATAAAAGAATACTAGGAACCCATAAACATTGACATTAAATCCTGATATATACATTTGATAAATAAAATAAAATTCTATAGTGTAAAAACTATATATATATATATATATATATATATATATATATATATATATATATATATATATATATATATATATATATATATATATATATATATATATATATATATATATATATATATATATATATATATTACGATATTGGGTAATTGATTTTGTTGAACTTGTTGATTTTATTCAACCTATTAATAGCATTACTCTCTCAAAAATGTTGCTCCCCAATGCTCACACATGACGACGACTTTTACTTGAATGCAGTCACCCTATATCAGAAACTCATTGACCCAGGTAGTTCATATAGTATCAATAAATAGTTACAACAAACGTTGGTCTATTCATTACCATGGTAATTATAATTATATTCCTACTTCCTACTACACCTTCACGAGTCTTGCCAATATATATAATGCTGTGTATATGTATATATATATGTATATATATATATATATATATATATATATATATATATATATATATATATATATATATATATATATATATATATATATATATATATATACTGTATCTATATATATTTGTTGTAAATAGTATTAAATGCACGCATGATATCTTTCAGTGTATATTCATTACTTAAATATTTTCACGGTAAATGATATGTTAATTAATAAATATAAACACAATATAAATAAAATTCACGTTTCTATAATAAATTCTGAGAATGTCCTTCTTTTGCTTTTAATTTTAATATCATGGTAATTACCATTTCTGGCGAGAGTTTTACATTTGACATTGAAATTTTTTTTTTGTCATACTTTCTATATAATACGTATACATACACGTGAAATACATTAATTGAAATTAGTCACGTGTCACATTTGAATTCACATTTCTATATAACTGTTAGCGATGAGTCTTCTAAATTTTAAATTTAACTATTGATATATATTTTTAATTATTAGATATGCCAAGAGCAAAATTAGTTTGGTCAATAATGGTGATTTTATCTTTATTCTCAGTAATGAGTTAAGTTACAGTTGTGGTCAATTTTAAGAAACGTTTAAGAAAATTTTAATTATTTAATATTATTATTTGGACATAAGGAATATAGAATTTAAGCAATATGCATTGCTTTTCTATCTATATGCAAGCTTTAACTATTTTTTTCTTATTATTACTATTATTATTATTTTTTATTGTTATTCATTTGTTTCAAAATCTTCATTAAGAAATCATGTACTTCCAAAAAAAAAAAAAAAGAATAAAAAAAAAAAAGAATAAGAATAAATAAAAAAAAATCACTTTCTCTCTCTCTCTCTCTCTCTCTCTCTCTCTCTCTCTCTCTCTCTCTGCATAATATTTATATAACACGAAAAGTACAAAAAGAGCTTTATTTTGACATTCGTATTTTCCATAACGAATGTTTACTCTATGCCTCTTCTTTTGGATAGTATGTTGGGAATTTTATACTATTTTGTTTTCATGTTGCTATATCCTTATTTTTCAGCTATATGAAATATGAGCCTTTTCCATGTTTTACAATAAATATAACATTCTATTTATTTAAATAGCTGGAAGAGAGAATTTATTCATTTATTTCTACAGTATAAGACTTTCATTAGATTGTTTTTCTTTGCATAGTTTGAGACACATAAACATTGAGTGTTAAAAATAACAAATTCAATACTGTAGGTTTACAACAGAGTGGGAAAAAATCTACACTAAAAAAAAAAAGATGCATTACTTCAGTTACGAATCCTAACTTATTTAAGATAAACACTTTTGAGTTTTTATGAGCAGCTAAAATAATGCATTTTAGCAAATTATCAACAATAGCTTTTTTAAGCTGTTTTCACTTATTTTCAGCTATTTTAAGTTAAAATAGCTATATATTGTTAATAATTTGCTAAAATGCATTATTTAAGCTTCTTAAAATAACTCAAAAGTATTTATAATAAGTTTGGATTTGAAACTGAAGTAATGCACCGTTTTTTTGAGTGATGTGATATCTAAACATTTGGATTATATAGGGAAAAACCTATAAAAAAATATTAATTTCAATAACTTTTTAATTTTTTTACAATCTTCTCCTTTTTTACAATTATTTCATGTACTTAAAATGAAATTTCTATTAATGTCACATTACAATAGTTAAATTTATAATGAAAATTGTTATACCTATAATAAATGAATGATAAAATTAATTATGATGACAATTTTTTTGCATGCTGTTACTATTTTCTATAAGTAGGTTATTAGATCAGTATTTAATACATTTTACATTATAAAGTCGTATATAATTATAAAGTATGCGTGAATAATAATTATTAAAGAAAAAAGATTCGTGTACATTCTCTCACGCTCATTTAATTTGGTTCAATATTTTTATTACATCATATCTCTCATCATCTATATATAATATTTGATGAGTATAATAAAAATAAACATTATTAGTTTTTATACGTAATAAAAAATTAAGAACAAAAATATTATACAGCCAGTAACGATCTTCTTATTGCATTTTTTTTTTAAACTTCAAACTTTCGTAATATATTTTTTTTCAATTTTGTTATTTAATTTGTTGTGAATTTTTATAGTTTAATGTAATGGATTTCTTATAAGAGAAACTTGTTTAGGATAACTATATAAAATTGTTTCTTTACCAGAGAAATTTTTAGTAATGTATATGATATGCACGGAAAGAATAAATAACGTAATTTATGTTGCATTTATATATATCATATTATACATATAGCATAAATGGTGCTGAATTAGAACAGTCTAGTGCTGTACAATTTAATATTTTTGCTTTGTATATAGTTTTTATAAATTATAACAAAGATTTTGAATGAATGGAGGTTATCGGTTTGAAAAAAGCTTAAAAATTGTGTGACTTAAAACAGGTAAAAAGTGTCTCATTTAATTTTTTCCAAAAACGGTGCAGTAATTTTGCAAAAATCACAAAAAAAAAAAAAAAATCCCATAAGCGTAATATTAAGTTAGGGGACCCTTAGCTTTCCCCGCGTCTCCCCGCGTGCTAAAGCGATTAGCAGATTATGATTAACCGATTATGAGATTATTGTGCTAAAAATAAGCTACAGCATAATTATTACGTGAACATTTTATTTTTTTGACCCTGAGTATGCACGGAAAGAATGCATTTCATAATTTAACTGCATTTATGTCATTATATCATAAATGATGCTAAATTAAATCAGAATAAATAATTATTCTGTACAACATAATATTTATGCTTTATGTAAAAACACAGTTTATTATAAATTATAGCACCAAACGTTCCATCTGACATCTGACACAGTAAACCCTATATGTAGATGAAACTTTTGAAAAGCTCGTGATAATTTCACTTGATACATTTTGACGCGATAGAGACACGCTTTATTATACAATCTAATCTAATTTAGATTGTGTTGTATTATGTTGCTAAAACTGAGCTAGAATAATTATTCCGTATTTATTTGTGTCCTTGTGTATGCAGATGTGTATTTCTTATTACCTTAAATCATATAAAAGTGCATATTTATTTTATCCGGAAACTCTTGAAAAATATATTGATAAACTTTAGCTGAATTTTATTTTCCTTATTCTAAAATTGATATGCTGATGCATACTACACATTTAAATTTCACATTTACAACCTTATACTCATTTCTCTAGTTAATAAAGTTGTGATATTTTTCTTTTTCTTTTCAATTACGTCAGTATGTACATATATTCAATTCCTTTTGTTTTTGAACATTTTATCAACAATGTATTTATTCCTATATTTATATCTTTTATTTTAATTTATTGTAAATAGTTGACAAGACCAACACTTGTTGTAGCGTAATATGATGTTATAGTATGAACTGCCTGGGTCAATAAAGAAATCTTATTCTTATGTTATAATGTAAATAAGAACAAAATTTGAATGATTTATAACACTAGACACTCATTTTTGTGTTTTAAGCCAATTTATCTTCCTTCACAGATGAGCTCCATTGTATTGCAATATGCTATTAAAATAAATTCTTTAAGTTGGTTGTATATCAAATTTATCGTGTATACTTTTCCATTTAAATTTGCAATAAAAAACCCAATTTTTAGACTGTGAGAGCAAATGACCTAATTAATCTTTTAACTTTATTATACTTTACACTTTTAAATTTTTATAGTTCATTCAGTAATCTCATTTTTATTTTGTTAAATAAAAATTCAATTAAAGTACTAAACTGTAACCAAATGTATTTATGCACTCAAAATTTTTGTTACGTACTCTACAATTAGATTGCCAAACTCATGTGAACGCAGAGATTTCTATATAACATATTATTAAAGGAACACAGACTCCAATTTCATCTCGCGCGCTTTAGAGAGAGAGAGAGAGAGAGAGAGAGAGAGAGAGAGAGAGAGAGAGAAAGTGAAAGCAATATCAATTTTGAGAGGAGCGGATATGAATAGAGATTGAGTAATAAAATAATATTAGAATGTGTGTTAGAATCATTATAAAGCTTCAAATTAAATTTGTTTTATATATATATATATATATATATATAATAAGTTGTATAGAAGATGTACCAAAAAAATTCAAGAAAATAATTTAATCATGTGAATGAGTCAATATGTTTTTATTTTTATTACATGATTTATAGTTTAAAATTACTCAATTTTTTTTTAGGTATCTTTTATTAATTGAATACGGTTTACTTTGGAGCATTTATATATAATTTTTATAAAAGTTACATACAAATTTCTAAATTAAAACGATTGATCTATTTCAGTACTTTAGTGATGATCTGATGATTTTATATCAAATAAGTAAATATATAGGTGTGTAAGTTAATGAATTCATTAGTAAATAAATCAATGATTAAAGAACTAACATGCAAATTTTATAAGAAAATGTATAAGTAGTAATTTACACTTGGAGGTTCTTGGTGATTTGCGCGGGGAAAACTTAGGTTCCTTTGACGGCGATTCAAAAAAAAAAAAAAAAATAATAATAATAATAATAAAACATTAATAAAAAAAATAAAGTGAAGGAAAAGAAGTCTACTTTTTTGTTTTGTTTTTTTATTATTGTTTTAAGGGAAAATATCATAACACTGACGTGCTGTACATTATAAACGTCCTGTAATCCAAAATGTTTAGTTTTTTTTCGGGACACTCAAAATCGTAAGACTATGGCGCACAAAAACTCAAAAAGCTATTGTAAACTTACGCTTGGCCATATTTGCCTAAAACAATAATAAACTTAGCAGATTTATTTCTTAAAATTTTTAAACATTTTTATTTGCGTAATTTTCTATCCGTTAGCATTGCGGAGATATATTTTTAGCACTACTGCACCGAGGCCGTAAATATGTAAATGAGGAATATACACACTTTTACGTTTTGTAAGCTTATAGACAATTTTAAGAATTTTTCACCGCCAATTACCTCCATTATATTAAAGTTCAACAGAAAAAAATAAAAAAAATCTTTCCGCTTTCAATTCTTAAAATAATTAATCATATAACCTCTCGATATTGAAAGTTGTAATAAATAAAAGCTATTTTATATTTTGTCACTGCTATTATATTTCTCAATAAAATAATCTCAGAGAAAAGATCTTTCATTTCATTGCAGCAATCTTATATAATTATTATTTCTTTAAAATCACAATTATTGAGGTGTGATAAATGCCACTCCAGATGCATGTCATTATAATATAGTTATTGTGATGATGGCAAAATTTGCATAAAAATTTATACCGCCTTGCTAAAACTATAAAGGGAATGTTACCCGAATACTATTTCATTTCGCAGATATGCAGATCGACAAAAATGAATAAATTATGATTATGCTATAGCCCAATCTCAAAAACATTTATTCATTTCATCATAATAATTTCCGATAATAATAATATAGCATTGACTAATACTGCTTCTGGGGGTGCGTTACGTATCGCTTATTGAAAATTTCCGGAATCGGTGTAAGTTTCTCAAAAATCGGGAAAAACAACAACAACAAACACGTGTTTCTCCCCATTAACGAACGTTAGGGGTCATCCGCGCCTTTTTGTAGCGTGCTTTTGATTGGAGCTACGTCATCACCGATATGAAGTATTACTGCACATCAGCTTAACGAAGAGGGTTGCCGATTTAAATTATTTCCAGCAAAACAATTACTATAATTTTCAAATGAAACAGAGTAAATTTATTTATTTATTTTTAAAAAATTCTAATTTGACTAAAACTTGAATTTACACATATGTATGTAATCTTTAAAGTGGAATAACTTAAATATTTGATCGTATTTTCACATGTTTGATGTACCTAAACTTTTAAGTACCATTTCTTCTTTACTTTGTGTGAATATTATAATTCGCGAACGTCTAGTTCGTCGTTCACTTACTCCCTTAAGAAAAAGGTTTTCTTCAGCATATATTAAATACATGCAATGCCATTATGAAAATTGTTGTTATATGAAATTTAAATGCATCATAAATTACTTAATTTATTTTATCCGTGTGCTAATGATTTGTAACACCAAATTTTTGCATTGTTTAGTAATACAGAATATTAGAAACGAGGAATGTATCCGGTTAAAATAACCTTCTTTTTAATTTTGAAATTATTTTATTTTTAATTAATATTATTACCAATTGCAGAACAAATGTATTCAATTTTTCAATAGTGTAAAACATACATTTCTATTAAGCTTAAATAATAAGATTTTAGTAATAGCTGTTAAAATAATTTTTAAATGTCAAAATCTATTGAAAATTTTTAATTCATTGTAAGCCAAAACGTAACAATAATCGAATTGTATTTATTTATATTAGATTGGTGGGGACAATGGATATATTTCTCATGAGCATGTATTGTTTAGAGTGTTCTATATATTATCAAATAATATTTAATCAAAATATTTACTGACAAAAAGTTTGGGTATATATAAGCAAGCCGTTATATATGAAAGCAGAATAATAATTGCTTAATAATAATATTAAAGTATATAATAATTCAATTTCATAACATATATCAATAAAAAAAATTGTATAAAAACGTTCTATTGTATAATTATATTATATTAAAATTACAAAGCATCACGAAATTTAATTAAATAAAAATACTAGAAGTATAATATAAGACACTGTTAAAAAAATCTAATGAGTATATTTTTTGATAGTCTTATCATCAATGCCAATTAACTTAAAAACATAAAAAAAAAGAAAAGAAAAGAAAAGAAAAGAAAAGAAAAGAAAAGAAAAGAAAAGAAAAGAAAAGAAAAGAAAAGAAAAGAAAAGAAAAGAAAAAAAAAAAAAAAAAAAAAAAAAACTTGCATAAAAGCGTTGAAAATTTTGGGTAAAAATATGATGAATAACATGTTTCCATAATTTTAAAACGGAAAATCCGTGTTGCCTACAGTCATATACATAATATACAATTAACGACGACGCATGATCTGTTACATGCAAAACTGGCATTGAAATAAATAGCGTAGGAGTTATAAACACAAGTAAAAGGATTTCCCAGTTTATATATGAACGCATCATTTTAGATTTATGACTCACTTATTATTTTTCTCAATATTTCACCTTTTTTGTATTTTCTTGTTCGGCATTTTTGAATATTTCTATATACCCCACTGCAAATATTCAATTAATATATCAATAATAAAATATATAAATTAAACTATTATTAAATATATTTCCTAATTTAAGTAATAGCAGTTTGTCAGATGAGAAAAATTCAATTAAAACTATAATTAAAAAATAAAAATAAACTTATTGATTTTGTTTGATTGTTACTCTGTATTACAAAATATAATTTAAAAAAATTGAATTCACATTTTGCAAGATAAAAGTTTACTAATATAACGGTACCATTTTGAATTTAGAATTGACAAAAAAAATGTTATGAATTTTTACCATTTTTATAAATAATAATACTTAATAATCCAATTTTTATCAAACTGTTTAAGCTAGCACTAATTGAATTGATAATAATTAAAAATGCTCAAACAAATTCATATAAAGGACGATTTTTGTAATTATATATAATCGTAAATTTTGTAATCATTAAACAGCCTTATTTACTATACATAAAAAAATTGAAAATATAATACAAAATTAGACTCTAAAAAATGTATTTTTTTCTATTAAAAATATATTAATTTTTCTTATTTGCGTCCACTATATAAATTTTTAAGTGCATAAAATAAAATTAACTAAATTTTAATATAAAATTAATTACATAATTATAAAAAGTTAATTAAATTACGTACCTTGTCTTTGTATCCTAGAAGTACATTGACAACATACTATAATACACGCTAACAATAATACAAGCGTATTTTGAGACATCTTAACGTTTTCTTGTCTTAAACTTAACTGAATCCACAACAGAACTACTTTCTTGTGAGGCGCGCCTTTTTCTCGACCCCCCCTTCTCTTTATAAAAATCCCTTCTCTCTATCTATGTTTCACATGCATAACAATATAGAGTGCCACGGACACGGAGTATCATAGCCTAACAACTTATATGACAAAATATCTTATTAGCGGTGTGGCTAATCGTAATTTAATTGTATTTTATGAGGAGAAGTCGTTAATATGCTTAAATAGAATTGAAAGTAAAATTAGTCCTTATTTAGATACTGTAACAAATTTATAACATCGCACAAGTATAATGACAAGTTAATAAATAAATAAATAAATAAATAAATGATCAAATAATAAATTCTAAAAAAAAAAAAAAAAAAAAAAAAAAATCGTACATGCGATAATTGATAATTAAAATATTTTAAAAGGTCTGTGTCTGCTTTTACATTGATTGGCAAGTCCTTATACCTGTCGATAAAACAATGTCTTGACTGGGATTGTGGTGTAGCACAATACAATAACACAATGGCAAGAAAAAACAAAACTTAAAAATAAACGCATAGATATCCCATTCCCTAATTTTTCCTATAATCTTATATATTTTTCAATCAAATCTTTCAATTGTCAAATAAATAAACAAATAAGGTTTCAAGAAAGGAAAGAAATATTCTATATAGCTTCTTAGCCACATTTTCATCATACTCGAATCATAGCAACATTTTAAAAATGTAGTAAATTAATAATATATATATATTAATAATATATATCATTACATCATGAACATACGCATCATAGTTATTATATTAGTCAATTATTGTTATTTATTAAAATTAGTTGGCTCTATGCTATATATATATATATATATATATATATATATATATATATATATATATATATATATATATATATATATATATATATATATATATATATATATAGGATATATAGGTATATATAGCATAGAGCCAACTAATTTTAATAAATAACAATAATTGACTAATATAATAACTATGATGCGTATATGTTCATGATGTAATGATATATTTATATCTTATTATAAGATAAATGTTTTATATCCTGTTGGAACCAAGTGAGTTGCGATAGGTAAGATTTTTTTTTTACTGTACGAGTAACTTTTTTTTACTGCGTTATATATACTGCAACAACGGACAGTATGATTCATTGGAAATAAAATCAATCATTTTCCTTGTATAATATTCTTATCTTTTATAAATATGCAGAGCCGTATTTAAATTACCATATTGATATAGTCTGATTTATATAATATAAAGTCTGTACGTTTTTGAAATTTGCAATTTTTTGTTAACAGCATGAAATTTATCACAAACACACAGATACAGTATAAAGACGCGGTAAAAAGATAATGATAATTATATACTTAAAAATGATTACTAGGAATAGTAATATAATTACGAGTCCTTTTTTAGAAGATCAATGATTTATTATATTTACGCGTGGTCTATATGCGTGTTTTTTTTAGAGATTAGAAAGAAAAAAATTCCGGGTTTGTTTGAATGGTAACGTTAATTTCCGATGGTCTGGCCTAACTATATTCCGCATAGGTGCGGCTCACAGGTATGTTTGTAAATTTACAAAAAATATTTGTCCTATAAATGCTTTACTAAATAATGAGCAGTAGAAACTATAACCGTATAAAGTTTATAATAAAAAAAGAAAAAAAATGCTTAAGTTTTTATTTTTTTATTTGTATAATATAAATATAAACTATAATAATAATAAAAAAAAATATCTGCCGACAAATATTTGAATGATAATATATGCAAATTTAATTCACCGTAAAAATACTTTTTTTTTTTTTTTTTAATATTTTAAACTTTAATTTAAATTTATCTGGATTAAAAAACAAATTTGTGAAACTCTATTTCTCTGACGAGAGTATTTACCTTGCGGCAATATAGAAAAACATTTTAACGTAAAAATAACAAGGTCATGGATATCGAATGTTCGTACGTAAGTAAGCGAGTGATTTTTGTGAGAGGAAGGAAGCAGTTCACGTGTCTCTTTGATAGCTTAGAATATAAGGAATATAATATGTATTCAAAATTTAATTTATTATAACAAAAATTAGAAATTTAACTGCATTTTTGAAAAAAATTATATTTAATATAATTTTAATTACAAAAGCATTATGTTACACTGCAAATTGTAGAAAACTTGTCCCTATTTTTTTTATAAATAATTGTGATCTTAAGTACACTCCTCACGAATAAATATGATACCGCAGCATTTTCATGTGTCCAAAAATATAGGGAATTTTTACGCAATCGGTCAGATTTATTCTGGAGGAGTGTGTACATATGCTAATTTACTTTTATAGTATTTAAATAGTTTATAATGTTATACTATACTGATATTCATGATTTTAAGAACGAAAACTTTTTGTGACACCGCTAGCCAATTGAAGTCGCGGAGCGGGAAAAGGTGCCACTATAATTTCTTATGTTCTTTAACTGTTTTTAGCATATTGGTTAAAATCTCTTCTTCATTCGGATTTTTATTATTAATATTTCCAAAACTATATTACAAAAAGGTTTCAAAAATTTAAATGAGGCATACGAGACACTTAAACTTAGTAATAAAATTTTGACGGGGGAAAAAAAATGTAGTTAACACACATTTAAGTAATAATTTACATTTTTTTTTTTTTATTATTTTAAGATTGGAAGGTTTAAAAGAGCAATCAAAATTTCTCCTTTTAAATAAGCTCACATTTTATTTTGAAAACTATACATTCAAGATTAGTAATGATGATTTTGATGAATTTAGAGTTTCATTAACATATATATATGTATATATATATATATTATATAAAAATAGAGAAAAAGGAAGAAAAACAACCAAAAATATATTTTATTAACATTTTTTATTATTGATATATGGCACACAGTTTTAAATACATTTCCCAATCCCTATTATTTCACACTTACGTTGCTAGCAAAAATTTAATGAGTAATATAGTCATATTATTTATAAATTTAAATGTAATTTAAGAAAACTTATTTAAGTATAGGGGAAAAAAATTTAGCAAATTTTGAAAATTCTACAGTTGCATAATTCAGTGATAGCAAATCATATAATCACCACAAGTGACAGATATAAATATTGTAAGAGGTTAAATAATTTTAGCATATTTATTTTATAAAAGAAAGGGATAGAGGAAACCAGCAAGGGTCTTACCATAGTAATGAGAGTCCAATAGTTTGACGAAAATCTTGCTAGCACACAACATATTGAATAGCGTTTGGCATTAAATTCCAAGAGAAAATGGATTTAAGCAAAAATTTTGTCAAACTATGGGACTCTCCTCACTATGGTAAATATTGTAAAGATCTTACCGGTTGCCTTTATCCTTTTCTTTTATATCATCAACCTAACAGCAATAGTTTATTTTGCAACACATTTATTATGATTTAATTAAAATAACCAAGTTTTCTTAAATTATAATCAACATTAATACATTTATATTTCTATATTTTAGTCTAATTTATCAATATATTATTATATTTGAGCAACAAAAAAACAGCTATATTATTTTATTATTATTAATTATTAACTTTATATACTTTGTTTGCTAATGATAAGATTCCAGCCTTACAAATTCCTATTTACCATTATATTTTATTGTCATTTTTAATTATTATTGTAATTTCCATTCTAAATTAAAGATATGTAGGAAGATGAACATTGTAAAATATTGTGAATACTTTTTGATATAGTTTTTTTCTTGAATTTAAATTTAGATATGGCAGATATTTTTATTGCAGTCTAAAAAAAAAAAAAAAAAAAAAAAAAAAAAAGGTTCAATTTTCCTATACAGTTTTTGTCTTTATTACTTTTAAACAATACTTCAATATTAAAAAAGATTGTGTTGTGCATAAGACCAATACAAAAACTATTATCCAATCACACAAATGGTTGTATCTCAACAGCCAATCACATTCAAACTTTAGCATTTTCCCATTTTTTCAATCGGAAGTTACAAATACTTAAAAAAAAATGTTTAGAATGCAATAAAAATTATGCCAGCAAGACTTAACATTATTTATATTTATACCAAGAGCAATAAGTGAAAGTGATGATAGAGATTAAAGTATGTAAGTGCATTTAATTGTGTAATTATATACAGTATGTATATATTTTGTTTTATCAAATATTATTCACAATTTTTACAATAAGATACTTGATAAACGTGGTAATGTAATATGTGTGTTATGATATTATTTAAAAATTTTGTACTTATTTTTAATGAAATGTAATTAATAGATAATATAACGTAACAGTTCAATAAAAAAAAAAATAATAAAAATCGGAGCATGCTACAAAATAATTATGATAAATTATATTTAATTTTCATATTACTTATTTTTTTTACAGTTTCTCGTCTTATTTTTAGTTTTAATAAATAAAAATACTAAAAAAAAAAATAATAATAATAAATAAATAAATAAATAAAAAAAGGTTTGGTGACAAAATAAATAATAATAAGATGTACTGCTAGTTTTCAAAATTGCCTTACTTCCCAAATCTGGTGGCAATCACTGTAGAAAAACATACATGATATTATTATTTATTTTAAAACCTTTTTTTTTTTTTTTAATTTTTAAATGTTTTTTTTTTGTTAAAATTCCCAGTTTCTTTTATCAACTTTTACCAATATCTTGGGTTAATACATTAAAACTGAAAATTAAAAAGTAAAAGGAGGGAAATAATAATAATAACAGTCTCACTTTCAACAATGATAACATTTTGATGCTAGTTAAGATAAGAGTTAGTAATTAAAGCTCGAGCCTAAATTCACACACTTCCAAATCTGGGGGTGAAACATATAAAGCCAAGCCTTAATTACATAAATCTCTATTTAAATAATAACGGTGGAAAAAAAAAAAGTATGTCTATTCTAATAAGACAAAATATAATGATCACAAAATTTGATTCAATAATTGCAAAACTTCCAAATCTGGGAGCAATTCAATAGAACCAAAAAATATGGCACATTTATAAGTTTTTTGAAAATTAAATATAAATTACCATTGTTTAACATTGCAATTATAAAGTAAATTGTAAAAAAAAAAAAAAAAAAAAAAAAAAACTAATAAAAATAAAATAATCAATAAAAAATAAAAATTGATGCATACATGATACCACTATAGCAAAAAGCGTCATAATTATAAACTATGATCAAATATTAAATTTCTAACAGAGCTATAAAATATTCTTGATTTTCTCTCCAAAGAGGAGAAGTTGTTAATTTTCAAAATTAAAATTTGCAAATAATGACCCATTGAGTTTACTGAACATTTATATAAATTTAAAAAAATCAATACACATCTTAATAATTGAAATTGACTCACATATTAAAAAGGAAGGCATTACAAAAATATTGACAGTTAAAAGGAGAAAAAAAAAATGACATTTACATAAATTTGTGACATTAATATTAATTTTAAAAAAGTTTTACTAAAAAATGCATTAAAAAAATGTTTGCATCCTTTTTCATAACAAATTAAAAAAAATCTACAACATTATTATGATACAAAACCAATATCCCTAGAATAAAAAGAAGAATCTTCAAAATTACACAAGGAGTATGCAATATTTTCAAAGTTCAAATTTTCTTACGGATTTTGTATTTTCCCGTTTTGTTTTTATCTTTATTTTTCTATACAAAAGCCTGATTCAGGATCTGACTATAAAATTATAAAGAAACAATAATAATAATTTTAATAAATCTTAAAATATTTCTTCATAAAAAAAAAAAAAAAAAAAGTGAGAAGTTACTTTAAAAATATGTAAATCAAAATAGTCATAAATTAATTCTGAACATTTCAATCTATTGACATATTATTATTAGTGTATCTTGATAAAAATTTAAAAGATAGGATAGAGGAAACCAGCTATAGTGAAAAGATGTCAAATAAAATCTTACTTCCAGTGATTCTTGGTAGCTTTTGGCATCAAAATCCAAGAGAAACAGAGTATGTGTCTGTTCATTCTTTAACCTTATCATTTATGTATATAGTTTCTTATTATGTCTGGAAAGACTGATAAAGGCTCACACACATACTCTCTTGGAATACTGTGTCAAAATCTACCAACGGTTTTATTATCTCTGTGCTAGCAAGATTTGCAAAGAATTATATAACTCTTCAATATGGTAAAGTTCTTGCTAGTTTCTAATATCCTTTCCTCTAAATATTCTCATATCCATAAGTAATGGCTTATTTTTCTTAGTTTATCTTCCAATTATTTTTTAATTCCTTACACACGTTTTAAGAACTTAAATTTTAATTTTGAAAATTCTTCTTTTCAATTACACTTACAAGGTTTATAGAAAAAATATGGTACAAATAATATTCGTCCTTTATTAAGTAAGAACGTGTATTTAGGAATGGAAATTAGGGCTCGACATTTTTAATTATTATTTTTTTAAATGACATTAGAGATGTTTTACTGATAATCTTTTAGGAATTTTAGGTGGAATTGTTTGAATTTCTCCAGCATCTGTTTCAATTTCTCAGGCTGTGGTAGAATTGTAGTTCTGAAAACAAATTTGGAATAGTATTTTGTTTGCATTTGAAAATATAGGTGTCAATTACATTTAAACGTGAGTAAATGAGTCTGCTGTTTGATGCATTAATATTTTAAACCACATAGAATTTAATATGAGTGCCTATGCCTTCAATGAACCACTAGCCAACTTCTGGTTATCTGTAAAACTTAGGTAAGGCCCAATTACCCCAACAATTGGCCCAATTTTAAACAAGTGAGCATCTATGACTATAGTATATCGATACCGTAACCATAACTATAACTATAAAGGTAGTACAGTTGATTCACCAAAAGCGATTTTTTGCTTCACACCATCCTATCTAAACCCATCTTAAAAGACTTCACTTTATTAAATCATCGCGCAACTAATACGAACTGTCAGGACATAAAAATCATATCACAACATGCCTAAACAAGTCAGCTATTGCCTTTAAATCTTTGAATATCCTCTTCAGTTGATTATTACTATTAATTAATGATTTTCTGAGACATTGTAATCTGCCGCTAAGATTGGCTGTCGAAGTGACTTCAAGCATCTCTGCAAAAGCGTGTTTCTCTCTAAGCCAACCACAGGCCTAAAAAAACTGGTCACACCCTCATACATACGAAGGATACGGTGACCTTACTACCTATTTTAGTTACTATAGTACAGTCCTGCCCTTGTTACATTGCACTGGTTGCACTCAAAGAGCACAATTAAGTCAGTCTGATTTTTGCATTATGTTCAGATGTGACTTCACCTGGTACCTTATAATTATGTGTAATGCATTTAATTTAGGCCTGGGTTAGAAATCAATTTCTTCTTATTCTCTTACAAACAAAGCATCCCTATCTGCTTTAATGCTCACCTCTTGTTCTTCAAATTTTTCAAACCTAACTACGCATTTTTCTGCTACGTACTTTTTTTTTTTTTTTTTTTTTTAATCCAAGAAGTAATTATTAGGTACCTAGTAGATAATGTACTCTCACAAAACTGAAGCTACTGTATTCACATGGCTTAAAAAAAAATCTCATAATAAAACTCTACAAAAATGAAGAACTAATATTTTCCGGTTTTTTAATTTCTATTAGGCTATTATTTTTTTTGTATGTGCGGAAAAAATTATATAAAAACGCAAGACAAAGACTATTATGAACTATATTTTATTACGAGAAGTTCAGATTGATTAACAAAGATGCTGACTCACCTGAAGTGGAAAGTTCCTGGACGCTGACCGAAGCCTGAGCCAGGGACGATGCAAATGCCAGTGCTCTCCAGTAGCTGGAATGCGTAGAATGCATCTGCACATTGTCCTGCTTCCTTTGCCTTAGCCACAGCTTTCTCTGGGAGCCGGATTTGAGGGAATGCATACATAGCACCCTGTAACATAAAATATTGAATTAATTTGGATTTCACACACAAGCAGAATTGTATGATAACTATTTATATCTGGCTCTTTTGTACTGCGGTTATATTTTACATACTGTACTCAAATATATTTGACCAATTTATTTACATACAAAGTATTTTTAACTGGTCTTTTTCATGAAGTTAACATCAATGGAAATGCTGCTTTGAAAAGAAAGTGTCTCAAAATTGAGTTTAGCTAAGTGCTATGTTTCTTAACAAAACAAAAATATGTAATTTTATAATTTAATAATACATATCAATAGTAATGTTTTGCAGGTATTCCATGAGCTAATAACATAGCACATACCTCTGCACACAGTTTTTAACCTGTTTCTTTTTAATGCAAGAATTTCTTTTATATTAAATTTATGAAAAAAAAGCCAGTACAGTACATACAGTACATCTAAATTATTTACATTCATTATTTACTCATTCAGGGTAAAAACCAACATTACTTATTAATTTCACAACTTTCTCATAACAAAAAAAAAAAAAAAAAAAAAAAAAAAGTGTGACTTTTCATTTCAAGGACCAATTTGCTTTCAGTATTATTATGCATTTTTTTTTCCTATAAACATTTTAAATGTTATGCTAGAACCTAATTTCCATAGTCTCTCTCTCACCTGCACTGGGTTACAAGAGATACCCTCGATGCTGTTGAAAGTATCAGCCACCATCTTAGCTCTGAGATTGAGAGAGTCCAGAACAGCTTGTTTCTCTGCCATGAATTTCTCATACGAAGGTTCGCCAGGCTGGGGTGGGTTCACAACGCAGTCCATTGTTGCCTGAAATATAAATAATTTGTTAAATGTATGTCAATACAGTACCATTAGACTTATGTTATTTAGCTTACATTTAAATACAATAAAAACTCAATTTTATGATATCCAAATTTATGAAGCCCTGTCTAGGATCCCAGTTATTAATATAGGGATTTCAATGTTAGCGAAACTCAATTTAATGAATAATTTGATCATTCAAAACAGTGAAATGATATTACAGTCCCCAGAACAAATATATCTTCTTCTTTTTCTTTTATTATTATTTTTATTTTATGAAATTTAATTTTATGAAGTTGTGACTTTTTGGGTCCCCTTTGAGTTGAGACTTAAGAAAAGCAAGTTTTTATGGTAGGCCTATAGATTTCAAAAAAAAAAAAAAAAAAAAAAAAAAAAGTTCCATAATTATATTAATTACAATAGAATAAAAAAAGAAACAAGAAAAATGAATCAATTTTGATGTACAGTATCATAAGATGATAACGTTTTTCTATTTGTTTGATGAAGGCACAGACACTCTGTTTTCTCTTGGAGTTTAGTGCTTAAAGCTATCCACTAAGGTATGTTTATTTTCATTTTCACTCTCTCATTCAAAGCAATTCTGTCAATTAAAAGCTTAATTTTTCAATTTTTTTTAAAATCTATAGGTATGTTATTTTATCACATTTTTCATCAATCTGTGCTAGCATGATTTTCAAAGAGCTTTGAAACTCTCTTCACTGTAAGGGTCTTGATGTTTTTTCCTATATTTTTCTTTCAAATATATTATCGATAAATTTGAAAGAAAAGCATAGTAAAAACCAGCAAGGGTCTTACCATAGTGAGAGAGTCCCATAGCTCTTTGAAAATCATGCTAGCACAGAGATAACAAACAAACACATTGGATAGCTTTCGGCAACAAACTCTAAAGCCTAGGACAGCCGTCCCTTCTTAGTGCAGCGATAAGAGTTTGGACTTGGACTGTGTTAACTTTATGGATGCTATCACAGGGATAAGATAAGAATTGCGCTAAGAAACGACCGCTGTCTTGAGCTTAAGAGAAATGAAGTGTGTTTTGCCTTTGTCAGTCCTTACAGGCTCATAGAAAAACTATGAATTATGACTATGAAATTTATTATTTAATATTTAGAGCGACTTTTTGAATGTTAAATTACAAAAGTGTGTACAGCTCTGGCCAAAAGTTTGAGAACAATTTGTATAGGCAACCCACAACCACCCTATGCTATCTTTATGAGAAAACGCAGCGGTAAGATCTTTGACCTTACAAGTTACATACCTGACCTAAAGTAGTAGGACACAACATGGCTGAAATACTTTTCAGTAACATTGCTTTGACCTCTGGGTCAAGGTTGATGACCTCTGAGTAACCTCCTCTGAGACCACATTCTCCCATATATCCCTTGGAACAAGACATGAAGGAAGCTAACTCCATCTGGCTGTATGGTGCTCCCATCTCAGTCATGACTTTTTTGAAGGAATGGAACTTGCTGCCCTCAGCATAAACGTTGTCTTGGTACACCTACAACATATTTAAATTCTCAGTTAATAACAGGGTCAGCTTGGGAGGACAAAGGAGAGAAAGACATGCAAAATGCTTGGCACCCTTCAGCAACTGAAGAATTAAATTTTTTTGTCCTGATTTGAAAGATTATTTTAAATCATTTTTGTAAACATTTCACTTTAGTTAAAAATACAGTACAAAGGCAAAAAAAAAAAAAAAAAAAAAAAAAAAAAAAACAGTATATAGGCCTAATTCAGAGTTTTTAGTTATGTATCATCAACAATTTTAATTTGTAATAAATAAACAAGTCAAATATCTTAAATAATGTAATCCATTGATTATTTGTACTGAGTGTACCGCCAATGTATTGGGCGCAAGCCTGTTTTTGGTTGACAAATAAATAAATAAATAAATTAAAAGAGAGAAAATTGAAAGATAACAGCAATTTTTTATTTTTAAAATAAAAATTATGTGTGCATAATTGTATTATTATTATTATTTTAAAACTTTAGAGAAATTTAAAGACCTGCAAAGACAAGAGCCCAGGCCAAAATCCTGGCTTAAGACCTAATACCAAGCCAGCCCTAGATAATAATACAAGTTCATATCACGCTGTACAATGGCTTAGAAAAATTTGACTCTTACAACCAACACATAAGCATGTCTTCATGGAAATACAAAAACCACGCAGATTGTATATTTTCCAGTTATTTAGCACTCTGTTGCACGGCTATATTTGAGTATTTTTTAACATAAAGATCCTATTTTGTGTTAAATAATTTAAAATTTAACTATGTTAATTTAAATTATTAATTTAATTATGTTAATTTAAAAGAGAATTATATTTGACTTCAGTATTAATCATACTGTTCCATACCTCATCAGCAAAGAGGAAGAGCTTCTCTTTGTGTGCAAACTTGATGATGTCCTCGATGTTTTGACGTGACAGAACTTGCCCTGAAACACACATTAAAAAATAATTTTAAAATATATCATTGCTTGCTACACATATTACTTGTGTTACAACAGCACATCATATACCCACAAATAAAACTAAACAGAATAATATTATTTTGTACTGTACAATTAAAATAATAACATATTTGAAACAAGGGGGAGGGGAGGAGAAGGGATACGGGAGAGAGAGAGAGAGAGAGAGAGAGAGAGAGAGAGAGAGAGAGAGAGAGAGAGAGAAAGCAACTGACTTGTGAGTACAGATTATGTTACCTGTACCATGTAATCTATCCATCTTTTCTATCTTTTTTTTTTAATACAACTTAATATTGCCTTTTGATTTAATTTTTAAACAATTATGTCTAAAAGTATGAACAGCTCTGGCCAAAAGTTTCCGAACAATTTGTATAGGCAACACCCAACCACACTATGTTATCTTTATGAGAAAACGCAGCAGCCGCCGCTGCCCTGTTCGGGAACTTTTGGCCAGAGCTGTACTTGCATAGAAAATCTTTGCATTGGTATACTTTTTAATTCAGTGTGCGCTGCTAATCTCTCTACTTACTATTTTCTAGTATTAATTTTATTTTCATTTTTTTTAACTTGTATACATTTTGTCTAAAAGGTCTCAAAATCAATCAACCTACAAAGTAATTTTCATATTTAAAAATGTAATTAATAAGGAAAGGTAAAAAACATTTTGGTTTGAATTAATAATCAAAGGAAAGGATAGGAGAAACCAACAGTATCTGCTGTATATTTATTACAAAAATGACATACCTGTAGGGTTACCAGGGTTGATAATGACGATAGCTCGGGGGTTGCAACATTTCTTTGCCTCGTCAATCGAGCGCTGCAGCTCAGTAATATCCAGAGCCCAACCGCGGGCTTCATCCAAGTAGTAACCAACCTGAAAACAAATGTAAAATTAATATTAAATGAAGTATTTCGTATATAATGCATTACAAGAGTGGATCAGACTTTTGATTTTTGGAGTATGTATAATATTATGAAGAATTCTGCTTTATGTTTAGCGATTGGAACAGACAAGCTAATTTATTTAAAATAGCAATTTATTTATTAAATAAGTACAGTAGCATCACTTTTTTGATTGATACTATGTTTGAATTTTGATAATGCAAAAATAGTTTGATGCAATTTCCATATTTGAGTTTTTTTTTTTTTTTTTTTTTAAACTAAAATTAAGGCAGTTGAATATTTACCATGTACATAATACTTACAGCAAGTCTTAGAGATTAGAGATACATTTAAATAACGTTTTTATTTTTAATCTTGGGGGGGGGGGGGGGATATTTTACAATATTTTTAATATGGCAATTCTATTATAAATCGATAATATGTGCAAATTTTTCAATTTCAAAATCACATTAAAAATAGTTAAATTATCTTCACAGTATGTATGAATAAACAATCAAATGATTCAATACCATAACAAATTGAAGCTCTATCAGGATATGAAATATATTGCCTGTATTGCAAACAATATGTGTACATGTATCTCTCTCTCTCTCTCTCTCTCTCTCTCTCTCTCTCTCTCTCTCTCTTCTCTCTCTCTCTCTCTCTCTTTCTCTCTCTCTCTCTCTTTGTTTTTGTAAAGCAAAGCAAAATGTGGAAGTCATTTCCAAACGTTATGTGTTATGTAGATATGACACTTGACTTACACTTATTGCTTCGCATGACAAAAAATGAGTTAAAAATTTGGTATGTGTGACAAATAACGTGATACACATTTTACTTACCGTGACAAAAAGTGAGATACACATATTGTTCACAACAACATCAATATACATTTTTTTTTTTATCTGAGGACCTAATTTAATTCAAATTTAGATTATATTTATATTACCTGATGCATATCAAACTCCGCCAAGGACGCAGAGTAGAGAGGATATTGCGGGATTGGAATCATCACTCCAGGCTGTTTACCATCTACGGACTTCACTAGCAGCTTCATCACTGACTGAAAACACAAGAATAATAGTTAGTATATTTTATGTTTGAAGTCATTCTTACACAGTGAAATAAATTTGATAGTATGTAGTCTAGCCTACACAATATTGCAAATATATCAATCTGTTTACTGGGATATCATTATTATAAAAACAACCCAGCATTCCCCCCCCCCCCCCCCCCCCAAAAAAAAAACTAATTTTAGTATACTATTAAATTATATTACACATAAATACTGTCAAAATTATAATTAATTACATTACACTTAAAGAAGTATAGAATTTTCATTGAGTGTGTGATATATGTTCAAATATAGAAATAGTTGTCCTCCATAATGAGACAATAGTGTTGTTCGTAAACCCTGTTTTCTTGCACCAAAAAATGCACATTTCATTTGATTAACCATAGCCGATTGTCATTTTAGTAGCAGAAAACAGGGTTTACGAACAGCATTAATATCAACAATATCACGCATAAACCACTGATGCACTGAACAAACTATTTAAAATAAATTTAAACATTCTAAATGCATTCTTATTAAAAAATCTTTATCATAAATATGTTACAACAATTAAATAACATTCAAGCTATAGATGTATGGCTCTTGGTATCATTAGAACTTATACCATTGTGTATTAATATAATACTTTGTTGCTTATAGCCTTTGCAGCTGATAGGTGTGCATTAGAGATGGAGACCAAATAAGTGACTATAGCAGGGAGGTGGTGTCAACCTAATCCCGGCTGTCACATGGTCCATCTCTTCTAAGGTCCCAGGTATGGCAAGCCTGGGGTAGCCGACGCAGTCAGCCTTCATTAGATTTGACCAATACATTGCTACGGTTGAACAGCAAGAGAGCTTAACGTGACCAAGGCCGCCAGCCAAAGTTACGGCTCGCGTTCCCGTATCTCTGAGGCACCCCAGTGGCTTGGCAAGCCCGGGGTGAAGGGGCTTCGGCCCGCCGACGTAGGTCATCCGATGTCGTATTTTTGTTACGTTTTTAAATACTTTTGTAGTATATAATGAAACAGAGCGCTTTTTTTTTTTAGCTACGTTCAAAATAATAATTACATTTGTTAAAAATTACCCACCCCCCCCCATTATTATTACTATTTTTTGTATGTACAAATCATCCAATAATTCAATTATCATAACTATTAAGCACTTTACACTAACAGTAAGCACCTGGCACGCTTATTGATTATCATTTTTTCCTCTTTATGACAATCTACAAAATCTACAATGATGATGCCCTTCGTTTTTTTTTCAAATGCAAAAAATTCCGCAAAGATTATTGTTATAAGATTTTTTCTTTCCTTACTCTCTCAGATGACATTGCATATTATTTTACTTTTTAAAAATACTGAAAGAACTGATTATCTCTAATATTTCAACTCACAACAGTGATTTTTATTTTTTAAAGTGCATCAGTAGATAAATAATAATTTTAATAACCTTAATATAAGTACAGTTTAAAAAAATATTAATATATTACATATAATTATAATTAGAGTATTTCGAAAGCTAAAATACTAATAATTAAAAAAAAATAATAATAATAACAGGAATCACATTGCATTGTTATAAAAAAAAAGATGCAGCAACAAATGAAAATAACAATAATGGTTGCAAATGCGTAGCAAAAATACGACATCAGATGACCTACGTCGGCGGGCCGAAGCCCCTTCACCCCGGGCTTGCCAAGCCACTGGGGTGCCTCAGAGATACGGGAACGCGAGCCGTAACTTTGGCTGGCGGCCTCGTGTCACGTTAAGCTCTCTTGCTGTTCAACCGTAGCAATGTATTGGTCAAATCTAATGAAGGCTGACTGCGTCGGCTACCCCAGGCTTGCCATACCTGGGACCTTAGAAGAGATGGACCATGTGACAGCCGAGATTAGGTTGGCACCACCTCCCTGCTATGGTCACTTATTTGGTCTCCATCTCTAATGCACACCTATCAGCTGCAAAGGCTATAAGCAACAAAGTATTATATTACATTGAATTTTGCTGAATTCGAGTGTGACGATATTACTAGTCTTTAATCTTTATTTTTTTCATCTTACAATTAGAAAACTTACTTTTATACCATCTGAGGCTCCAGCAGAGAGAGTGATATTCTCCCAGCTAGCTGGAATACCTCCATCACGACGCTCGATGTACTGCGCCACGTGTCTCCTGATCAGCTCTATGCCAGGGGAGTCGGTGTAAGACCCTGCACTGCCACCCTTGCACCCTGCCAGAATATCACGAGCTCGGGACTTAACATCCTCGGGGAATCTACCAACATAAAATACAAAATAAATATTGTTAATTCAGCATTGATTATTCTTCCATTAAAATTAAGTTTACGAAAATTGGAAGTCATGAAACCGTCAATGCTTCTTATTGGTAAAAATTTTGGATCAATTTTTTATTATAGCTTAGCATAGAAAAGTGGGTATAATATGCTTTATTTAAATTTCTACGCTCTAACTATGCAAAATAAATGTTTTCTAAAAATAATAATAATAAAGAATGGCCCTGCTATGCTAAAGGATACGAAATTAAATTGCCGTCTATTTGCGCGCGGCTGGTTAAACACTTCACCAGCGCTAACAAGCATTTCCCCATGAAAATCCTCATTCAATTTGCTAACAATGTTTATTAAGTAAAAATCTATAAAGGAATATTTTATAATAGTTAAAACAATTTTGAGAAAAGGACATAATTAGCCCATTAAAAATATAATGTGGAGTGGATATCTCCAAACGTATTCGTAAAATTGCTTTAAAAAATTACGCTGAATTAAAGTGTATAGCTCAATTAGCTCATCAATTATAACATTAATTTTGCATTACGTTAAAACTAGAGAATTTTAGTTTAAACATGACTTTATAAAGTCATTAAATTAACGCACATAGGGGGGTATTTCATTCAAGAAAACGTATTTTTATAATGAATGGATAAAAACAGTACACACACCGTACATCGTATTAATGTTCTTATATAGTTAAATGACCTGCTGTTACAACATTACTTCAAGTCTAAAAACAAGTTTTGTGAAATATAAATAAATAAAAGTAACCTGCAAGTGCATGAGCCAATAAGTATCGCAGCAACATTAGCACCAAATTTAGCAATTAAACATGCATACTCACACAGTTGGCACGTTCTCAAGTGTATATAGTGAAGTGAATACTAATGCGATTTAATTGTCATGATAAGAAAATAGAAAATGAAAGTCATTTCATGTAGCTATAAGGACGTTTTCTTTTAAAGTGTTTGCTTAAATTTGTACGTAGGTTGTATACAAGCTATTCAAAAGGATTTTATAAAAATATTCTATATATTTAATAATTTCATTATTTCTCTCTCTCTGAATAAATTAATGTAAAAAATAATAAAAAGAAGGTATTATTCTCTTAATTTCATTAAAACACGTAAAAACTAAATAATCAAAATATAAATAAATTAAATAATACAAAAATTAACAAACAATATAAAAGGATCTTACGTTAAAAGAAATTGGAAATTGGAGTACAAAATTTGAAGTAAAAAAGGAACAACAAGTATACACTGTATATATATTTATATATTTCAATGCAGAGATCTTGTTTTTATCATAATATCATAATAAATTCTTCGTATTTTGATTTTATTATTAAGTTGTTGTTTTTTTTAAACTACTTTTAGGGTATTTTTAATTACTTTTTAAAGTTGCATCCATATTGTGCTTTTCATATAGTTAGTGTCTATATCTAGATAAACAACAAAATAATTTTGCAATAGAGCTTTATTTCAGTAGTGAAAAGCATAACTCTGCTATAAGAGCATAGTTTTCAGTGTCTATTTTCCATTTGTATAATTTTTAAAAGCCCTCAACGTGATAGTTAACTTTCAAATGATGGACCTTGTTTATCACATAACTAAACTGTATTTTAGAGGTGAGTCTCTAATGAAGAAATTGAAAGGTGTAAAACTTTTACGTTATAGTAAACATGCAAAGTAAACATGACGAATACGTAATCAATAACGTCATCATCAATATAATGAAAAGAAAAATCTTATTTAGACAGTAAATTTAATTTTTAACAGCGATTATTATCATTATTTCACATATTATGCTGGGTTGGCATCATGGTCCTGCCATAACAATCACGACCATTCATCGTATTTTTTTTTCTTTTTTGCTACAAAAAAATACGCACTACATTTCAATAACCATTAATTAATCGTCATTTTAGTAGCAGAAAACAGACAGGGTTTACTAATAGCTTTGTATGTAAGCAGTCTTCAAATATCAATTAACATGGGTTTGCTTAAATAAAACAATAGCTGTAACATTAAAAAAAAAAAAAAAAAAAAAAATTAAAAGCAGACACCTATAGTTTGTCTGTACGATCATGGTTTCTTAAAAAGCCTCCTATAAAAGCGAACTCACCATTATCGATTTCCATCATCCAGCGTGCAACCCACAAGCGACAGTATAGGGTGGATTCAATGTTTTAAAAATTATCAGCAAGTGAACCTGAATTTTGGCATCAAGGATCAAGGTACCATGTAACAATAATCTAAAAATTGGTGAGAAAAAAAATGCTATCGCGCACGTAAAATTTTTCAATTCGGGATGTTTAAAATTTTAGAAGGCTTAATAAATATACATTGTGTTGCTTACTCCGTTCATTTTAACCACTGTTTCGTCATTATTTCAATGGTGATCTAACATGAACGTTATATTTATAACATAACCTTATTTTTAAGTATTAAATTTGATTATGATAAACACAAAGAAACAAGAAATTGAAAGTTAGCTTAATTTTAATGCTGTGCAGAAAATTTTACTTTTTTTATCACTAAAAACTCCACTGCAATAGTAACTCTCACTATAATATAGTAAATCAGAGTTGATGCTCAAAAATTAAACTTTATGCTGTGAAAGAGCATTAACCATGGTGTACGTTTTTTTTTTTTTTTTTTTTTCGATCAATTTTAACCACTAAAAAATATTTACCTGGAATCCTCTAGTAGTGGAGGGTAAGCTACCAGTGCCAAAACTTGTCGGATGAAGGTGATGGGGACTTGACCCATCGCATGACAATCTCCGATGTTTGCTTTTATCACCTCGTCGAATGGCTTCTTTGCTCCCTAAAACATACAAAATGTGGGGTTGCAATTATTGCGCACGACAACACAAATATAATACAGCAAGAGAAAAAAAATCTAACCCTACTCTGATAACCTTAATACACCGGTTACCTGTTAAAACTCAGGCACGGAAAGAATAAATTACATAATTTAGGCTGCATTTACGTCATTATAGCATAAAAGATGCTAAATTAGTAAAAATATACAAAAATAATGAAGATGTTCAGCATAAAATTTATGCTATACGTAACGTATACTAATATAGTATAGCATAGATGATGATTGATGAACAATTAAAATTAAATAAATGAGCCAGCATAATTATTACGATTCTTGTCCGTGGGTAAGGCCTTACCTTATATACAACATTAAATGAGTGGGTAATTCTAATGACAAGGCTATACCGATAGCTTATAGGACAAGATAGATTGACTCACTTAACATTGTATGTAGTAGGTAAGACCTTACCTGAGTTTAACAGGTAACCGGAAGTTAACCGGTTGTCCGGTTAGTGGCGGCTATACAGTATAGCGTTTCTTAATGTCATTTATTGACTATAATGCAGGTAAATAATATTATAAATAATATAATATTCTACCATTCCGGCACTAATTATATGTATGCCTGCAATACTTCTGCAATACTTCTTATTATTGTAAGATTCATCTTGTACTCAAAACCATCTCAAAACATATAGTAGCTGCTTTGGACATGATTAAAGATGTCTATAGTAAAAGTTTAAAAGCGTAGAACACCTCTTGAACAAAAAAGTTGTGTAATATCCTAACAAACCTGAAAATCAACCTTGATTTGGCCGAGTCATTGATTTCTAATTTATTTTTCATTCTCAAAATGCCACTGGCAGTCACTGACGTCACGGCTTGCCCGGTTTACGCGCGCGTAAAACAAGCGAGCTGTGACGTCAGTGACCGCCAGCGGCATTTTGAGAATGGAAAATAAATTAGAAATCAATAACTCCGGCCAAATCAACGTTGATTTTCAGGTTTATTACTATACTACGCAACTTTTTTGTTCAAGGTGTTCTACGCCTTTAAAATAATATTCTATATTTTCTGTGTATCACTCATTTCTGCTTGTGTACAAAATGATAAAAGTCAAAGTGATATTTAGTTTTCATATCCCAGCAAAGACAAATACAAGAACAAACTTTTGAGCTCTTACAAGGATAAAAGATCAATATTATACATGCTGAAATAAAATCTGAATTTTATGAGAACTTCCCTATACTGTTAAACCATACGACTTATTAATTACAATTAAAAAAAAAAAAAAAAAGCATTAGTACAATTTTAAACAGTTTTCCACCATTAGTTAAATCATATTGATTCATTTATTAAAAATTAGCAATAAAATATAGTTTAATTTCTAAAGTTTACCGGTGGTTATAATATCGCAGTATTATATGCAAATAATAATAATAATAAAAAATTTATAATAAATAAATAGAAGTAGTAATTAAGGTACGTGTAATGACATAAATGATGATATTTTCAATTATTCACATTACAATAAAAAGGCTGTATTATACTAGCTGTAATAATAATGAAAGTAATGAAACCCAATAACTGTCATCATGCATAATCTGTATTCCAATTGTTGTTATATTCTAGCTGTATGTTATTTTACTTTAAATTTAATTGTAATTTTATTACATATTATGTATACTGTGTTCAATATATTGGATGCAAGTCTGTTTTTGGTCGAGATAAATAAATAGAAAAATTAATGATACAGCAAAAATTGCGTGATGTAGACGAGTCTGAATGCGATATAAATTGACTTGGAAACAACATACGGCCTTGACTTTATATTAGCCCTTGAGTTTTGCATATTAAATGTAATCAGTATAATATCATGGGTTGTATAATATGGATGTGTACGGCTATCACCCACTTAATTCAACATAACAACGAACAACGTATAGGCAGGCGGGATATAGGAATAAGCAATTTGCGAGCGTCTTTTTTCAGCTTCAATATGACTGAATTAGAATGCTTGTATGTATATTAATTTCATGCTGCGAGTATACATGCAAATTTACTATACATGAAAAATAAATTAAAAATACAGATAAAGGATGGTTTGACGATGTTTTTTTCTTTTTATGAAGTTGCGCTTATCACCCCCCTCTATCCCTAAATGCTATATTTTAAAATACTGCAATTCTACTATTCCTCCTAAACTTTGAATTTTACATTTTTATTCCATTATTCCTGTACTGCACTTCAAAATATTAACATTATGAAATTCTATGGTCTTTTGATGCACTAAAATTGAAAGGAGGAGGTGGGGGTATAAAGTTTACACTCTAACCACAAAATCAAATATATTTCGTGCCTTCTCGAAATCATAAAGTTCTTGAAACTTGAAAATAAAAAATGTGCCACATATTACTGTAACTTCTGAAATAAGTACAGTACACTCTCTATTTTATCATTCTGTAAATACGGTTATAACAGAATTAAAGATGGACACAAAAAATTATATAGACCGGTTGCACTCATATTTAAGAGCCGCCATTCTGCTGGTCAGGAATACATAGGCCAGCATAGGTAAAACGTCATTTTTATTTTTTTTAATAGCAAAAAAAAAAAAAAAAACTTCAAACCTCAACCAAAGACTTATTTCTAGTTTCTAATAAGTTCGAAGAATATGAGAAAAATTCGTTCAGTTGAAATAAACTGTATTTATGTGAAAAATTAGGAGAAATGATGTTTCCCCTATGCTGGAAAATGCATTAGGCACCACAAACATGGCAACAAAGCGCAAGGATGTGAAAGGGGTCTATAACGTACGACTTTATTGTATTCATGATACTAATATTATTTCATTCTTACAAACAATACATTTCTTATAAGGCAACCTTTATGATAATTACATTTGTTGCAACAATAAAAACTATATTTTAGAAAGTTGCATAATTAAATTCAAATTATATCGTTTTTTTCACTGCCTATATTTTACCAATAGTTTTCATCTTGTATGTTATATAACTCCTAGTTTGTAAACCTTGCTTTCTTTTGTTAAAAAAAAAAAAAAAAAAAAAAAAAAAAAAGCATTACAGTATACTGTACAATAGGAATAACAATATATAGGAATCATTTTCGTAGTAGAAAACAGGATTTACGAACAGTATTATAAATAAAGGGAGACTAACTAACTAACTAACTCACTAACTAACTAACTAACTAACTAACTAACTAACTAACTAACTAACTAACTAACTAACTAACTAACTAACTAACTAACTAACTAACTAACTAACTAACTAACTAACGGAGACTAAGGAGATCAATTAAATTATAAAAATATAATCGTAAAATAATAAATATAGGGATCATGCATAAAAATCCCTACAGTAAAGATTATTTTACAGAGCTGCGAAGTCAAGTACATATTTTTTGAAGTCTCATCCAATCCAGTCAAAAGTTCACCACGATGATGATGAAGAGCACATAGTGTGTAAGAGAGGCGTTCATCAATAATCAAGATATATTGACAGTGACGTCATCATAGTCACGTGATCCTCCCCACTGTTAATCATACGCAAAAGTATCATAGGCTAAACGTCGTAACCAGAATAATTAATCTAATTCATCATTTTCATCTATAATAATGATGTTTATTTAACTCACAACTGTGCAAATAAAAAAGTATGGTGATATACAATGTGGGGGGGAGAGGGGAGGAATAAAATATGAAGATAAGGTACACCTTGTGCAAAGCTCCTTAAAAAATATTTAATATAAAAAATTATATTTAATAAAAAAGTGTGTGCTTTTTTAAATTTATTTCTTACAACACGTAAAAGTGTCTGATACATTAAAAACATTCGAGAATCGGTGCAGTTTTTTTTAAAAATTCATTATTATTATTTTTTTTTACAAAAAACGCTACGATGGGGGTTCCTAAAGTAATTATAAGTTACTGTTGCACGGACAAAAATAAACACGTAATAATTATGCTAGCTCATTTTCAGCATGCACAATTTATTTAACACGGCATAATTTATGCTATATTGCATGCAAATTATGATATTTAGCATAAATATTATATGTTGTACAGCATAATTATTCATTTTGTTCCAATTTAGCATTATTTATAATATAATGAGTAATGATATACATGCAGAATAAATTACGTAATTTATTCTTTCTGTGTGTGAGTGCGCAAATTTTCTCACTTGTAAAAGCGGTCTTCACCGGTAACATCCATTCATTAAAATAATTACAGTACATACACTGCGGTATCAAATTTCACTCTTTTGTCTTATTGGAATACCATTAATAAAGTCTGCATATAAATATAAATGCCTTGTTATGCCATAAGAGTATAACTTTATATCAAATAGTGGCTGCACAATAAACTAAAGGAATCCATATGAGGAAATCGTCACTTCACAAATACGAGCGCTCGGAAATCTATATATAAATTAATATAAAAGTTAACATATTTCCCCTCTTATATGTACGAGTAATATATGGATTAGATAATTTTATACACAAATATTTGTAGTATATTGCCACACTATAATATCCTTTCAATTACAATAAAATTACGTATTATACCACTATCTTTATAGATTATGACATGATATACTGTAGCCTAATATATAATATTCTTCAGAGGTACATGTGCATGAAACATGATTATGACGTATACATATTCATTATGATCACCGTGGACAATATGTATACCAAGTAAGTATCAAAATTAAAGCAATAATATAATTATATACACTCGTAATTCTGTAAGAATATCGGAAATACACGCTATTCTTATGTAGCCTGCTGACAAGAGTGATTAGATTACGAATTTTTGTGGCACGAAGCTTTTTGTCACTTATATTTCAGAAATGCAAATAGGGATGCGAAAACTATAAGTTGACTCATTAAAACAGATATCAGCACATTCTGTTCATTTAAATAATAATAAAGGATGATAAAAAAAGGCAGTTTATAGTACAATAAAAATACTATAGTAGGAAAAATAATAATAAATACAATAAACTGTTTTAGTTATTTAAATACATGAAAGAATAACATTATTTTTCCTTCTCTTGACGTAACGAGAATGTGAGTGAACAGCTACATAATACAAAAATCACAATTTACGATTTTTATATTTTGCCATGCATATTACAGAATAAGCTATACACCTGTACCATACTATAGTTAATCGGACAGCCTAGAGAAACTATGATATAACGTTAAGGCAGACAGTACACATTGACAAATAGGTTCATTCATTCATTCATTCATTCATTCATTCATTCATTCATTCATTCATTCATTCATTCATTCATTCATTCATTCATTCATTCATTCATTCATTCATTCATTCATTCATTCATTCATTCATTCATTCATTCATTCATTCATTCATTCATTCATTCATTCATTCATTCATTCATTCATTCATTCATTCATTCATTCATTCATTCATTCATTCATTCATTCATTCATTCATTTCCTAATATAATATAACATTTTATTATCTCTTTATAATTTAAGGCAGCAAATGAGCGACTTATATACGGTCATATTAGTTAAACGAGAAACTTTTTTCACAATAAATTTTTCAACGCATTTTATTTTTATGTTCTATAAAAGAAAATATAACAATGCTGTTCGTAAACCCTGTTCTCTGCTCCTAAAATGACGATCAGCTTTGGTTATTCAAATGGAATGCGCATTTTTTGGTGCAAGAAAACAGGGGTTACGAACAACACTAATTAATCTGGTAAAATTATTTACGTAATTTAAATGTTAAACTTTAATTTTTTTTCTATAATTTGTCTCAAAAGTTGGCAAATTCAAAGTAGAATAATTTAAATACATGCTCGTATGTGTTTGACATAACTATAAAGTAACATTTCATCTTTACTCGTTTATTGTACATTTCATGACAGTTCAGGTTGTCAGATATCAGCCGGTCACCTACTACCCTCAATATAATGACCTCCCGCCTTAACCCTTATTATCTATACGTTTTCAAATGTTGTACTCTCTATTTCTCTATGTATAAATGACCACAGCAGCCCAGGTGACACAGTTGCCCATCTAGTTCACCTCTTTCTTCAAGTCGTCACGTGGTATTATACAAATTGTTAGTAGAGGTTATACTAAAATTAAAATAGTGAAAAGCAGCTATTATGTTTTTTTATATTAAAACTACAATGTGCCAAAACTTTTAAATCTTATTACATACGTAATAATTGTTAATTGCATGTATGTACTGTACTTGCGTAATTTATATACCTATTTTAAAATAACGAATAAATAGCTAGTACTAGGGTAGTTTTCACCATTAGCTACTACTATTATTAAATCGTTTTGTATGGTGGTGGTATACTGTTTAATTAAATGAATAAACAAATAAATATAGTACTTCACCTTCATTATACATTACATAACATATGTTATGTAATCATTGAATTAAAGTGAACCAATTTATATTCTATTTATATTAATTATTATATTAAATTCTACAACTAAACTATAAAAAAAAAGCTTGGGATAATAGAAATGTTATTCCATGTTGGATCACTCAATAATATGGGTCGCATGTAGGAAAATGACACATTTTGCAATTTAAAAATACTAAGCAATATTTTTGAGAGCATTGAGGCTGATGATATACGTTAATTAAATAGTATTCCAAGTGCAAGAGAAAAATAATAACAATAATAATAACAAAAAATAAACTGATTTCCCAAAGAAAATAACCAAAATCATTAAAGTTTGTCCTATGCTGATAAATGTTAATCATTGATCCAGTATGGCGTCGAAGCGTATTAAATATGACGTCATGCGGATACACCCTATATCATGATTTGGTTTTGTATTACGTAATGGCGGGGGGAAGAGGGGGGGGGGCGGGAAGGGGTATATATATATATATATATATATATATATATATATATATATATATATATATATATATATATATATATATATATATATATATATATATATACATACAATATAATTGAAGTACTCGCAAAACACAAATTAACTCCAAAATATTTATACTTCTTTCATTATTAATACGAAATATGAATTGATTATAATTCGTATACGTAATATTCTTGATTTCTATTCCTTAATGTTTTGCATATTATAATATTTCAAACCATATAAATAATGTAAAACCCAATTGCACACTCTATGTTTAGTAAATAAGTATAAGGCTGCCAGAAACAATTATTCGTACATTAAAATGCACATGGTGCAATGATGATAATGCAACATCTTAAGAGTGCAGTTAACATTTGTGAACTTTAGTTTTTGTTTACTTGAACATATGTATACAGGCAGATGAGAAATAATTATATTGAAATTAGACCAAACTTTTACAATAATATATGTTTTTAAATTTAGAACACATTTTTATTGCAATATAATATATATTTTTAGATTTACATTCGTAAGTTTTAAAAAAAATTGCTTTGACAGCAAGGGAAAAGATACATAAAAAGGCGTCAAGACAAGAATTTTGCGTTTTTTTTTTTCGTAGTTTATATTTGTAGAAATTTCTAATGATATAAGCATGTTACAAAAATATTCATAATTCCATAATTCTTGTGTAAATTTATATAAAGTGAGAATTTCAATGCAAAGTATTATAATTTCTATAACATTTTATTAAGGAAAAAATATGGAAAATGTTCTCTTTTTCTTCCATATATATTCCCCCCTGCTTAACAAAAAGGGAATACGGGAGATTGAGAGTATTTTTCACGTGTTTATTTATGGTCAAGTTTTTGTAAAATCGGGCTGTCATTTGTCACAACGCCTTAATAAAGTTACTATTACGTATATTATATTTCTTTTCTTTGTTTTTTTTAAATTGATTATTCAACTGCAAGTGCAGTAATTAATTACGGTACTATAGATTAAATTCAAAACTTTTTTTTTTTTTTTTTTGTTTACTTAATAAAAAAACACAATATTGTAACCACTAAAAAAGACACGTATAAATTCTAACTTATTAATAGTAGTAAAAAAAAAAAAAAATAAAAATAAATAAATAAATAAATAAATAAAACGTATTTTTTTCTCGAGCTGTAAATAAAACAATTCTATTTTGAGGAATGTAATTGAGAAGTATAATAGGTGTACTTACATGATTAAAGGTTACATTAAATTAACTTTTGAAAATGTTATACAAGACGATGTCTAAATTAAAATCATTCTTTTTACTCTTTAGTAACTATTAAATAACGATTTGTATCTCCTCACTTCTCTCTCTCTCTCTCTCTCTCTCTCTCTCTCTCGCTCATTCTCTCGCGATAAAATTGGCAAACAAAAGTCTTAACTACTTATGTTCCGCTGTCTACTTCTAATTTATTTTATAAAAGATAAAAAAAAAAAAAAAAAAAGATGAAAGGAATTCATTTATAAGTTTTTATTTAAATGTTTCTTTTAAATTAAGTAGAGTGATAAAAATTAAATGGCTCTAATTTTAATCCTAAAACATAATAAGCAATTTTTAAAATATACTGATACTATTGATTAAAAGGCATATAAAAAGGAAGCACCCCTTAAGGTACTACTTTAGGGTAGGAGTGAAATTTTTTTATTATGACTTGGAATTAAGTTAAGGCTGGTGTACCCAAAAATGAAATCAAAAAAATTCTATCTTAAAAACTCGCGTCGCAACAGAGCGTCAAAGTATCGCAAATGCCCCGCCCCCTAATGCTAATGAAGCTATATTTGGACCCTAATTTTGAACAACTTCAAATTTTTTTCAGCGGTTAAAAAAAATACTAGCTTGTTCTTCGTGTTGATTTTTAATGAAAAATGATTTTTCAGATTTTTCTAGAACGAATCTGCCCGAGAAAAAAATTATCGCAAATTGACCCATGTTAATGTGAATATGCAATCTTCATTAATTTTTTTCTCTATAAATGTCTCGTAAAAATCGTTTAAAAAGTCAAATTCAATAAAACTTGATCTATAGAACACACTAGTATTTTTTGTTCAGAAGTTGGTCAAGAAAAATTTTGCACACGGGGAGCTTGAAGTTTTGTATGTTTTGCGTGTTAAAGGGGGCGTATCCCAACGACTTTTAATGCTAATTTGCGGAAGATTTGATTTGAGCCGAAACTTTTTGGAGTATAGAGAATTGTTCCTTGGTTCATTATGAACCTAAAAAGTGATATTAAATTAAATTTTACGACAACATCGCTACCCTAAAGTAGTACCTTAATGTACTTAATTACAAAGGAAGTGGGAAATTTGATCTTAAGTTTATTTTAGTTATATATAATGTGATTTTATTTTTGACTTTCAAAACACATACCGCGTCTAGTTTGTTGTTGTTGGTTGTTTTTCTGATAAGTATGAAATTTGCCTAAAATTTTCAAATTCAAAATTTTTCATTTCATTTCCTACAATATGAATACAAAACAATGCATCTGTAAAAATTTAAAATTTACAAAAAAAAAAAAAAAAAAAAAAAAAAAATGGAATGGAATGGAATGGTAGTTGAACTTGCATAATTTACTAAATCGCACTTGAAAAATACCACTTCACAATGTATATAATTAACTTATAAATTAACTTGAAAATTAAACAAGTAACCAAGCATATTTTAAAGATTATCCAATGACAACAATAGCTGAGAAAAAAAGGGGTTGATCCGGTTTGACTACATATATTTTGAATACGATGAAAATATAATGTAACGGTACTATATAGTTGGAATACATACATACTTTACACTGTACATGTTAATGCTAAACTTAGAATCTTAGTATACTATACAGACACAGGTCTTATATCATTAGAATAATATTTCAAGTTTACTATCTGTGTATACACTATAATTATTATTTTTAACTATGATATATGTATTCATGTTTGTTCTGAAAATTTAAATTTTATGACAAAATTTTAACATACATACGGGCTTTGCTAAAATGCGTATATAGTAATCCTAATTTAGAACTGTCTTTTGGAATAAAAGTTTGAATTACGCTTATATAGCATGGTAATAATGGACGTAGAAGTATCAGCTATGTGAATAAAATACTGAATGCGCTTCAACGCTATACTGAAGCAATGAATAACATTGCTCGGCGTAGAACAAACGTGGTTTTTGGCTATTTTCTTTAATTATATTATTATTTTTTCGCATACTTGAAAACCTAGTTCAACCTGATAACAGCATTAATGCTCTCAAAAATATTGCTAACAAGTAAGTATTTTTAAAGTGGCAAAATTTGTCATTTTCCTATATCGGCTCATGTTATTGAGTGCGCTTACATATGGCGTCGACTGTTCTGTGAATGCAACCACCCTATAAATTAGTGCATCTACATATTATTATTATTAATAATCCAAAAACTAATAATGTTGAATATTAATAATGGATACTTCGATTCACGTAAACTTTACAGTGATATTTTATGATTGTTCGCTTAATTTTTATAAAATCGTTTATTGAACAAAGAGAAATTCTATTCCAAACGGGCGATAACAAAAACTAAATTTCGTTTATTAGTTTGATTTTTTTTTTTTGAAAGTTTTACTTGTACTTGTATTTGATATTATGTATACGGTACAACACAAAATATAAAATCTTTTTATTATTCAAAACTATACAAATTAAGATTCAGAATGCGAAAAAAATTAAATGTATAGGTGTCACTTTATTTGACTAAAAGAAACAAAAGTCTCTCGTCAGTCAAAATATACGGGTGAAAAAATCTATCAAATAAATCAAGATAATTAAAACAAAAATTGTAAGCTCTGTTAATAGCATTAATAATTTTAAATTACACAAAATTATGCACTTTGAATGTTTATGATATGTAAAAATACACCGTGTTCACTTATGTTTTGGAAATATTATGATTTTTTTAAAATAATAAACCCGCAGTAAAGTTTGTGATTACGTATATAATCTTCTCTCTCTCTCTCTCTCTCTCTCTCTCTCATTTCGATGCGCTGATTTTCAAGCACTGCCATTATCTTATACCTATTGATAAAAATGCGATTAAAAAAAATGGCAATATTAGATACAGTACACATCACAGTACCAATTTAATTTAATTTCAGTTTTATTGACTAGATCGGAAAAAGTTGCGTTTTTTTTTTCTTTTTTTTTTTTTTGACAAAACGCTGCAATGAATTAGGAAATTTTAATTTTGACAGGTTAAATTTTACAAAGCTTCCATCATTCGTTTTTGTATTAAAAAAAAAAAAAAAAAAAAAAAAAAAAAAATCAAAATCAAAAGGTTTGCATGCAAAAGGTAAAGAATATTTTACATCTACAATTACAGTAATTTTTTTCCATAAAATCTCAATTCATTATTCCATCTGCATTTCCATTAATAAAAGTTGCACAAAGTAAATAATCTACTCCGTGTATGAACAGGCCGCATTATTCAAGTACAGTAAATATTTTTTGTTTCATCTCTCTCTCTCTCTCTCTCTCTCTCTCTCTCTCTCTCTCTTTTCTGCCTTTTTACTAGTTAAAATATGAGGGATTCCTTAATTCTCATGCATGCTTTATTTTTAAATGAAGGGTAATTAAAAATCAATACCTAAAAAGAACCAATGCATTGAATAAACTAAATTTTTACACCAAAAATATTGTCAATTTATGAATATATATTTTGTTTAAATTTTTTCTTTGCTTTTTATTAAAAATAAAATTTTAATTTCTAATTAATATTTTTTACTTGATTTACTGTAACAAAGAAAAATAAAATACTCCTCAATTTATCTTCAATAAATAAAACTACTACTCTGCAATAAAAAGTAATCAAAGTTTTATTACAAAGATTGTATATTACGTGAGCTCCAAACGGGGTACATGATAAAATTTTGGTTGTGAAGGTCATCTTGAAGGTTAAAGGGTTAAAAGTCAATAAACTGATAAAATATTTACTTCAAATATAAAATTTTCTATAAAATATTAAAATTAAATAATTTTTTTTTTAATATTTTTTTCGGATATATATTTTTTAATTTCAGTAAAAAATACGTAATATAATAGTAATTTCATCTGGAACAGACACGTCTTTAAAATACATATCGATCGGAGAGTTGTTTTATGAACAACAAATAAACGCGTAATTTTTAACAAAAATATTTTGAAACACATCTAATATATGTATGCAAAATCTATAAAATAATTGGAGAAATCAATTTATGTTGGGAGTAAGCATAGCAATAAATAGAATATAGTTATAATAGCTATAAAAATGCATTATTTAAGTGCAATTTCATTTGGATAATTGCATCATATATGTAGAAAAATTATCATAATTTTAACAAAAATCGTACAAACAAGGGAAGTGAATTTTAAATTATGGTGTTTAAGTTATATTCTTATGCGTATTCTACATAAAAGGTGCATAAAAAAGGAACTTTTTAGAGCACAAAAAAAAAAAAAAAAAAAAAAACTCAATTATATAAATTAAACGATTAATTTTTATTAACAATCACAAATACAATATTATTGTATAACATAAATGCCTCGAATCTTATCACTCAAACCCTAAATTATCTCACCACAAGCGGTATACGCGGTTTGTGTATACATAAACGCAGCACTGATAACAACTTTTTAAAGTTCATAATTTAAAGCAAAAAACATATAAAAATGTCTAAATTTTGTATGAGTTATATTGAAAATATCACATAGAATAAAATAACACCAAAAACACCATACATTATATATAAAATTTAATAAATAAACAAAAATAAAATATTTTTACCTGTTGAAGTTCCTTTTCTATTTCTGTAGCTCTAATGACCAATGGACCACGAACAGCATATTCCATGTTGATTATGCATGGATTCATATTACTTATAGTTAAACATTTACAATCAGGTGCCATTTTCGTAGAGTAATAAGATTTCTGTGATAATATTGAAGAGCTAGTTCTTTTCACTACTGTATTCTGTATAGAAATGTGTTCATTAACACTGAAAATTCTTTCAGCTGTCCTAAATGCCCCTCCCACTTTTGTAGTACAAAACATTTTACGTGCAGAAAGCATTGTTGTAAGATTAAATGTATACGTTTTTAAAATTAATTTATATAAATGTCATCACCTTTAAAATAAACTCAATGATTTAGTGATCACTACAATGTTGCACTGTACCAAATTTGAGATGCACTTATTATGTAATTTTTTAATTTTTTTAGATTATAAATAGATTTGTAACTAGAGTTCGCAAAGAAAATATTTCATAAAATCAATTTTTTGATAAGCTAACGACATCTATTGGACAATTTTGGAACAACTTGTAAGTCAAAAACAACAAAAATTGTGGTGGGAAAATAAAAAGTTTTAAAAGTTTTGAAGCGGTGAACAGGTGCAGCTATATCATTAAAATTAATAAATTTACATTAAAATACAATCATTTTATATAGGAAAATAATGAATATTAGTTATTTAACCTGTATTTTTAATTTTTTTTAGCAGTTTCAATTTGCATAAATAAATAAAATAAGACGTACACAGTTTCTTGAGTGTTTCATAAGAAAAAAAAATATAAAATTAACATCAGAAATATGAAATTCAACAAATATATTAACAAAAATATAGACGCCGAGGCTGGCATGATCATTATAGGCATCCACTTAAAAAAAATTTAGCATTGCGACTAATTTTATGTCCAAAATTTTTAACAACACTTTTGTTCAACATTACGGGGTTTAAATTTATAGTGGCGCTATATACACAGTAACACAGTATATTATACAGTAGGTTATCTCCTATACTTAGAATGTCAGATCAATGCGCGCTACAATTGCGACTGAGTGAAGACTGCAGAACTAGACACGTAACATTATACTATACTTCAAATGCCGGCTTCTAGTTCTGCAGTCTTCACCCAGTTGCAATTATGGCGCGAATTTAATCTGATATTCTCACTGTCAGTATAGGAGATAATCTACTGTATATAGTTACTGTGCGCTATATATAGTCACCAGTGAAATCCCTTCCTCCTCCCCCAGATATGAATGCTATTTTAATTTTAATGGCAAAAAGGAAATGTGATGCTTTTTTTTTCTCAATCCCGCAATCCCTCTAGACGCCAATACATTTTTTTTCTGTCTACTGAAACATGACAATATATGAAAATGGAATATAAAAAAAATAGCAAAACGAAATACAAATTTGAAATTCATATTTTTTATTATTACAATCTAAAACGTCAAAATTACATAAAAATATACTAAATAACTAAACGTTAAATGCAAAAAAAAAAAAAAAAAAAAAAAAAGCTTAGTCAATATTTTACAAATATGCATTTCGATATTTTAAAAGCTACTTAATTATTATTATCTTTAATTTACAACTTCTTGAGTGTAACATGGTAAGGCCTGGGTGAGGTAGTGAAGCCTTGAAGATGGTTCATACTGGGGGATGGACGTTCAGTTGGCTGGGCGAGAGAAAAACTTTGCAGAATTGCAGTGGCGAAGAGGAATGTAGAGTTACGAGCAAGGGGTTCTCCTAGGCAGAATCTGGGACCTAGAATACAATAAATAAATAGGTAAATAAAATATACTATAAACCTAGTCCAAATAAGAATATAATTACAAGAGTATAACAAGACTAAACAATTTAAAAGGTAATTTTATTACACATTCTAAAAGAGGACATACCTGGGCTGATAGGTACATATGCAAAGTTGTAATTTCGGAGTTAATATTTTAAGTATATTTTTAATTAATTTTTGAAATTCATGAAATGACGTCATACTAGTAGGCAACTTTTTCCTATGCCAATATTAATAAGTTGATGCCTATGACATAATTTTTCAAATTTCCTAAGTAAATTAAAATACTATGGACTAATAATAATAATAATGCATATCAATTGATCCAGGGTAATGTCTTCTTTTAGAATATGAAATAAAATTATTATTATTAGTTTTTTTTTTTTTTGGTCTTCCTCATTTTTACACAAATTAAATATCATTCAAGTGGAAGTTAAATCCTGGCCTACACCAAAAGGAATTATGGTGTCATGTTATAATAATAAAATATTTATGTGGTATATACCTATACCAAAGAAGACTAGACGTTCGTCCTTGACAAAATGACCCTCCGCATTGAGATGACGTTCTGGACGGAAGTTCTCAGGGTCTCCCCAATGTTCCTTGTCCATGAACACGCTGTACAAGTTCACTAACATTACAGTTTTCTGTAAAATATAATAAATACTTTAACAACTCTGAGTTCTAAAAATTGCTTGAATGATTCTCATACTGTTCTTGTTTTACTTTTACTATGTTAGGGTTAACCTCAGACCTGGGAAAAGCAAAATATCTTAAAATTGGTTTGAGAGGGGAAGAAAAAGAAGGAAGGAAAAAAAAAAAAAAAAAAAAAAAAAAAAAAAAAAAAAAAAGAAGAAGAAGAAGCAAGCTACAGTTATTAGAATATTCCAATTTTATTTGTGATTACTTAGAGATAATTAGGGTTAAAATCTGCATACCGAGAGCATTTTTTTTCTCTTTTTAAATTTTTTGATTTAATAACTTTTTTTTCAAAATTGTTCGACCTATATAGATATTTTTATAATTTATAAAATGCTTACATCAGTTTGATATTAAATAATACAACCTATTTTGAGAATATATAAAGCGTTAGTTTGACCATGTGATTAACATTGTTTTTGACTCCTAAGTCGGATTAAAAAAAAAAAAAAAAAAAAAAAAAAAAAAAAAAAAAAAAAAACTTAAGTTTTGTATTATAAATATTAGGAAAAAATCAACATTGCAATACTTGATAATTAAAAAGATTTGATAGAAACATACATCAAAAAAATATTCTAACCCAGGCCGAAATTAAATATAATTTCGGCCTGGGTTAGAATATGTATTCTCTACCTCGCGTCCCTGTATAAGCTCATACTATCTCCCATTCCTCAATTTTCCCTATCTATCTATGTGTTTTGTATTAATTTAAATTATGTGAACTGCTTATATTTACCTTAGGTAGATCATATCCCATGAGCTTGACTTTAGATAAAGTTATGTGAGGAGGCGTGATTGGGACGAGAGCTGAGTGGCGTAAAACTTCATGAATCACTGCTTGCACGTAATGTAGCCTGAAATTTCAATCATATCAAGTATAAATCAATAAATAAACACTGGAAAAATATAATTTTTTAGACAAAATTGATTAAACATAAGGAATAAATCAAGTCAATATAACAAATAAAAGTCAAATGAAAAAAAAAAAAAAAAAAAAAAAAAAAAAAAAAAAAAAAAAAGCAATTTCAATCACACAATTTAGTTGAAAATTAACTACTAAATTAACTATAGGTCTAATTAAACATCTAGCATTCATCTATGTAAGAACCTTTGACCCTAATTCCCAAATTAAATTAAATTTGATGCTATAAATACACAGCTCTGGCTAAAAGTTTGAGAAGGATTTGTATAGGCAACCCGCAACCACACTATGTTATCTTTATGAAAAAACGCTGCGGAAGCCGCTGCCCCATTCTTAAACTTTTGGCCAGAGGCGATGTATTAAGTTTTAATTCAAAGTGCTCTAATCTTTCTCTTTTACTATTTTTCATAATAAATATTGTACAGTCATATTTGACAGCTAACAATTTATTGTAAAGCATTAACAAAATTACCTCCAAATCACATTAGTAGAATTTTTGATACATGTATACTGTATAATAATCATATTATCTATTCAATTATAAAAAAAAAAAATTAAATAAAATAATTACAATTAAAAAAATAAATTACATATAAAATCAGCTCTCAATGTACTTACTTTGTAGCATCCTCAATGCCAGGCAGTTTATCTCTGCCTACAACTCTGTGAATTTCCTCTCTCATCTTAGCCTGTACCTCAGGGTATAAGATCGTGTAAAGTAACAAGTAAGCCAGAGAACTAGACGTGGTCTCTGTGCCAGCCAGGAACAAGTCCATACATAGCACAATCAACTGCTGCTCTGTAAGCAAATTACGTATTTAAATATTTTATAGCATACATTTGCTATACCCTATATAACTCATTTTGCATGCCGGACATAATCCAGTCCTAGAAATCATTTGTGGGCCACAGTTTTTTACTAAAGGGGGGTAGGGTAGAGGCAACTAAAAAAAAAAAAAATCAAAAAGGGGGTGTGGCTATTGATTTTTATGCAAATAATGTGCGCTTTACTGAAAATATTATCACCGTAACCATGAATCTATAGCTAAAAAAAAAAAAAAAAAAAAAAAAAAAAAAAATGGGGGACTAAATGAGTAATTCAACAACATTTTTTTTTTATTTATTTCTATTTTTTATTTAAGTTAATTTTTTTTGGAGGTTCCGCAGGCCACACAAATGACCTCAATTAACTCTAGTGTGTAAATATTCTAGTATAAATTGGGTTGGCTTGCATGTTTTACACCCCTGCTATATACCCTATGTTATTCTGTATGATTGAAAAGAAAAAAAATCTGTTCACCTAAAAGTAAACACCATATGTGAGCACTAAATAACATAAACAGGATGGGAAAATTACACATTTTGCTAGTGTAAAAATACTTAGCAATATTTTTGAGAGCATTAATGCTTTTATTAACATTGCAGGTTGTCAAGTATGAGAGAAAACATCACAAAAAATATTAACTAATTCTAGTAATTTTCCAAAGAAAATAGTCAAAAACAACACTTGTCCTATGCTGCTCCAGTATTGCTCCAGTATGGCTTCGAAGCACATTTTGTATGATGTCATGGGCATATAGGGGGATTTGTCCCTTGATGGTAGGGCAATAATGTCAAATGTCATACAATATTTGCTATCTAGTATATGATGCAACTAAAAGCAACTCCTTTATTCCTCCTATGCAACTGTGTAAATACTCTAGAATAAATTTGGTTGGCTTGCATTTAAAAAAAAAAAAAAAACTTTATGATATGAGATAAAATAAAAGGTTTATATGAAGAAGAAGAAAAAAAAAAAAAAAAAAAAAAGAGGAAAAAAAAAATAGGCCTAATAATAAAAAAAAATAATAATAAAAGTCACCTGTGAAAGTTGATTCTTCCTTGTCTTTTTGTGCTCGCATTTCATGAATAAAAACATCAATAAAATCTCTCATCGAATCTTCTTGGAAACTCTCTTTGTGCTCATCAATTGTTTTCTGTAACAAATAGATTTTTTGATTAGGACCTTTGTACGTATTTATTTATTTGATAAATTTAAAAAAAAAATACAAAATTAGTGATTCATTAGGAAATTTGCCAACAAGTTTAGTATTGAAATTAATTGTAATAAAATAAAAAAAATATATACCTATATATATGTTAGCATCAAAACCCGAATTTGACCCAAACTAGGTATTTTTGCTCATTTCGGCTTTTGGTTCGTCGCTTTTTGCCAAAACCCGAAATGCAAGTTTATTTCGGCTTTTGGTCACGAAATTTTGATCCATACTAGTTTTGAGCATTTCGCAAAAAGCAAAACCCGGTGTAAACATTTATATCTAGTTTTGGTCTTTGAATTTTGACCAGAACTAGTTGTGGTCAAAATAGAAAAATCAAAACCCGAAAAATGAACATTTCTCAACTCAATTATTTTATATAAGAATAAGTGTGTGTGTGTGTGTGAGAGAGAGAGAGAGAGAGAGAGAGAGAGAGAGAGAGAGAGAGAGAGAGAGAGAGAGAGAGAGAGAGAGAGAGAGAGAGAGAGAGAGAGAGAGAGAGATAACACGACACGTTAAATAAAAAAGTGAAAATATTTATTTTAATTTACAATAAGAGTGATATATTATGATATGACTTATGACTAATTTCCCTTTTATTGGTTCAAAGTTCAAATCCACCTTCCACCGTACTTTATCCAGTGATAACAATTTATTTTAAAATATTTCTTGTGCGTATATTCAGTTGACTGTTTGTCTCTGTGCTGAAAACATGGTTTATAGTTTCATAATATTTGTTAGAAACAGGATAAGAAAGTGTTAGAATTTAAAAAGGTTCACAACACACGTATATTATTGGTGCGCACATTATAAGTGATCATGGTTAGTGGTTTTATATATAGCTCATAATTTACATTTAATCGTAAGTAGCCCCTTAAAATAATAATAATATACTCTATTACTACTATTACTGAATGGACCACTTGCAATAAAATGTTTGTAATTGTTGCAACAAGGGAAAATTATTTTTTATTTTTGTAAGAAATGTAATAAGAAAATTTCAAATTATTTTAAAAAGTTCGCTCATTGCAAGTGGTCCATTGCTAGGTCAAACAGTAAGTTTATTTTTCGTATTGTCTCAATTTATATTCCGTATCTATAGCCATAAGATTTAGATATTTTGATCAGCGCATTCTAATCAAATTAATCTTTCAGACCATATATTTTGCATTTCAAGTAAAATAATAAAATAATATTGTTTAAACGCCTAAATTATAATACCAAAACATCATGCATTTATAATATAATTATGGTCTTTTATCATTGCATAAAATTCTGAGTTGAGAAATGTTCATTTTTCGGGTTTTGATTTTTCTATTTTGACCACAACTAGTTCTGGTCAAAATCCAAAGACCAAAACTAGATATAAATGTTTACACCGGGTTTTGCTTTTTGCGAAATGCTCAAAACTAGTATGGATCAAAATTTCGTGACCAAAAGCCGAAATAAACTTGCATTTCGGGTTTTGGCAAAAAGCGACGAACCAAAAGCCGAAATGAGCAAAAATACCTAGTTTGGGTCAATTTCGGGTTTTGATGCTAACATATATATATATATATATATATATATATATATATATATATATATATATATATATATATATATATATATATATATATATATATATATATATATATATAGCCTATATATATAGGCCTATATATATATATATATAAAAAATAATAAAATAAAAATTAAATAAAAAATAACAAAAAGAATATTTTCATGGAAAAATTACAAAATAAAAAATGAAAATTAACAAAGATTAATAAAAAATAATGAGAAATTAAATTACAATACGACATGGACTTTTACAATAATGTCAGTTCAAATTCTTTTCATTAAAAAAATATTTGTGTAGGCCTATATAATTGAAATGAGCATTTCAATAGGGACTTATTAAAAAGTTTTTTTTTCTTTTGAAATTTGTTGTAATTGAACTTAAAATGCATAAAAAGTTAAAACATACTTGTACAAAGTTCTGCAGGACGGTTACAGATTCAATCTGTTTATGATAAGGACGGTTGGCGATCGGAACAAATCTGAGCCACGGCATCACCATGATACCTCCTGTAGGTGAACCATTCCTAAAGAAATCATCCACTGCTTTCATTAGCGTGCGGAACTCGGTGTTGTCGTGAGTGTAGCGGACACCTGCCATGATGGCCCATAAGATGTTGATAACAGACACTGGGAACAAGTCCTGGAAAAGAGAGAGAAAAGTGAAATTCTGTTCTATTACATTCCACATATTGTATACCATCAAGTAAGGTGACTGTGTCCCGTTGTCACACGGAATATAAGACCATAGGGTTATTTGTAGGGGTGTTATGCTTTCTAACAAGTCTATAATATATATATATGCCACACACATGTATCTCATTTAAAAACATGGCACCATACTACATCAGCGAGCTTCATTTTGTGTTCTCCAAATGAGCACCAAATTGCGAGTTTCAAAATTATAACAAAAGAAATTATTATTAATTAATTATTTTTTCACAGAAATGTGAAACTAAAACTGTAAAGCGTGGAGCTCCCCCCCCCCCCCCCATTTCTAAGGGAGTAAATCATTTTTAAAATTTTGGCCAAAGTCACTTCACTTAATGGTACCCTCTTTCATTGATTTCTCACCTGAATTATAATTCCCTGAGTCATCATATCTTTTGTATCCGTACTAGCTCTCTTTTCCAAATTAGAAAGCACAGTTGCAATTTCTTCATGTATCAAACCCTCCATGGAACGTTTTCCAAACCCAAAGTCACGCAAATGTCGTAGAGTGAAACGACGTTGTTCTTTCCAGAGTGGACCATCACTGAATAAGACACCTGAGAAAATTTAATTAGAGCATCAAATTATATACTTAATTTTTTTGTTGCATAATTATTAAATATTTAAGGGAATAAAGTTTTTGATATTTTTGTTGATAATAATTCATAAAATGCAGAGAAAGGAACTCAATATAGCAAATATAAATTTAGAAGTGTAACACATCATGATATACTTTACTTACCTAATCTCTTATTAAATGCTCTTGCTCTCAGTAAAATACCATCAGGTCTGCCGGTGCAATCCTCTCTCATACTGACTTGCTTGACGGCATCGTAACCACACACAGCCACACATGGTACTGAACCAAGGAACAGGCCAGTTAATGGTCCGTATTCTTTGGACACCTCTACCAAGTTTTCTTGTATTGGACGATTACTGTAGAGCGACATTAAGTTGCCAATTATAGGTAGCCCTCGGGGTCCTGTGTTGTGAATAAAATAAATGAAAGATAAATAAATAGAACTTATTGTGTAAAAAGTTTTTTTTTTTTTTTTTTTTTTTTACTTACCAGGTGGAAAATTTGCTGGTCTTTTGATCCATTGGTAAAATAAGAAAGTGGCCGCAGCCACTAGTAGTAAAATAGTAAACATTTGTCTATTTTTTTTAAATCACACTGAAAAGAAAAAACTAAAAATAATAAACATATATTTTTCCGCACTTCTATGATTTTTTTTTCTTATGTTTTATGATAAAGTTTCAAAATTAATGATCCAATTATTTATTCATAGTTTTCAAATAATTCATTGCACTCTATCAACAATATAACAAACTATATTGCTCTGTACATAATAAATGTAATAGGATTATTCTATTAATATGACTCAAAATTATATTTATGAATGAATTTTTTTATAATAATATTGCGTGATCAAGATCTGCAGTATAATAAAATAAAGCAGAGACGGAAAATCTCGAGATAGACGTACAGTTTTCTAAAAAAAGATGATGTCATTTGAAAATTAAACAAAATTTTAAATGCAAATTTGTTTAGCGCGCTTTGACGATTATTACGTAATAGATTAAAAAAAATCGACAATTAAAAGATTTAACGCTCAAAATTTAAATACAGTCGATAGCAAAATAAACCATACGCGCGTGCAATGTTAAGTTAAAAAATATCAAGGACACGTATTATACAAGTATAGATATTATATGTATATTTTTAAAAAAAATGTATTTAAATTAAATTAACAACTAAATTATATTGCCTAAATGTTAAAAATATGGTTATAATTGCTGTCTAAACATATTCAAAATATTTACCTTTAATGCTGATGAAAACGCTTGTAAAAATGAATAATCCTAAAAAAACTTTTGGGGCGCGTCTCTTTATATTATGTTTTGACGGCAAACTTTAGGCTGCTTTAGACTACGAGATAATCAGGTAATTATATTTAATTTGACGCATGCGCAGATACAAATTAACTTAGTAACTTTTTATCATAGTTGCTATAGCTATTCAAAGTACAAAATTGTCATGATGATATTGCGATCTTTTTGAAAACAAATTAAAGTATTGCAAAATTATCAAGTTACATCAAAAGGCATCATAATGACGAAGACTTTTATAATCTTTAGTATATATGCCTTCATGATTATAAATATAATATATTATTATTTCAAAGTGGGACATAATTAATATCAAAATATATGAAATAAAAGTTTTAGAAATACGACGGACAAAATAAATTGCAACAATAATACAGATGAAATATGTACTGCAATGTACTTTAATTTTAGTATTTCGTATAAATAAAATATTTTTCCATTAATTAAATATACAGTACAAAGTACAATCATTCCAATAAAAAATGACATTGTATTGGCTTATGGCCATTCAATGCAATGGACGTTATCGGTTTAGCGCGCGGGGTGCTGCGGGGAAAGCTAAGGGTCCCCTAATTTAACATTACGCTTATGGAGAAAAACACGTTTTTTGCGATTTTTGAGAAAACTACTCCACCGATTTTGGAGAAATTTAAATGAGAAATACTAGTCATACTTTTACGTGTTTTAAGCCATAGAAAATTTTTAAACCGATTTCATTTGACGTAAAACTCATGTTATTCCCATATGCCAATAGAATATCACTTTTTATTGGAATGACTGTAGATATTTTAGCATGGACAATTTCTTAGCTAACTTAAAAAGTAAAAATTATAGCTATACAATAATAAAACTAAAATTCAAAGTATATTATGGAATTATATCTAAATAACATAATAATAATAAAATAAATTTGAAATAAAATTATGTGTATTTTAAAAAATATATATTTGTTATTGATTATACTGATGATCATTTTTGCAGTTTAATTTATCACATCTCTCTCTCTCTCTCTCACACACACACACACACACTTTCTCTCTCTCTCTCCTTTGATATCTGTGCTTTACATAAAAATTAGGAGAAGAAAATGTGATATATGGTTGCATATATTATAATTTTAGCATCTCATGTATTTGCATTAAAAAAAAAATCCCTACTTTTTTTCAACTTAAAATATCAATACAATAGGAGTGTAAAGTGTGTACGAATTATAGTCCAAAAAATAGTTATAATACTGTATTGTTTATATAATAAAATACGTTATGTATATTTTATCATGACACATAGTCAATTAATTAAATTAATCAAAATTAATTGATGAGGACATGGTGTAATAATTCCAGACCTTATATAAAAATTGTATACAAAAAATTCACATCTACCCATATGTATGAATGTATAAATGTGTAGCATGCACAGGAAGTTACTCTCATATTATCAGATATCACATCCTTTGTTGTTACCCGGAGTATAAGCTAGTGCCACCAAAACCTTAAATACTTTACATACATACATATCATGATGCTATAAGTCCTTTTCAAGGTAAGCCAACAACACTCATGTTTTTTATCCTAACCTACAGTCCGCGCCACCTAAGGATGCAACCAATAAGAGAGCGCCTACAAACTACCCATTTAGTTAACATTAACCCACCTGCTCAGTACAACCTTGAGCACTTGAGCGTTTATTGGCTCGGAACTTGATTTCGATTTATCGCTAACATCCTTAGCTGTAACATCCTAACTGTAGTGATAGACCTTCATAACTTTCTATTCGGACATATTTCTCTTGCTTTCTTCACTCATACCTTGCTTCATACATTTTCTTTTGCATCTCATACTGGCGAACATTCTTATTTTTTAAACATCTTCCAACCACTTTAGATCTTAAATTAATTGAAATAATTATCTATATTAAATAAAAAAGTAATAATAGGCCTAATATATATATATATATATATATATATATATATATATATATATATATATATATATATATATATATATATATATATATATATATATATATATATATATATATAATCAAAGAAAAGGATAGGAGAAACCAACAAGCGCCTTACCACGATGAGGTCCGCAGCTCGGTGAAAATCTTGATGGCACAGGTTACACACATATTTACAATTTTACTAAGACGTTTCGAGGGCAACAGCCCTCTTCTTCAGTTGCTTAGAGTGTAGTCTACACTCTAAGCAACTGAAGCAGAGGGCTGTTGCCCTCGAAACGTCTTAGTAAAATTGTAAATATGTGTGTAACCTGTGCCATCAAGATTTTCACCGAGCTGCGGACCTCATCGTGGTAAGGCGCTTGTTGGTTTCTCCTATCCTTTTCTTTGATTATCAATTCAAACCGAAATGGTTTTAACCTTTCCTAACTAATTACATATATATATATATATGTAATATATATATAATAATATATAATTATATAATAATATATTATAATTATTAATAATTATATATAATAATATATAATTATATAATAATAATAATAATATATATATATAATAATATATATATATATGATATATATATATATATATAAAGGCATAGGAGAAATATACATTTTTAAGAAAAGGTGAGGTGAGCCTGGCAAACGTTTTGCCCACTCTTAAGCCCAACACATACCTAAGGAAAACTCGACTATGCGATGATTGATAATAAAATGATATGAAAGAAAAACACATACATAAGGGAAATTTGTATCACAATAAAATGCAGGTATGTAAAATTTACATTAATAATACTTATATTATCACAACTAAAGAAAAAAACACGATTGTTTTAAATTATGATTAAAATCAATCATTCTAATTATTTTAATACCTTGCCACGTTAAACTTAAGACTTAAAATCAAAATTAGGTGCCACTTAAGTTTATGAAAGCCCGGAGATGGCAACTATAGGAAGCTAGCTTGGAGACTCAGGAAGCAAGATCAACCTTGCCAACCATCCTGATTGAGTCTTTTAATGGTTTCCTAAGTCAAATGCCGAGGTTGTTTGCTAGGCTGTGGCCAACACGTTTTGTATAAAACCAAAAAAAAAAAAAAAAAAAGTTTCTGAACATTTGGGGAGTAGCTGAGTACTGTTACTGTACCTCAATAAGGTTTAGTTAAAAAAATTATAATAACAAAATCAATCAATCTATTACCTATAGACACAATATACTAATACGATACCTACATCTTTGATGCTATTATCCTCTTGAGGGGGTGAGCCAGGATGGATATTTTCTGGTAATAACTACTAGTCCTGTGGCTATATGACTTGGATCACCTTTTACATTAAGATCTCATTACACTACCCCTCACCTCACTTGCTTCCATACACCTCACCATCTCACTGGTAAATATTAAATATTTTATTGTGTTTCACGCCTCTTACAGAGTAAAACAAGTTAATAACAACACAACAAAGAACACATCAAAACCAAGTGGATTAACAATCAGGCAGTAAGAAACATTATTAGAGTTTCCCAGATAGTAAATGCACACCCTTAGACATCACCTCGCAACACCACACTCCTATGGTATTATATTGTGATGATGTTGCGATTAAACCACACGTTCTACTTTTAGTGGGATTGCTTATTTTCACACATCTACGTTTATCGCAATAACCATAAAAACATGCATTATTTTATCGCGACCACTTCTACATACCTGTTTTCCTATGCAGAAGTTTTTTTTACTTGGAGTCAAGATAAACATAGATGTGTGAAAGTAAGCAAAACCGCTAAAAGTAAAAGTGTGGTTTAGACGCAACAGCATTGCATAATTTAATAAAAAGGCCAGTCAACATGGGCTTGGTATCAAACACAAGCCCTTTTCATGCCAGACAATCATGCTAGCCACAATGTAACAGGGGTAATAGATTTACACTAATGATAATAAATACAAATAATACTTTTAAGAAATTTTCATCATTGGTAATGCATTCATTAAATGCTAAAATCTCAGAATTTTTTTTAGGAACATTTTCCTGGTTTTCTCATTAAAAATTTATAAAATAAAAAGTTGTCTGTCAATAAAAAATACTGTATTATATAAATTTTATATTTAGATTATAAATATTAGGAAAAAAATTTGTCTATGCGACAAATGATACAATTAAAAGATTTGATAGAAAAAACACATAGATAGGTTAGGAAAAATTGATGAATGGGAGACAGTGTAAACTCATACTATCACCCATTTTTTCCTCAAATTTTTTCTGATCTATGGTACTGTATTGTATCTATGTGTTTTTCTATCAAAATATTTAATTATTAATATTTCGATTACCTTGGTACTCCGAGCTATTTAAAAAAAAATAAAAAAATATACATACAGTCAACCAGGGTGAAATTGAAAGCCAATCACAGACCTGCTTTCAAAGTGCTCTGTGTCTAGCGAGATAGGGAAAAGTGAAAGCTTGCACATGATTGGAGTTTCAATTTCACCCTGTATACCAGTATGGTAGTTGTACTACGTATACAGTTATCGGCAGGCTACAGATTTTGGCAGATCATTTTTTTTTTTTTTTTTTTTTTTTTTAATACAGTACAGTAACACAATTTACAAGACAAGAAAATAACACTGAAAAAAAAAATCCTATTAAACATCCCATTCTGTCAATAACTGTAACTAATTATGTAGTACAATTACCATAAATCATTTGCATGTGTACTGTATTTTACATATAATTTATATCTAGATTTGTTAGAGGAAAATAGATTTTGACGCATTACATTACAACATTTATCACAAGTCTTATACATGTGCTTGTCTTTTATGTCTACATAATTGCCTACTTGTTATGAATTTTAAAACACAATACCGGTACGTGCATTTATATTTCTCACTGTGACGTTTAATATGTGCTGTCAAATGTCCTTTTATTTTGAATGCCTGATCACATAAATTACACTGATATGGTCGATATGATGCATGGACACAAATTTCATGATTATTTAAATCAGATTTACGAGCAAATTTTTTGCAGCATATTTTGCATTTAAAAGGACAAATATTTATGTGTCTTTTATAATGTACTAACACATAATGTTTGGTTTTTAATAATTTGCCACAATAGTCACATGCAACCATTATTGGATCACAGTTAGTGTGCATCAATTTATTTGTTTTATCAAGTTTGTTAATTGATGCAATTTTTTCCGTTTGAATTATAAATTTGTCTATTGTTTCACTACTTAATTTTTCAAGTTGAACACTTAATTCTTTAATATCGACAATTACACCACCTGCTAACTTGGTTATATTTTTATTACTGTTCTTAGTTTTGATGTCACTTGGTTCTGAGGTGATAAATGTAGATTTTGTGGAACTTAGAGCCTCAGTAAATAGTGGTTGAGCTAATTTAGATCTATGAATGCAAGTGGACCATTCTTGAAGTTCTTGTAAACATGTGCTGCAAACACTGCTAGGTAAGTCTGGTGTAAGCTGAAAAAATACAATTTAAAATTTATTTTAAAAATTCAATTATTTAACAGTATTTTAATATATATCGTCTCTATTGCGTCAAAACGTTTCAAGTGAAATTATCACGAGCTTGCCAAACGTTCCATCTACATAGGGTTTACTGTGTTAGATGGAACGTTTGGCGCGCTCAAGATAATTTCACTTGAAACGTTTAGACGCGATTGAGACGATATATTGTTAGTAATGATCAGGAAGACTAAAATTTTATTGGGGGGGGGGGGGGGGGGTAATTTTATTTCATATTCTAAAAGTGGACATTGTCCTAAATCGATGCATGTGTGATCTGAGTTCATTACGTATTTTTAATTAATTTTTGAAAGACGCGAAATGACGTCATAGGCTGCAAATTTTTCCTATGCTCACATGCATAAGGTGCAGCCTGTGACCTCATTTCACAACTTTCAAAAATTAATTAAAAATACTTAATGAACTCAAAAATTAGAAATTTACATATGTATCGAATCAGGACAATGTCCTCTTTTAGAATATGAAATAAAATTACCCCCTCAAATTTTTTGTAGTCTTCCTCATTGCTACATTTGTGACAGCAAAGTACAGTATGTACATATATTGCTTTAATTTGACAACTTTATTATTTAATAATAACGAGAGGTAGGCAAATCGGGCACTCTTTCGCGATATATTTTTTCTATTGTGCATCACTCAAAATTAAAGAAGGATAAGAGTAGCTTTTTTTTAAATTGTACAAGACAATATATATATATATATATATATATATATATATATATATATATATATATATATATATATATATATATATATATATATAATATATGAATATATGAATGAATGCAAAAAAGAGTGTGCTAGAGAGTAAGTTGAATGCAAGGAGAGAATTTGAAGAGAAAATGCAAAGTGAATTTATGGGTAATAGAAAAATGTACTGGAAGATGGTGAATCAAGTGAGAAAAGGAAGTAATAGTAAAAGTGCAGGCGGAGTAAAGAATGAAAGAGGAGAAATTGTGTGGGATGAAGAGAAGGGGAGAGAATGTTGGCGAAAGTATTTTATGAATCTGTTTTTGGATGGAGGGGAAAGGGAAGAAAGAATGGAGGAGGAAAAGGAGAATGAATCAAACGGAGTAAATGAGGAGATGATTGAGTTTCGATTGAATGATTTAAAGAATACTGTAAAAAAGTTAAAAAATGGCAAGGCAGCTGGAGTAGATGGAGTAACAAGTGAAATGGTAAAGTATGGAGGAGCGTCTCTGGAAGTAAAAATGTTACAGTTATTTAATATGTGTTACAAATGTGGTAGAGTACCTGAAGACTGGGTATGTGCTGTGATTGTTCCGTTATATAAGGGGAAAGGGGATAAGTATGACTGTAAAAATCATCGTGGAATTAGTTTGTTAAGTATACCTGGTAAAATGTACGGAGGGATGGTGATTGATAAGGTGCAAAAGGTTACACAGGGTCATATCTCAGAAGTGCAATGTGGTTTTATGCCCGGCAGGGGCTGCACTGATCAGATTTTCACTGTGCAGCAGTTGATTGAGAAATGTATGGACGCAAGAAAGAAAGTATTTGCTGTGTTTGTAGATCTAGAGAAAGCATATGATCGAGTGAACAGAAGTATGATGTGGAGTGTATTAGATGAATATGGGGTGAGAGGGAAGTTACTTGAGGGTGTGAAAGCCATGTATGCAGGTAGTAAGGCATGTGTGAGAGTAAACGGAAAGTTGAGTGAGTGGTTTAAAGTGGGTAGAGGCGTTAGGCAAGGATGTGTGATGTCGCCGTGGTTACTCAATATTTTCATGGATAAATGTATAAAGTTGGCTGAAAAGTATGGAAGTGGAGTAAACGTAGGTTTGTTAATGGTGTGGATGTTGTTGTACGCTGATGATGCGTTGATGGTGGCTGAGAGTGAGGAAGAATTGCAAGAGATGATTGATAGGTTGGAAGAAAGCACAGAACAAATGGATCTGAGAATAAATGTTGGGAAAACTAAAGTAATGGTATTTGGTGGAGAAAATGATGATGGAAATGAATTCACACTGAATGGAGAAAAGCTGGAAAGAGTGAAAGAGTTTGTATATTTGGGAAGATTATATCAAGAGAATGGAAGTATAGATGGGGAGATTGAGAGGAGAGTGGCGGCAGGTAGGAAAGTAGTTGGCAGCATGGCAGGATTGGCCAAGAGTGATGCTTTATCAAACAAAGCAAAACTTACAGTGTACAATTCTGTCTTACTCCCAACTATCTTATATGGTTCTGAATCATGGGTATGTCAGAGTAGGCATATGAGTAGGGTGAATGCTGTTGGTATGAGTTTTCTTAGAAGTATGTGTGGTAAAACAAGATTAGATAGGGTAAGGAATACTTGGGTGTTGGAGAAATGTGGAGTAAAAGAAACTGTGACTGAGAAGTATGAGAACAGTGTATTACGGTGGTTTGGTCATGTTGAGAGAATGGGTGATGAAAGAATAGCAAAGCAGGTATTTCATAGTAGAGTGGGTGGAAGGAGAGATAGAGGCAGGCCTAAAACATCATGGTCTGAGGTGGTTGGAAGATGTTTGAAAAATAAGAATGTACGCAGTATGAAATGCAAAAGGAAATGTATGAAACAAGGTATGAGACTGGCGGAAGCAAGTGAAGTATGTCAGGATAGGAAGTTGTGGAGGTCTATCACTGGGTCAGGATAAAACATCTGTGTTGTTGGCTTACCCCGAAAGGGATTTATAGCGTCATGATATGTATGTATGTATGTATATATATATATATATATATATATATATATATATATATATATATATATATATATATATATATATATATATATATATATATATATATATACTTGCCGCAAAGGGGTGGTGGAGGCTGTGATTCTGCGTAAATATCGTGAGAAGTGTTCAGAAATAGGATACGTAAATAATATTTTTAGTGATGTTCACAACGATCGTGGCACAAATTGAAACCAGAATTATTAAGAACTAAAGAACCGCTTGTTCAGGACTGCAGTTCTTAAGAACTGCAAAAATTGGAGGCAGGCGACCCCTGCCTTATATACATAGTAATCATGATGACCCTAGCTGGTAGTTACTCACTCAATAATAAATAAATAAATAAATAAATAAATAAATAAATAAATAAATAAATAAATAAATAAATAAATAAATAAATACTCGTCTTTATTCAAAAAAATGCATAGAAAAAAATACAAATTTTTGAAAGGGCGAGGTTTAAGCCTGACAATATGTCTGGCCCACTCTTACACCTAACCCCAACAGAAAACATTTATGATAATCTTTGATTCAATGAACCTTATTGCCATTTATTGACAGGGTTCTGATATGTGAAGGCATAAATATGGATTGGCTAAAAAAAAAAAAAAAAAAAAAAAAAAAAAAAAAAAAAAAAAAAAAAAAAAAAAAAGACCCGCAGTCCAGGGATCAAGTTCTTAGATGCCATTTTTGAAGACGTAACTGAGCCAAAAGGGGCGTAACTGACACACAAGAGGTCAAAACGAGGCGTAACTCGTCTGAGGTCATAGGATTGCTGGGTCTTTTGCAAAGTCTTTTATTGTGCATATATGTTGAAGTGCGCGTCTGAGCCTGTGTAAGAGAAACTGGAACATATGTTTATACCTGTATTTTTAACTGCTTGACGGCCCAGTTTAAGTGTTGTTCCAAAAGAGATGCCGCAGACTCTCTCACCTCTCCACACATACGGCAGTGAGCACCCGCAGTCATTGTGGTTTCTTATGTATGTACCGGTCCGGTATGTATTATATGGCCTAGTTTAAACAGCACATTGTCCTCCCTATATATATAATAAATAAGAGATTAGCATTCAGAAGATACTTTATTTGCCTCTGCAATATTATTGTAATATATAAAAACAGAATAAGAGTTAGCATGCCATAATTATGGTGATATGCGTGTATTGTATGTTAGGTTAAAAAATGATTTTATATTATATTTTATAATACGCATTATTGTATTTTTCTATATTGCAGTATGTCGAAACTTGTTATTGAAAATATGTTATTCAACATATTTGTATTGATGATATGCGAGAGAGAGAGAAGTTTAAATATTAAATGCTCAAAGTGCATAAAATCATAGTTTTGAAATATGTACTGATTCATCCCCAAAATTGTGCGCTGTGGTCATCACATGATTAATGCAATGTTTACACTTAAAGACTTTAAAATTAAGCTTCGTCAACGAAATGAGATGACACACAGACAGACTCATCAGTCATCAGCACTGTTAAGCTCGGACAACCTCAACCTGACCTCAACATCTCTCTCTCATTATTGTTCTGTCACACAGCAGAGTAAGACGTGTATCATTTTATTCCACAATAATAAATTAAGAGTTAAAGTTAAGAACCTGCCGTTTATTTTGTTCGTCTTTATTCGTGTCTCCTGTTTTAAACGTACAGTACATAGCCGATAGGGCGCAGAGGGCAACAAGTGTGGCGACTGGCGACATCACCAATAAATTTTAAGTAATTAACAAACACAACAAGCACTAATTTTAACAATTTTCATGCTTTAAACAATATTATATCATAATTAATTTACCTGCTTGTTTTCCAGAGTTGAAAACTAGTTAAAATCTGCAAAAAAGTATTTGAAAAACTTTTTGAAGTGATTCCTGAAGCCTGAAGCGATGAAAATGAAAAGTCAAAACATTTGAGCATCGAGATGCGTATCCGTTACGCGCCAAAATTAAAGATCACATGTTGTAAACAAACATCAACACACCATCACACATCACCTGCACATCATCAACGAGTTTTCTCTGTGTTCTAAAAGAAACTTTATAATATATCTTAATATTTTTTTTGTAGTTTTGATTTTATGTGTATTAAGGCATGTTAAGCTAACTTGTCTACATGTTTTACATTGTCTTATAAGGTAATACCATGGAAATAAAATTATTTCGATCTCCTGGATAAAAAATATGCACATTTATAGTGGTGCCCACATAAAATGCATCCAAATTTTTCTCGTTTCATACATCAAAATAAATCAGTGTTAATGAAGTGTTAATAAAATAGCATTAAATTGCTAAAATTAACTAACAAACAAACAAACAAAAAGTCATACATATCATTAGTGTTGTCAGGGCAGTATTACTCTGGTTAACACATGAATATACAATATACATAGTATATTAATTATAGTAAATACATAATATATATTTATGATATATTATATATGATAATTTTTTTTTTACAGATGAATGCAGTACGTGTGTCGAATGTGTGGGCAGATAAATGAGGTTGCAGCTTCTTTGCGTGATGAAAAATTGAGCTGGGCAATCGACTATCTTAACATGAGGTTAATATCATAAATTTATCATATTTCTTTGATTCAATTTAGACTCTATCCGATATCAAATAGGTGTAACATTTGATTTGGCTGTATATAGTGTGTGTTAATTAAAAGTATCATCCCTATACCCCATTTATATCACAGAGATATACATGAATGTGTTGCATTCAATTAGGAGAAGGGTATGCAGCGGTGTTTATTTAAAAGTTCATTTTTGTGTTTGTTTAAGTTTTGTACCAGGTGCGGTGGGGTATATGGTATCAAACTTGATCCCGGTATTCCGTTATGTATTTTATCAGCATATATATACAGCAATTATTTTGCAGTTATTTTAAAAATACTTTAACTCATTCTGATGCACTAAAATTTTAAAACGGGTACAAGGCAGAAGAATCTTTATATACCAAAACTTCAAAAAAACTGTAATGATATCGACCCTGTCTCCACGAACGTACTAAATAACTACGTAACTTATAAGTAACTTGTACGTAAATTTTACTTACTTAACCTAGTAATTTAGGTACATCGAGTACAATCCACGACATTTGCGCAGACACAAGAAAACTTTTCATGTAACTGTAGCCAATTTGAAATGTGGAGAGTGTATAATAGTGCAGCTTTCAAGGCGAGGGACTCTTTAGTTCAGCATATTACAACAGTTCATAGTAATGCACGTCTTTACAAATGTAATGATTGCAATAAAACTTTTAAATCAGCTTATCATTTGAAGAGACATAAAATTAATCCTTGTAGTATTGGGGAAGTGTAGTGATTGATGCTCTATCCTTATTGTATAGATCAGTGTAATGGGTGACGAAAGAATAGCAAAGCAGGTATTTCATAGTAGAGTGGATGGAAGGAGAGATAGAGGCAGACCTAAAACATCATGGTCTGAGGTGGTTGGAAGATGTTTGAAAAATAAGAATGTACGCAGTATGAAATGCAAAAGGAAATGTATGAAACAAGGTATGAGACTGGCGGAAGCAAGTGAAGTATGTCAGGATAGGAAGTTGTGGAGGTCTATCACTGGGTCAGGATAAAACATCTGTGTTGTTGGCTTACCCCGAAAGGGATTTATAGCGTCATGATATGTATGTATGTATGTATAAATATAATATATATATATATAATATATATAGGTTGATGTGATGATATAAAAGAAAAGGAAACCACCATAGGAGCCTTACCAGAGAAGAGAGTACAGTACATTGGAAATATACATAAGTCACAGGTCATGGGTTCTCCAAATTTTATCATTACTAAAGTAAACTCGCAATTTTGTGACATTATCCATTGGTCCCAACCAGAAGGATAGGCCTTTCAATGTTAAAGCATTTCAATTTTGTGAAATGAATTGTTGGTCCACAAAAGTAAAAACTTGCAATTCGTTTTGTCAAAGTTTGTTTGCTTTATTCTTTCTTTCCGCGTAGCTTTTGTTTGTGTTTTTCATTTCTAAGATACTTTATTTTCATCAATAAGCTCTATATACAGTATTATTATTAAAAAAATCTTGTACAAACAGAAAAATGGCCACTTTTGTTATTGGTCTTGAGGTTAAATTTTGTTGTAAGTTGTGACATACTGTACCAATATATAGGCCTATATATTATATATAAAAAAAATTATTTTTAATTATTTGAAAAAGTTGAATAGAGAACTAGAAAACCATCAAATAGGCCTATTGAATTAAAAGTTAAAAATGTTGAGAGAATGTTAAAAAAATAATAGGGCCTAATAATAATAACAATGCCTAATAATTACAGATAGCTGAACAGTTAATTATTTGATCATGCACAGAAAGTGTAACAGGAGCTGACAGTATTATAATCTTTAGCTTTTTTTTTTTTTTTTTTTTTTTTTTTTTTTTTACAAAATTATATAGGTATGTAAAAAAATTATTTCTTGCATTACTGTGCTTAATTTAACAGATTTGTAACATTCACATATAATAAAAAAGGTTTACAATACAATTTTAAGTTATACGCTTTGAATTTTGTTTTTTGGAGCTTTTGAATTTTTTTTCCTTTGTGATTTTTTTTTTTTTTTTTTTTTTTGTAATCTGGTATGCATATTTTCAAAAAATTAAGAGTTTACTGTATTAACTTTCAAATGGCATCATATGAAGTAGGTGAGTTTTATTTTTAGATAAGCCATCTAAATAATACAACAGTAAAAAACAATTTTGTGATTAATGAATAAGAGAAATGATTAATTGAAGTTATTGTCAAAGTATAAACTCTCAGTTATGTGAAACCCTGCGATAATGCAAACATTTTATAAAATTGTATCATTTATCATTGGAATTCAATGATTCGATACAGATATAGAGTGTTTTGGTGATACTGTAGAGATAATAAAATAGGGACATGATTTTGAACATTTATTTATTTTTGTAAGCGTTTTTTTGGTTACGGTATACTTTTTGAACATTATATTTATATATTTTTTTTAAAGAGCATAATATCGATGCTTGCGCCCATCAAAATGAACAAACTACACTTTACAATTTCTGACTTCACCCATCTATAGGGTCTATGCATTCATGTTAAAGTCGCCGCCATGTTGGATAACTCAATAACATGGGTGACATAGGAAAAAAAATCATTTTGCCAGTTTAAAAACACTCTATGCAATATTTTTGAGAGCTTTGATGCTGTAAATATGTTGAATTAGTACCTCAAGTATGTGAGAAAAATAACAAATAACAAAAAATTAACCGATTTCCCAAAGAAAATTAAAATGAAGTTTGTCCTATGCTGAGCAATGTTATGCACTACTCCAGTATGGCCTCCAAGCGCAATAAATATGACGTCATCCGCATACACCCTATAGTGCTCCTGTTAAGAAGCTCCAAACATATAGATCGTTAATTTTGAGTAAACTTTGTACAGTGTAGTTCGTTCACTTTAACGGGTAAACATCGATATATAATTTAATTGTAATGTTGTGAAATCAATCACTGGTCGAAGGGAATTGCTGACTTGCCCTCTGGAAAGGACTGTATTATACAGCGTGTAATGATATGCATATTATGCATATATGTAATTTGTAACATATATTAATGCTGTTCGTAAACCCTTTTCTCTTGCACCAAAAAATGCGCATTTCATTTAAATAACCATAGAGGCGATTGTCATTTTTGGTGCAGAGAACAGAGGCCGTTTACGAACAGCATATTATTGTATTCACATATGTCTTTTACGTCATATTTCACTGAAGTAATAATAAAGAAAATAATTAATTTATATTTAAACTTCAAAAAAGTTTTATGAAGTAATAAAATAATAATAATAAAATAAACACACACACACACACATATACAAAGAAAAAATGTTCGCAGATTTGTTGAACTTGTAATTTTGCTACTACATATATGCAAATTTATGTCATTTGATCAAATAAAATTTAAACAAAAATTAAAGGAATTTTATTAAGGTAATGAATAATTTACCATTGTTGTAATATAAACTATTTTTTAACTTTTTTTTTACGTCTGGTTTATAAGTTTTTTACCAGACAATTTTTAATAATGTCAAAGTTATTTGTAAAAATTAATTTTTATTATTTTGACAAAATAAATAAAACTTATATGACAATACTTTTAATAATTAAGTATATATATTATTATTCGGGAATAATTATTCTTTTGTGGATTTTGATTTATTATCAGGATGTAGCCCAAGGGACATTGGATTTAACTTTATCCGTGGATTTAACCTTGTATTTCATCATTTAAATGTTCCCGCACTTTCTTCTTCCTTCAATTGTTTTGATCACGTGATGTAAATAAACAACCATCTGGGTTGACAACTTAACTGAACTTAACAAATATCACCCAGATTTTCATGATTTGTCGTTTTTTAAGCAAACTTATGTTCATATTTTATGTCTATATAAAAGGTAAGATATTAAACTAATGTTAAAACATAAAAAATATTAGAAATGTGGTAAAAATACTCTTACAACAAAGTTCCAATAAAACCATTGGATCATTCGGCCGACCTTGGTTTGCTTTTACTTTGGATCTTTGACAAGGAAATTAGTTTTAAAATGTATGTTTAAAACTCTAATAAGTTTTATATTTACTTTTATAACAGCTTTACACTTCATGTACTTACTGAATTTTATGTTATTTGTATTTAAAACCTCGATGTATCTGTATTGATTACTTTTTTATTGATTTTGTTATTGGCAGATGAACGCAGAATGTCGAATGTGCGGGCAAATGAGGGAAGTTGCAGCTTCATTGCTAGATCAAAGTTTGAACTGGACCATCAAATATCTTAATGTTGAAGTAAGTGTTAATACAATACTCTTAATTTTGTTTATATTGTGTTTATGTACCAAAAAACGGCCTTGCTTGATTGTCAACATGTCATAGAAGAAAGCTTTATGCTTATTATTTTTTCTTAGTCTTTCTGTATAAACTTATTATTTTTATAATTTGATACTTTTTTATGGTGTTGCGTGTTAATGTTACTTAGAAGAGTAGCTTTTTCAGCAGAAATGTAATTATAATATTTTATAAAAGGAAATAAATTAGTGTTTTGATATGCTTTTTGTGCTCTATGGTCACCTCTAGACAAAAGAACGGGGCTGTGGCAGCCACTTTGTTTTCTCATATAGATAGCATAGTGTGGTTATGGGTTGCCTGTACAAATTGTTCCCAAACTTTTGTCCAGAGCTGTACCTGCTGTACATATATGTACATATACATAGTACAGTAAGTACATAGGTTCTAATTAGCTTGGTAGGAACATGACTTTCAAATACTTTTTTCCCTCCATAGATACCAAATATTCTGACTGAAATATTTCTATATTTGTGGAAACCTCATTAAAATACCATAACATGCATTTGAATGGCAATCGTGACCTCTAAACAATGAAAAATAATATTAATAATTGAAATTTCTTATGGGGCTCGAATACTTGGGCATATCTAATGTAAGTAGATAACCTATGTAATCCAGAGAGGATTCCCGCTGAAAAGTACTGGTCAGCTGTAGACGTGTATTGCAGGTCAAAATTACACTGATCAAATGGGCAACAAAATATAACTTCCAGGATAAAATAAAATTAAAGGCAACAGAAAATTGAATAACGATATTCTCTTTGGATTACCTATCTATAGAAATACCTTTTGGAATATCTAGTATACTTTACCATAGACCATTAAACAATACAGGTTTATCCTTTATAGAAAATGGTTTTTAATTTTATTAGCGTACAACACAGAAGCTATAAAAACCCTTGTTTGGTGCATTGTTTTCAGCCTCAGTTTTTCTAAACACAAAAATACAATTCCTCAATGCTAAATGAAAAGAGGTGGGGGGGGGGGGGTCACACTGCCTGTGATAGGCTAGCTGGCTAGCATACTTCACAAATAATCCTGATTGAATTTGTAAGGTTGTGTGTGAGTATGTAAAAGTTTTACTGTAATTAGAATATGAGATACAAATGTACCATTTAAATATTTGCTACATACTTACAATGCTATTTTTATGATATACAGTCAACTGGGGTGATATTGAAAATGCAGCGTTAAATTGAAACTCCAATCAGGTGTGAGCTTTCACTTTTCTCTATCTCACTAAATACAGAGCACTCTGAAAGCGGGTCTGTGATAATTGGTTTTCAATTTCTCCAAAGTTGATTGTAAAATTAAAGATATTGATGGCTCCATGGAAAACTGAAGTATCTGTAGTCTCCGAGCGCCGCAAATCTGGAATATCTGTGGTCTCCACCTTTGCTGAAATTGAAGCATCTCTTACTAGCGCACCATTAAAGTTGCTTCAATTTTTAGTGAAGCGGATATTACAGATGTTCCAAATTTGAGGAGTGTAGAGACTACAGATAGTTTGGTTTTCCACAGAGCCATCAATATAATGGATACCCAGATTGTATGATTGTATTTAGTGGTAATTTGTCTCAAGCAACTAGGTATTTCTATAAGTGACATTGATGTTTTTTTTTTTTTTTTTTTGTGATTTTTTTTTTTTTTTTTTTTGTGAATTTTTTGATGTGATTAAATTTTTCCATTTACTTAACCCATGAAAAAGAAGAAAAAAAATCAATTGAGTCTGTATAAATACTAACCTATTTGCTTACTTTCTCATCTATCTTGCTCAGGTTATCTATTATAGAAAACTAAATTTTCAAAAATTATAATGGTTACAGATTAACTCTGGTCTGCCTACAACAATCTGTGCTGAGTGTTTGCAAAAGCTACAACAATGGTTCTTATGTCTTCGTAAAGCTGAATTGCTTCAACCCGTTTTTGCAAATATATTTACTCTTGCAGAAATGAAACCTCAAAATCAACATAGAGAACAAAATCCAAGTTCAAGCCATGAAATTCAAGTTAAAATAGAAAAATCTGATTCAAATAGTAATAATGGTGGTGAACATCAATTGATGTTAGGTCAACGTAGAAAACATCACTCCAATAAATGTGAAGTTTGTGGTAAAGTACTTGGATCACAACCGTCATTAATAACACATTTTAAAAGGCATACAGATTTTCGTCCATTTGAGTGTGAAATATGCGGGAAAAGATTTAAATTTAAAATAGATTTACGTAATCATGAAAGTGGTGTTCATACGTCTGATCGTCCACATCAATGTAATTTATGTGGTAAGGCATTTAAAATGAAAGGACATTTGACGGAACATATTAAACGTCATAGTGACAATTATACTTACGAATGCCCTGATTGTGGATTAAAATATAAAACAAGTGGAGATTTGTTTCGACATAAAGAACAAGCACACAAGACTGATTCTGTGTATAAGTGTTGGCAATGTGGAAAAATTTGTTCTACTAAAGGAAATCTTAAAACTCATATCTCTACTCATATTAAGTAAAATTATATTATATTATAACTATCATGCAGTTAAACATTTGGATTGTTAAAATTAATTAAAATTTAAATTACTGTATTTGATAATAATAATCAAGTGACCCAATTAAAGGAAAAATCCAATGTGGTTACGACCAATAATTAAGAAAAGAATAGAAATACCAGCAAGGGCCTTACCACAGTAAAAGTTTTACGAAGAGGCTGAGGTCTCGTGTGGCACGGAATTATAGTTATAAATGTTTACATAACAGAGCTTTTTTCATATGGTAATGATGTCATCAATCAAAGAAGAAAATTACTTGAGCACGTCATTGAATAAAGAGACCTCTCCATAGAACTTCTACCGTGGTAAGGCCCTTGCTGGCATTTCTTTCCTTTTTATATTATTAATATTAGATCCATTATTATTATAAGTATTTTGATGATCTATTACTGTATTAATAAATTGAAAGAAAAGGATCGGAGAAAACCAGCAAGGGCCTTACCATAGTGAAGAGAGTCCCATAGTTCGGTGAAAATCTTGCTAGCACAGATATAAAATAACTAACACATATCTGTGCTAGCAAGATTTTCGCCGAACTATGGGACTCTCTTCACTATGGTAAGGTCCTTGCTGGTTTTCTCCTATCCTTTTCTTTCAATTTATCATACCTAACCGCGATGGTTTATTTTCCTTAATATACATATTATTACTGTATTAATACAGTATAAATATTGAGAAAACAAAAATCATGCACAATCCAATTCTTAACTTAATTTTAAGTGTGTGAAATGTAAATAAAAATGTAAATATTTTAGGGGAAGCTAGGGTTACATTTTTTTTTTCTAATGTCTTTTAGAATATGTAATAATAAATATATATTATGCTATAAATTTGTTACTATGTGTAAATGTTAGTATAAATATTGTGTTTGTTAGTGTCATGTTTAGACTAATTTTGTGCTTTTATTAATATTAAAGTGTTTCGTATGTATTGTAATTAATTATTAATGATTATTAAGATTAATTATTAATGATTAATTTGTAAATACTAATTACGTATTAATTTGAATTGCTGACTTTGTTATCCTTGCCCTTTTTATTTTTATGAGATAAGAAATATAGTATTTGTACTCAGGGGTAGAACAGGCTTTGACTCTTTTGTGGCGGGACTTACGGGGGAAAAAGAGGGGAAGTTCCGTAAGCCAAATGTTAAGTAAAAATATTTTGCTGCAACAAGTCCTGCCATGTCCCGCCTCACTTGTACCCCTGTTAGTACTATAAAGTAAATACGAAAGATTAAATAAAGTTCATTGTTTGGTTTTTTAAACAATAACATTGTGTATAATATGATTCCTTTTGGAATTTTTACTTTTGTTTTTAATTTGGTAAAAAGTTAAGATTACTTCCCAGCAAACACATGTTTACTTGTCATGTATACATATGTCATGTTCACCAGTGCAGTTTCTCAATTTTTTTGGGTTGGACAAATGAAAGGTTACCATTTAAACTTGCTGCTTTTTTGTGCACCTCAAATCTGGAAACTGTATTTGCTGGCTAAAGCAGCTCACCTGATAGATAACGTTACACCTGAGTGCGCAATGGAAACATGTATATATGACGTAACAATATCGTTTGCTAATACAATTTGAAACTCGCAAAAAAGCAACATGTTTAAATGGTAGCCATTCATTTATCTGAAACTGTGCATGACCTGGCCATGTTTTTAAGCCACTCTGGGTTAGATACAAATGATTGTGATAGTATATTATATTGCCATTTCAAATTTGCACTAAATTTGCAATACTATTTTTATGTGAAAAACATGTGCTGGATTTAAATGGTAAAATATACATAACATCACAATCATATGTGTTCTTGGTGCATACATTTTTGTGTGTGTCAAATGCAGGAAAATTTGCAAGAATTTTTCTATTGTTCAAAATGCACATGTCAAATGTACTTTTCCTCTACAGCTCTGTGTAAGAACGGGGCAGTGGCGGCCGGAATGTGTTTTCTCATAAAGATAGCATAGTGTGGCCGTGTTGCTTATACAAATCGTTCTCAAACTTTTGGCCAGAGCTGTACATGGCAAGTGTGAGTGAAAGAGATATGTAAGCACAAGTTTTGTAGTTTCCAACAACAGTTTTTTATTTATTTAATTATTTTTATCTACATTTTTTATGTACACATTTGTGTATAAAATGATAAAAAAAAAAATTTGATGTAAAAAAAAAAAAAACAAAAAAAAAAAAAACTTTTGATGGTCAATTTAAAAGTGTGCATTGCAAAGTTTTTTTTCTCTCTCTCTTTTCTTTGTATAGAAAGCACAGTGACATGTATATTTGGAAACTTCAAAGAAGCACTTATTGGCAAGTAATTTCTCTACTTACCTGTGTTTTCTGCATGGGTAACAACTACAACCCAATCACACATAAAATGAGTGGGAATCATATATATTTATAAATACTCCTTTTTTTTATTACAATTATAAATGCAAAAAAGTATTTTATGCTGGAAAACTGTTTAAAAATGGTTTATAATAACTTTTATATCTTTTTAATTTTTATTCCCTAGTTTTAATTTTTATTTATAGTGTGTGTAATTTAAAAACAAGATCAATATTAATAAGCAATAAAAATTATACATTTATGGTGTGAATATAGTGTAGTAGTTAATTGTACTTAAAAAGATTCCTATACAAATAAGTGAGATATAATAATCCTAATCTATGTATGTGTTGCAATTTTTTAACAAGAAGAAAAAGAAGAAGAAGAGAAAAAAAAAAGATGTTTGTTTGTTTTTAAATTAACGTTCAGTTAAATTAAACTTTTAAAATTAAAAGTTCTGATATAATGTAAATTTAATTGTAAATATAATTATTATTCAAATTAATAAGATCAATCAAGGAAAGTAAACCATTGCAGTTGAAATATGATATTTGATAGGAAAGGATATAGAGATAATCAGCCAGTACCTCACCATGGTGAAGATGTACACACTACCCCCGAATAAATCTGACCACAGTGTTCATGTCTCCAAATGTTAAATATATGAGGAAACTTTAACGTAACTGGTCAGATTTATTCGGGGGGAGTGTACTATAGGGTGTATGCGCATGATATCATACTGAATGAGCTTTGATGCTACACTGGAGCAATAAATAACATTGTTCCGCATAGGACAAACATTTTTTTTAAAAAATTTTCAGTTTTATATTTTTATTTTTTATTTTTTCCTTGCATACTTGAAAACCTAATGCAACCTGTTATCAGCATCAATGCTTTCAAATATGTTGCTATGTATTTTTAAATTGGCAAAATGAGTGATTTTCCTATAAAGACCCATGTTATTTAGTACTCGTATATGGTGTCAACTTTTATAAGAATGCAACCACCCTATAGTTTGGTGTTTGCAATAATTAACATATTATTTATTATCTCTGCAAAATTTTCTCTGAACAATCAAACTATGGTATTAGGCTCTGGCTGGTTTCCTTTATTCTTTTATCATAATTATTATCAAAAAATAAACGTTTTTGGTGCTTCCTTATAGAAATAAATTAGAATTAATTGCTGTGTGTGCATAAATAATAATTATTGAAAAAAATATTGATTTTTGTTTTAACAATATAAGGCCAGAATATTGTTTGTAAAAACCCTATATTCATATCAATAAAATTAAAATTTTATTTGTCAAAACATGTAAAATTAATCAAAAGTCCTCCACTTCAAATATATTAAATTTATCACTAAAGCTTAAATTTGAAAACTTTGTCGTAAATACTTTTTCCTTGTAGTCTTTTATCATTTGCATTTTAGACACTGATTTAGATTTTAGCTGTATTTTAAAATGGGTTTTATGAATGGCCTATTGGGTTGGTTATTTTTTTGTGCTATTAATTATAATTGTTTAGAATATAATTTTGTTAGTTTTATAAGTTTTATTTTGCTCATATTTTGTCTTCTCTTATGTTATTAATTTTTAAACTATTAAAAGACTTATGAATTTACTAGATATTTTGAAATTTTATGTAGTTTCAGACAAACGAAAGGTAACCATTTAAACATGTTGATATTTTGCATGCCTTAAATTTTAAGTGGAAACGATTTTGTCATATCGATGCTTACCCGTCGAATTGAACGAACTACACTTTACAAATTTTGTGAAAAATGAATGATCTACACTTTACAAATTCCAAGATCACCCATATAGTTCTGCTGTTAAACTGAGTAGAAGTGCCAAACGCAGATCGTTTATTTTAGGTGAAATTTGTAAAGTGTAGTGAGTTCACTTTGACGGGTAAACATCGATATCATATTCACATGTTTTGATGCGCGCTCAGGTGTAGCGTTATCCATCAGGTGAGCTGCTTTAGCCAGCAAGCCAAACACTCCTCCTGATGCACGTGTATAGGATGTAATAATATAAGAAGCTTACACAGGGACACATAAGGATAAAGATGGTCATTGGATAAAATTGAAAACGTGGTACAAATCTCGTGACTCTCATTGGTTTTATGTGATAGTAGGTAGCACTCGTCTTTGCTCGGGCTGTATGTTTTTATAGCCAGCTGTGAACATTTGTGTACGGTTTGTTTATCCACGGGGTCCACAAGAAAGAGAAAAAAAAAACTTGTGAAAAGTGTTTTTTGTTCATGTGCATGATCTACTTACATTTAACTTAATAAATAAAGGTAGTAAATCATCTCAGGAAGTGCTAAATATGGTTTATAATGTTGGAAAATAGCAAAAATCTCAATCTCTGATTATTAATTTGCACCTTTTTATTTTCTTCTTTTGAAAACAACATCAGTCCCCGCCACTGCACACCTGATTTTTTACTCAGCTGTCCTATTGTTTTCAACCATATGTTTTTAAGTCATGTATAAGCTTCTAATGTTTCCACATAACGTTTAAGGCGTGCTAAAAAGCAGCAGGTTTAAATGTTGACTTTTCATTTGTCAGAAACTGTACACTGGTACTAAATGAAATCTGACCAAAAAGTTAATATCTCCAAATGGTATATATATGGGAACTTTAACACAAGTGGTCAGATTTATTTGGGACCAGTGTACTGCATATGTTAAATTAAAATAATTATTCCATATGGTACTGCAAACAAATGTTTATGCTCGCACATGATTGTTATAATAGATTTTACTATTCAAATTCAGAGGATGTTTTTGTCGTGATAAAAACAACTGCAAATTTAGCGCAAGTTTTTTTAATGGTAAAATATATTATCACAATCAAGTGTACAAGTCGAATGTATTTTCTCAAATTTTTAATGTACAATCCCCATGTTTTTATGTCACTTTGGATGAAGTACTTGTCATGTACATTTTTGTGTGGGGCAAAGTGTAGAAAATGCACAATGTTATGTCCAGTGCCAACTACAGGAAATGACTTGTGCACAATAAGCTTTTTCTAATTGGAATTGTTTATTATTTGATCAAAATAACGTGCATTCTTATGACGCTCACTTAACAATTCCAATTAGGAAGAAAAAAAAAAAGCAACATTTAATCATGGGTCTTGTAATTTAAAACATTTTCAAAAAGTTGTGTTTGCTGTTTATTGGACAATCGAGCTTTTGTAACTTTTAAGATTTCTCAAATTTAAATATTGTTATTTCAACTGTATGTACTTTAAAAAAAAAAGCAATTAATTTTAAGGACAAAATATTATTACTCAAATTTGTTTCTTTTTGTGTCATTATTTTTATGAACTTTTTTCTTTCAATAAAATACTCAAAAAATATAAAACATTAGATTATTTTATTCCAATTTAAATAGCAAAGTTTTAACTGTAAAATACATGTATAGTGATCACTGATCGTACTAATGCTGTTCCCTCTGTTCTCTGCTCCTAAAATGATGATCAACTTTGGTTATTCAAATAGAACGCGTATTTTTTGGTGCAAGAAAACAGGGTGTACGAACAACATTATTTTAAAATAATCAAATAATATTTATATTTAACATTATTTTCCTTCATAATATCTTTGAAATTGCTTGTGAAAGAGACAATACTCTATCTGATCTATAAATTAAACACTTTACAAGTGCAAATAAGTTGCAAAGGGGTCACTGAGGGTATTTAAAGCAAGCTTTATGCTTGTATTTGAATTGAAGATTAGTTAAGCAAAGCCATATTTAATTAGCCTGCACTTTAAATGTTTTAGTGCAGTGGTGCAAATAATTCAGTAACCTTCATTTTAGATACCTCAAGCTCCTCTCAAACCATGGACAGATATTTCAGCTAGATGCAGAATGAATTAAATTTGTATTTTTAGTATTCTTAAAAATTTAAGAAATTTGTTGATTGTTTATTTTTTTCTTTATTTGATGGTGACTGATGATCCTTCTACATTCAAGTGCTTTTTTTTTCCAGAATATACCAAACCAATATCCAATAATGATAAAAATACTTGAAACTTACTTTTTATTACAAAATTCATTTTTAATATTGAACCTCCAACATCCTGAAATATGACTTCCTATTCCTAAAAATGTGATCAAATCACTTAAAAGTTGATCTCAATACAGTTGCTTCTTTATTGATTGATATGAAGGAGTAACCATTGTAAGGCTGACTATAAGTGATTTTGCTTACATCCGCTTTGGTTTCTATCCTATGTGTGGATCCGAGTCAATTAGTCAATATAAGTTTTTATTCCAGAGAGAAAAAAAAAGGCACACTGTAGTAATTTAGTGGGAAACTGGAGTCAGAACGTAGTTTACCTACAACATTTTATCAAAATAGTCACCATAGTAACCAGAAAAAATGTAGGACAAAAAAAAAAAAAAAAAAAAAATCTTAAAATATTTGTTTCATGATCATTATAAGGAAAATACCATCGCAGTTAGGATCAATAATAAATCAAAGGATAGAAACACCAGCAAGGCCTTACCAAAGTAGAAGTTCTATGGAGAGGTTGAGGTCTCGAGTGGCACAGATTTATAGATATGTATAAAAAAATATTAATATTTCTGTTTATGATCATGACCATAATTTAAATTATAGAACTAATAATATATTAATTATTACTTTGGTATTATTATTTTTTCTGTTACTTAAAAGATCTTAACCGCGATGGTTTTTTCCTTAAATTGACTTAAATTCTTTTGCAGAACATTTTAGCTTTAGTGTAAATGTACTATTAATTTTTTGTTTTTGAATTGTTTGCTAACTTATAAATAATAAATCAAATTATTAATTTTCACATACATATTGAAATAATTTTTATTGTTACATCAATTTTACATAAATAATAATACAGCAAATATAGCAATTTTTTCTTCTTATTAAAAAAAAAAAAAAAAGATCACAAAATCAAAATATTGAGATAAAAGCAAAAAGTTTATCACCACAGATACAATATATTATGTGATGTATTAATATAAAACAGCAGAATTTAAATTTTTGTAAAACAAAAATAACATTAATTTTACACAAATGAATTTTGATTTTTTTTTTTTTTTTTTTTTTGTAAATAAAATTGTAGTTTTTACATTGCTTGAAAATGCAAAATTTTAATGACTTTTTGTGCAGTTTACAGAAAGAGAAAGAAGGAGAGAGAGAGAGAGAGAGAGAAATTCTGCAAAAATTTAAATTCTACTGTATAAAATTCCTAAAACTTCCTATATAATTCCAATAAGCCACTTTTTTATGATTTTTATTTTCATTATTGTTTTATTTTTATATAATTATATTTTATATATTTTAATATATTTATGATTATTATTGCTTTGAAAGTGATAAAATATTGTTATTATTAATGTATTATAAATATATTTTTTTTAAAGATTATCGCATTATTTAGCACAATATAACATTTATTATTATTATGATTTGAGAAGCACTCACTTTTGTTTTCTTTTACCGGTATTTAATTTTTTTTAACCATGCGCTGTAATAAAAATCTACCATGAGCCAAAAAACAATGAAGCGTGTATTTTACAATTTTTATCAAAATAAATATCTATAATTATAATATTTTTTTTTTTGGTCAAAAATTACATTTTGCAAATATTTATATTCAGATTTATAATCTTGGATTTTATTTTGACACTTAGCTTACATTTTTTTAAAGCGTTTTTTTCCAAGTTTACTTGTTGTTTGCATAATTACTGTACCTCAAAATATATATTTTTTTTTTATATAGGTATAATAACACTTGAAAAATATTTACATAATAATAACTATATTTATATTAATATGATAACTATATGCAAATAGTACATTTTGTCAAGTTTTTTTTTTGTTTTTTAATTCAAGTTCTATCTTTTTATGTAAAAAAAAAATAAAAAAAAAAAAAGTATAGGGGGTATAACAGTAAAATTATTGTGATAAAATGTACCTATTTTACCTACACTATTAATGGTATATTTTATTAGTTATTTTAAAATTTTAAGAAGCCTGTAACATTTTTTTGATACTTTTTTTTTAATTGATGAAATTTCAAATATTTTTCAAGTGAATTTGGTTATAAAAGGCATTATAAAATGAACAATAGGCCTATTTTTCAACAGAGTATTTCAAAGTTTGTTCTAAGGGCTTTGCTAGTTTTCTTTTTATCCACTTTTTTTTTTACATGCATTTTTGTTTTATTATTATTTTTACAATGTTTAAAAGTTTAATTTAAAGCCTATACTTCACTGGCTAGTCAAAATTAAAAACACCCTTTATGCTTGAGGCGATTGCTTTTTTTTTTTTTTTTTTTTTTTTTTTTTTTTTTTTTTTTTTTTTTTTTTTTACAAATCGGGACTTGCAAAAATAGCATTAAGTTGACCTAATACCCATTTATATTGCCATATAAAGACATAAAATTTTTCAACTTAGGTAACCTGCACAATATTTTCTATTGAATATTGTCTCGCCATGACTTCATATTGAGACAGTTATTTAGCACTCTCTTGCATTTGGGTCTTGGTAAAAAAATTAGAATCAGTTTCAGAGGTCCTATTTTGTATTTAATAATTTAGAAGGGCCTAAAGTATGTCTTTAAAATCACTTAAAAGTACTGTAGTCAAAATAAATAAATTTCGTGATTTTTAGCTTAAAAAAGAAAAAAAAGGAATAAAAATATAAACTGCTACTTTTGTATAGGCCTATGCCAAGCACAAATAACAACAATTAAAACAAAGTTACTGAAACTTGAAATACTCTAGAAATTATTGCTAGCACAGCAGAATATGATAATTATAAAACAATAGACACCATTAAAAGGAAAAAAAAAAATCAAGCTTATAGCAGCAAAAAAATATATAGCAGTAAATCATTGTAAGTTTTCTACTTTTTTAATTAACTTTCTCGTGTTTTTAAATTTTAGTTGTTTTTAAAGTAGAAAAACTTACCAGTAAAATCAAAAATAATCGGACTAGTTGTGACTCTTAGCTAATAACAGTCTTCAAAGCTAAAATTTATTAAATTAATTAAAAAAAAATTACTCATATAACTCGTTGTAAAAACATATGCAATATTATTATTTTATAAATATAAATTGTACAAAATTGTAGGATCATAATTTCATTAAAAAAAAAAAAAAAAAAAAAAAAAAAAAAATCTCAAATAAAAAGTTTCTAAGTTCAGAATAACATAGGCTAGAAAGTAGCCTACTATTTATAAGTCTAGCAAAACTTGGGATTAAAAATTGGATCACTTTTTATTTTCTAGGATAAATGTGACTGAACTCAAAATTTCAAAACCACATAATTTGGGTATTGGGAAATGCTCGGATCAATGTACACATGTGATAGTGATAATATATTATAACACTCAAAAACACGCGCTAAATTAGCAGTTATTCTTATGAGGAAAACATGTGCTTGATTTGAATGGTAAAATATATTATCTTATTCATGTGTACCAGGGTCGGACTGGCAATCAGGGGCCTCCAAACAGGGGGGGGGGGGGGGGGGGGGCACGTCCGCAATTGCCGACTTGCTCTTATGGCCAGTCCGAACCTGATGTGTACTATAAATTTAATTTCTCTACATTCTTTTCTCTTGTTGTAGTTGTTGTGTTTGTTTTTTTATTTATTTCTTTTTTTTAACATGCTTATCCAAGTGCGATTTTTTTTTAGCACAAAATGCTGTTTAAAAACCCACGGATTCCATTCTTTTAGTTTTTAACCATTTAAATCTTGTATTTTTACGAATTCTAGGGCAGTAATATAAAATAATCAAGCAGTAACATTTATTTTACTACAAAAACTATAGTTATTTTCATAATACAATTAATAAGTTACAAAAAAAATGCTTAAAATAATTTGCATATGTTTTAACAATAAAACAGAAGAGAAGTGAGTAAAAGCTATAAAAAAAATATTGCAATAATATAAAAACTGGGCTACATTATGTTTAAAAGCTTTACATATATAGAGTTGGAAACAATGTAATATACAAAATAATAATTAATATACTCATTATAATCTGAAATTTTCAATAAAATCATTGTCAATTCAAAAAAAAAATAATAATAATAAAATAAAAAAACAACATGATTTTGATTTAAAAACACGTTTTTGCATATTTTTACAATTTATATCCAATTTTGTACAAGAAAATTCCTCCCCGCTATTTTAGCCAATGACACACTTGCACTTCAACCGCCATATGTATTGGTTCCTCAACATGGACCAATAACAAATAATTTCATGCTATATAACACTTTATTACTAATGTTTCCAACCCTAATAATATTGAAATTACATAATATATACAATATTTGTTTAGTTAAAAAATAATTAACAATACAACATTAATTTTCAGTTATTATGTTTCAATTTTTAAAAAAAACACTCCGCACACAGTTGATTAAGCAGTAGTTCACTGGTTACACATAACACTTGTTTAGATACAGATTTGAGAAGTTTGGTGTTAGACTGATGTTTGTCAGAATGAGCTGGACATCATACATGTGATTCTTTACGTAGAGGTGTGAGTCGTAGACCTTTGGCAAGCATCTGTGCTTCTAAATCTTGTTCCTCAGCAACATACCTAAGTCAAATGTATAAGTTATTTATTAATGGAACTTTTAAAAAGTTCTACAAAGAATTAAAGCCCTTGTCAACTTACGTTTTTATCATTTAGAATACTAGATTGATAATTACTACACCGTATTATCCATGAATTGGACACCAACACGTTGATTTTGTATTTATTTTCTTTTTGACGGTTATTTCACGTATCTGACGGAACAATGTACCGCCCCAATCACAGTCACCGCTCTGGTCACATGATAAATTTAAGCCCCTCCTTCAAGTTCTTTACCCCTATCACGACCCCATCCGTACATTGTGACGTCAGATGTGTGAAATAACCGCTAAAATGAAAATAAATTAAAATAAATTCAAAATCAACGTGTTGGTGTCTAATTCATGGATAATAAGGTATGACAATTATCAATCTAGTATTCTAAATGATAAAAAAGTAAGTTGACAAGGGCTTTAAGTTTTTATGGCTGCATTTCTTATTGCTCACAAAAATTTATTATGATATAAGATAAAATTGAAATAAAAATGCTATGAGAAACCATACACTGGTCTTACCATAGTAAAGAGAGTTCCATAGTTTGGTGAAAATCTTGATAGTACAGATATAAAAACTAACACATTGGAAATATTTTGACAATAAACACCAAGAGAGATGGAATTATGCTATCATCAGTCCTTACAGATCCAGAGAGAAACTATGAATGATCATGCATAGTTTCTAAGGACTGTTGGATAGTTTCTCTACCTCCCTTGGAGTTTATTGCTGAAATATTTCCAATGTGTTAGTGTTTTATATCTGTGCTAGCAATATATAACTATGGGACTCTCTTTACTATGGTAAGGCCCTTGCTGGTTTCTCCTATCCTTTTCTTTCAAATTTATTATACCTAACCGAAATGGTTCATTTTCCTTAATATGTGTTGTATATAATGTTAAAATAGCACAAAAATTTATTTAGGTAACACAAAGTTATAAATTACCCTTTTCACCGATTAGGTTATTATAAGGTGCATATATATATATATATATATATATATATATATATATATATATATATATATATATATATATATATATATATATATATATATATATATATAGGCCTATATATATATATATATAGGATAGTGATTTATTTTTTAATTTGTGCTGCATAATAGATAACTTTTCTGTAACTCAAGAAAAAAAGAGGAACATTTTTTTTTTTTTTTTTAAATGCGCCCAAGCCTAATTTTAAAGATTTTACATCTACTGTACCATAAGATGGGGTGTCTTTGACACCCCATTTTTCACCCATTTGTTATTGTAGAAATTTTATGATTCTACAACCTCATATGGACTGTATATCTCAGAATGTAAAAATCATGAAGATCTTACAATAAATAGTGAGTGAAAAATGGAGTGGCAAAGTCGACCCACCCATATACATAGTCCCCCCCCCCCCCCCCCCCCCGTATTAAAATTTGAAATTTAAATTATATTTTAATTGATTCTTTAGTGTTTTTACAATATCATAAACAAACATTTTTATTTGATAAAAAAAAAGAAAAAAAAAAAGAAAAAAAAAAAAGAGCACAGGTACATAATTGAAACACAGTATACCTTTGTAAGACTATAAACTAATAAAAATAAAATAAATAATTTAAATGGATTATAAATGTATTCTCTTTTACTTCAATAATAAAGAAAAAATATAATAATTTAAGGAGGAAAGGTTTCTTATTTAGAAAAATAAGGAGAATGAGGGGAAATACTACTTCTACAAGCGACTAGAAACCATTCTAATTCTAGCAAACATGCATGGCATTTCAAATCACAAATGAACCAATTTGCAATCAAAATTTTAGACAAAATGTAGAGTATACAATATAGGAGATAGAAGAAATACTGTACATAAAATCAAACATTTTTTTTTTAAACACAGGATTGCTTGTAAGATAGTATATTTTTTAACTATAGATATTTTATTTATTGCATTTTTAAACCCAAATTATAATACTAAACTTAATATATATGACCTTTCTCTACCTTGTTAATAATAAATTTTCTTATTTTTAAATTTAATTTAAAAATATAATACTTCTATATATTACTAAATGCTATGGCCACAATTAAAAAATTCTAGGTTTCTTACTGGTTAATCCATATATTTTAAGCTAATAACAAGCTCAGAAATTTAAATTGCGGAAAAGAAAAGTCTAATAATTTTTTAATAGTTCTGCTGAATATAAAATACTGCGTAGTACATAAAAGGATCAGCAAATTGGTCCACACTTAAATAACAAATAACAAAAGTTTTTAATATGATCATGCACTTACCACTTAATCTCTGTGATTTAGCTTGTTTTCTTGGTAATATAAAACTCGGTGCTGTGACTTTTTGTATAAGGGAATATTGTGTTTGTAAAGTTGAGACAAAACATATTGCGTGAAGCATATAATAGTAAAGATTACTTCTGTACAGCAAAGTTATTAGGAGGTTGTATGTATATACATAGAGAGAAAAGCCTATAGGTTGTATGTATAATGTTTTTAGCTTACCTGCTATTTCCCCAGCTCTACTTATATTATGTCAATGCTATTCTATATGTAAAAATTTGCGAGATTTCAATTCAGAGTTTCAGTTATAAAAGTATACATAAACTTATTGCCCAATTGAGCTATATATAAAAAAAAAAGGATAGGGTGTTTGCATGATTTTACGCGCTTTTTGAAAAGTTAAATGATAAAGGGAAAAAAAAAAAAAAAAAAAAAAAAAAAAAACTCGCGGTTGATGTACAACTCTGGCCAAAAGTTTGAGAACGATTTGTATAGGCAACCCGCAACCACACTATCCCCCGTAAGCTGCAACGCTAACTAACTAGTTAAACCGTAGTTAAGTTGTTATTTTGATTGTTGCAACAATTAAAAAAAGATAACTAAGGTTTAACTAGAGGTTGCAGCTTACAGCCCTATGTTATCTTTATGGGAAAACGCTGCGGCCGCAACTGCCCTGTTCTTAAACTTTTGGCCAGAGCTGTACACAATGTTAAAAAAATATATATATATATATAATTATACTAGAAAATAATAGGAGAGATTAGAACATGGTTATATTGAACATTTATAAAATGCAAATGTTCTCTAATTAATGACATTAAATCAGAGGATCTTAAAAGCATTTTATGAATGTTCAATTTAAAGTGCTCCAATCTTTCTCTTATACTATTATACATTTTATTGTTAATTTTTTAACATACTGTTAACGTAGAAAAGGATAAAAATATTTTTGAGCCCTTTTTATAAGGTATTTCCAGTTTAAATCAGTTTTAAAGCTACACAAATAGCTTTTATGTATAATTTTAAATATTTAAATAATAATAATAAAAGTAAAAAAAATATTTAAATGATTAATATTAATTTCCGTTCAGATACAACATCAAGGCGCACTAAAATCAGTGAGAACAAATCACCCCTTTACTATCTTGGGCTAGTATATAAAAATCAGATTGATTCAAAATATTGCATTACTTTGTTTCAAATTAAAAATAATAATAATATGAAGATCAGATTTTTTTTTTTTTTTTTTTTAAATGGAATTGCATTGACAACGTGCAAATATTTACTATTCAATGTGTGAAAGTTTGAAATAGAAGCCCACATTATAGTGATGTTGGAACTAACACTTGATTTGACCTTATTGGATGCTACTAACTACTATAGCGTGCATCTATTGGGAAAACACTCTCAGAATATACATAATTAAGATGTGATATCTCTATATACCTTATATTGATTGGGGGGGGGGGGGGGGAGGATACTTTAATAACTATTACAACTTTTTCAATAGATACTTTGAACAGTTTCACACAGAATGAAAAAAAAAGTTTAAAATCTAGTCTAATTTTCAATAAATCAGTATTACACTCCAGAACCCCTGACTTATCAGATAAGAGAGAATATAATTATTGAAATTAACATGGGCTCTTATGGGATTAAAACATTAACAAAATAATAATTTAAAATCACTAATTTAATTGTTTATATTTTTCAAGATACCTTATCACTGTGCAAAATATTAGATTTTTCTTTCTCACAACTTTTTAGTCAAATCCCGCAGTAGCTGATTTCCCTGCCTCAAAACAATATTTTTAAATCGCCAGTTACTGAGAGTGTTTTCCCCTACTGATAATAAATAACAACAAAGTAGTGAAGTGTATGTAGCTTACCTTGCTTGCACTAAATACTGGCACTCTGCATGGCTGTTAGTTCAAAGAAATATCATGCATACAAACTTACACACACGATTAAAAACAACAACACAAATAAATTAGTATAAAATAGCACAATTAATATTAGTAAAATATTATAGCAAAATATTATGGATATAAATAAAATAAGATCAAAATAATTAGTAAGTATAATAAAATTGGATTTATAAAAATATATGATATGAGATATGAGAATAAAATATGGCCACTAAATTATGATATTAATATTGCATTATTCTCAATTTTAAAAACAAATAGGTCCTCAAAAAAAAAAAAAAAAAAAAAAAAAAAAAAAAAAAAAAAAAACTGAAATTGCTTAAATGTTTAATAAGAATACGATTTTTTCAGAATTCTTGGGGCAATGAAAGTACATACAGTATTTCTAAATTATTTTTAAAGTTACTATGATAGATGTGATAAAAATAAATTGCCAAGTCCTGTGATGATTCTATCATGACTCAATAGGGGAGTGTAAAATTTTAAAATTACATCAAAAACAGTAAAATTATTATTAGAAATCTGAAGGGAAAAAAAAAATCAAAAAAATCAAAAAAGCATAATCAACCAAGCTTTTAATTAATGAAGTAATTATACCTATTTAATTAAGCTATCAGAATATGCACTAAAAATGCTTTATGATAGGACCCAAATGACGTTTTTAAAGTGTCTTGCAATTTCACAAAATTGAGATTACTGTACAACCACTAAAAATAAATTTGTTTGTAAAGGCTAAAGGCCTATAAAAAAATATATATGACACAATGATAGTAGCAAGTTAATTAAAAAATAGCTTGGACTGCTAAATTATAATTAAGTAATTAAAAATATTAAATAAATTGCATTATTATCTTAATTTACAGCTTAAATATTAATTTATATTCAGATCTCAATTAATTATTAACCTTAATAATTAACCAGAACTTTGATATGTCTTTTATGACACAATTGAAACAATAATTTTAAGTACAAATAGTTGGAAAAAAAAAAAAAAAAAAAAAAAAAGTTTGTAAAGATGAAATAAAAATTTAGCATGCATTGAAGAAGAAATTTGCAGTTAAGAAATGAGTAGAAAGAAAGCAATAAAATACAACTGATCTTTTTGTAAATTAAACCAAACCCACTGCAACTTTAAATGACATTTTATGTAAACCTATAAAAACAGGAAAAGGAAGTGCCGGAAGCGGAAATCACGTGACAGTAAAAGTGGGAGAAAACTTTGCAGTAGCAGCAAGCTAGGTCTGAGCTCCTCCCACTTTTAACATCACGTGGTTTCCTTTTCCGGCACTTCCTTTTCCGCTTATTAGCTTTACGTAAAATGTCAGTAAGTAGTTTCAATTAGAGTTTCCTGTAGAGCCTATAGTTTTAATTGATATGGTTTTAAATTAATAATGAAGCTATTTGTATCATTTAAAAATGTATCATTTATCACTTAAAAATGGGTGGTATGATCATTACAAGTAGTCTAATGGAACATACAGTGATTTAATTTATTTAAATCACAATATGTCTACAAATATAAGCTCTATAAATTCACAACACATTTTAAATCTAATTTTATATTCAGTCACATTTTTCATTTAGAATTAACAAAAATTGAGCACTATGATATTTTTTCTTGATTATTTAAACTTAAGAGTGTTTTTGCTGAAAATAAAAAAAGCAGAGAGAAAAAAGTTGACAAAATATGGCAAAGTTAAAAGAAAAAACTACTTGAGTACTTCTTTACTTTAACTTTAAATTAAAGCCCCCATTACTTATAACTTGCAATTTTTAACTAAATATGAATAATTTCATACTAAAAATAAAGTTTAAATGTTTATGGAAATCTGGGATTCAATGTAAACAAATGGATTTTATTTACTGTATAATAGTTTGCTTGTTTACATGATCTAACTCTCTTTGCAATATAAATTTATAGTAAATGTTAATACTATAGTACAATAGATGTTACTGGTGTGACAGGTTAGCCAATCACAGTTGGCTTGAACCACTTCTTTCACTACTTGTGACCATTTGTCTTTTTTTTTTTTTTTTTTTTTTTTTTTGAGAAAAAAAAATGCAACGTGATTATTCAAATTTAAATGGGGGATTAAAACACCAGTAACACCTATTGAAAATTAAATAGCTGTAGAATTAGCAAAGGCAGTTACAGCTAACGTAAAAAACGCTAAAGGTTGCCAATCTTGATCCTCATGCACTAATAAGCCCGCTAATACATGACACACTAACCACATGCATACCATAGCTAGAGCAGGTATCAGAGGAGAGGAATTGGTAGGAGTGAGGTATCTGGAACAAGGTAGGGGGGCGCACCTTTGTCTCTCCTGTTCAAGTAGAACGATAAGAGAATCTCGACGTTCAACTATTTCTAACATTTCAGCGAGAATTCGACCTTCTTCTGCTACCTCTTCAGTGCTTTTACTGCCATCTGTAAGCAAAAACAAAGCATTGGATTAGATATGTAAGTCATATTAGTGTAGGTTTGAGGCACTGCTGAGTGAAGTGTGACACGCTGCACTGAAGACCCAATAGGTGCATGATTGATGTGATCAGCCTATCTCAAGAGTTTCCACAGTTTCTTAAGGCTGTTATATGATGGTGAATGCAGAACCCATGTGTGCAATTCCATAACACCTGTCAGTAAGACTAGGCTTTAATGGAGCTAAGGTAAAGGTGTAGTACAATAAAATACCATAATGAAAGGAAATTAAAAATGTAGAGTAACTTTGAAAGTATAAAAAAAGAAGAAAATGTGCGTCTTGTGTTGTGTGAATTCATGGGTGCCTGTGCCTTAAATACAGCCTTGGATTGATTGTTTCCATGATGCTAAATCATATATTTAATCATGTAAATGAAAAGTCACAAAATTTTCATATAATTTTTTAGGTCTGTAAAAATTCCCACCGCTCTCTTTTTTTTTACTTTTTTTTTTCCATATAATGAAAATATAAAAAACAAGAAAACTCAAGTTACAATTAATATTAAAACTTAAGTATTAAAGCAGTATTTTTTAATTTTAATTTATTGTTATTTTTTTCATTTGTTTTAAAACCAATCCAAGCTTGCTTGATGATGAAAAAAGAACTAAAAACAATAATGACCAACTCACTTTTTTTTACACTATTTCTACAGCTGAACATGATCTAAAAAAATATGAAGAAAAATTGAAAAAAATGGAAGTGTAAAGCAGTTTATTATTACATAATTTTGATGTTGAATACATTAATGACTAGTTTTACTTTGAAACTGTGATTGTGATTACCATATATAATACTTTTATACAGGGAGAAAAAAAAAAATGGTAAGAATAAAATAAAATTAATGAAAAAATCTTAAAGAGGAAGTTCAGGGGTTACAACATGGCTTCTTCAATGTTAGATACTGAGAAGAACTGTTCATTAACTCACATATGATGACCCAAAACCCTTCCGTAGCTCCGCAAACTCATGATCATCTTGCGAGATATGCAACCTGTACCGTATCTTTTACGTCATAGTTACGGCTTTACTATAGAAAATGTTGTAGCAGGTTGCATATCTCGTAGGATGAACGAAAGTTTGCGGGGCTACCATGGGGCTACGGAAAGTCTTTGGGGCATCATGTGCGAGTTAATGAACAGTTTATCTCATTATCTAACATTGAAAAAGCCATGTTGTAACACCTGAACTTTCCCTTTAAGTGATGAAAGAGATTTAACAGTAAAACACATATATTAGGAAAAATTGGGGAGTGGGAGATAGCAATGAGTTTAGACTGACAGGGACAGCATCCACTATCTCCCATTCCCTCATTTTTCCTAATGTATCTATTTATTTTTCCATCAATCATAATAAAAGCACAGATGAATTTTTCCTTAATTTATATTAGTGACGTTAAAGTTCTAAACTAAAATGCAAATTATGTTTTACTTACATTAAGTACCTACATTACACTATCAAGATGCAGTACGTACTTCAATGCATGAGTATGAAATTACATTGTCACCATTTTATTAATACAATGAAATGAGCAGCAATATTATTATAAAATAGGTGCACTGACATGGCTCCTCCACATACACTACAATGCAGCATTAATGCTGTTCGTAAACCCTGTTCTCTTGCACCAAAAAATGCGCATTCCATTTGAATAACCAAAGGCGATCGTAATTTTTAGTGCAGAGAACAGGGTTTACGAACACCATTATTGTGAATTGTCAACTTTAAAAAAAAAAAAAAAAAAAAAAAAAATTGACATTAACCAAACTACAACAAAAATAATATTACATTGCTTGTGGCTAAACCACACTTTTACTTTTAGCGGGTCAGTCAACTGTCACACATTTACTTTTATAACCATAGAAACTCACATCTATATTTATTGTGACAACAGGTATAAGCCACTTCTACACCGTTTTTTTCCTATGTAGAAGTAGTTTTATACTTGGCATGACGATAAATGTAATGCATGGAAGTAAATAATCCCAGTAACAGTTGTTTAGCCATAACAGCATCAATTTGCTATTCAATGCACCATATGTTCCTATATTTTGTTGTAGAGTGAAATGTAGAGTGAAATGTAAATATATATGTATAAGTACACCATTGGTGTTTAATAAATAAATAATAATATATTTTGTTATCTATTATTATAAACATGGTGGACATACCATCGACAGCCATTCTGTCCCTGAGTTCTGTCTGAAGATTTGCATGTCTCTCCTGAAGTTCCAGCTCTTGTGCTCTCACGCCAAGTTCTCTCTCGTATCTACGTAACTCTGAACGCTCTCGCATCAGTTCAAACCACTCTTGTAGCAGTGCCACCTCGCCACCTGCCATTGCAAATTATGAATTAGGTACATTTACAAACATCATAAATAATAGATTAGTTATCAACATATTGATAAACTAATATAATATTAAAAACACAGGATTAAGCTATTTTTTCTTTCATTCACTGTTTTTCATTACAGTACAGCACAATATAATTTCTTAAACTTTGTGTACTTTTTCAAAATACTGTAAAAATCATAACTATCAAATAAAATAGTAATGAACATCACATTGTTTGGCAAGGCATGAATAACACTGACCACTAGAAGACGCTGAACTCTTATCCTCTCCCCTGATTGCTTTCTCCAACTGAACTCCTCTACTCTCCAAGATTCGTTGTTTCTCCTCTAGCTCCTCCATTTGTCGTTGTAATTCATGTGCCATTCTCAACCTAACACACAAATACACAAAATCATTTAATATACTGATATTTACAAATATTGACAATAATAACGTTTCACAAAATAAATTTGAAAAAGAAAGATAACCATTTATATTAAAAAAAAAAAAAAAAAAAAAATCTGCATTTTTTTTATAGCATAAAACGCTATTTAAAAGAAAAATACATGAAGTTTTTGTTTTTTAATTTTCTTTGAATTACACAATATAATTATGTCAACTGAATGATATTACCAGTCTTGGAAAGCAATAACATTTCTATTTCTTATCATATATATATTATTTACCTCTTGAGCTGTGCTTGACGTGCTTGTTTCTTAGCACTGCGTGAAGATCTACGTAATGAAGAGCCACTCTCCAGTGAGCACGAGGCACCTCGAGACTCCTCACCTTCAGAGGGACTTTCCTCACGGGACTCATCACGACCTATCACAACAATAATTAAACCATACATAACATTATTTTATGTAAAGTGAGGTGATTTTTTTCTTCAAAGTTTTACCATTTTGTTCAGAACCAAAAAGAATTTTATAACTTTACAATTACTAGTGTATTTGAACAACTTAAAAACTTTAATAATGATGTTTAAATACTACAAATGTAATTGGCTAAAATAGGAGTAGCTAATTGATTAATTAAAAAAATATTAAGTATTGTTATTTTCTTTCAATGTCATTATGTCAAGTATTATCAATTTACTTTCAACAATATAGGCCTATGTATTGAAAATTATATTTTCTTTATCATTCTAAGTCCTTGTTATTATCGCTAATATCATTCCTCATTTGCTGTATTATTTTACATATCTATTATTATTATCCTTTTATCGCCAATACCAAATTATCAGTATTTGATATGAATCACTATTTACAAAATTATAAAAACTGGATTGGCATTAATGCTTTTTCAATGATGTTACAATTTCAAATTTATGAAACCAACAAGACTTTAACCAAAACATACAAAATAAAAATAGATATGAAATGCTCACCTAGAGAATATTGTTGGCATCCTTGGTATCCCTGAGGAGGTGGAGGTAAAGGAGGAGGTTGCTCCTCCCTCTCCTTACTCTTGCTCTTACTAGGCGAGCTCTTCCTCGTGAAAAACTCCGACATAGCTTGAATCAAACTCTTCCTTCTTTCTCTATCCTTACTTTTCTTACCAGATCTTTTACAAACAGGTTCACTCTTAGCTTCTTCTAGAGATGAATCTTGACTCTTTTTCTTCATTCTAGGAGGCGCTACTGGGGTTTCACTTTCGTCACGACGTATTTTAGTCTTATCACGTAACGCTGAAAGTGTTGCAGTGTTTTCAGGACTCAATCCTAATTCTTGATCACTCATTAATCTTGCTCTAGCTCGTGCTTGTTCACGAGCTCTTTCACGACTTTCTTCAACAAATAGTGCACGTCTAATATCAGGACAGGAGAATGCTTCAGGATGAGTTAAAGGTGTTTCAGGGAGCTTTCTTTCTGATTTTATTTCAGGAGCTTTAAATGATGCATATACACTAATAGGACGATTTTTACTTGGATTCATAGGCGTTACAAAAACATCATCTTCGAGTGGTATATCTTTAGGTTCATATTTAGGCATTACATTTTCCATATCTTCTAATTTTATTCTTGCTGGTGGTGGGGGTACAGGTGGTGGTGGTGGACCAATCAAAGAACACCTTGGTGATCCAGTAGGACTTTTAGAACTAAGACGTTTTCTTATTGGCCCCCCACTTAGAGATCTCTTTCTCTCAATTGAATTAGTACCAAGTTTACCTATAACTAAATCAGCTATTAAGTCTTTATTTTTACTTCTTTCTTTAGAAATTTCTTCTAATTTTCTAGAAGTACTTGGTGTATTTAATATACTTCTAGGAGATAATTCAGTTTCTTTTAATTTTGAATTTTCATTAGTTTTAATGTCTTTCGTAGTTAGTAAATTATTATGATTATCACTTTCAGTAATTTTTAACACTAAAGGAGTTGAATATTTATTATAAGCACTATTATCTATACATTTGGAAGTATTTTCTACTGATTTTAAACTATTATCCATTGATTTTGCACCATTTTCTATTACTCTTGAAGAATTATCGGTATTTATTGATTTTGCACCATTTTCTATTGATTTTAAACTATTATCAATTAATTTAACATTATTTTCTATTGTTTTAACATTATCTTCTAATGATTTAATATAATCTAATGATTTAACACCATTATCTATTGATGATCTGATTGATTTGACACCGTTATCGTTTGATTTTACATCATCTCGTGCACTATGTGATGGACTTGGTGTTGAAGAACTAGTAGAGCTTGATTTTCTAGATTTTCTTATATCGATTGAGTCTTTAGCATTACTAAATGGAGATATTCTACCCTGTAGTCTCTTAACGTGTGCTTCGTATGATGGATCTATGAAAGGTCTTTTTGTTTGACTCGCTGCTAAATTTTGATTCAGATCATTCAAAACTAAAGTCGTTACGTCACTAGTCGTGGTATCAGTATCTACTAATAGTAAACTCTCCTCATCTGATGTTTTAGCTAACTTAGCATTGATAGCTTCAACTAATACTAAGTTTTCTAATTCAGTATCGGGAGTAGTACCAAAGTCATCCGAACTTTTTGAGATACTTTCAGTGGTGCTTGAATCATTTGCTGGTATAATATCATTGACGATACCATCACTTAATTTTCTATAGCCTTCTATAACAGGAACATTCTTAGTTTCTGAATTAGAATGTCCTTTTTCAGGACTAGATAGTTCTATATCTGAATTATCATCATCTTCACCAGAATCCATAAAATCAATATCTTCAATAGTAGCACCAATAGGTTTCATATCATCAGTTTTAGTATCTGATATTGACATAACATCAATTTTAGAGAATTCAGGTTCTAATTTAGGTATTTCTGATTTAGTTTCTGATACAATCATTATATCTACTTTAGGCATATCTTCTGTTAATGATATTTCACTTAAATCATCTTCTATAGCTAAAGTAGGATGGTTATTATGTTTATTTTTACGTCGAAATGTTATATTTTTTGTTTCAATCGTAAATTCATCAAAATCTCCTACGTCAACTTCGTGTGCCCAATCTGAAAGTTCTGTATCATCTTCTGGTTTTTCAGGTGAAGCCAGTTTACCTTCAGAATCTGTAATTTCAAGTCTAGGTACTGCAGGTATAGGTTGATCATCCTCATTGGTACCCTCTACTGTTACTTTTTTAACAGGCGATGCTTCTTCAACCGAATCCTCATCGTACTCGGAACTACTTTCACTGGTCTCCGAACTTTCTTCTTCTTCCTCCTCCTCCTCAACTTCTACTTCAGCTTTCACTTTCCATTGTGAGATATCAGGGACTATAATAGAAGTCTCATGAGCTGGAGATCTAGGTCTATAATCAGGATCTAAAATATTCGTCTCTTCAATCACTTCCTTACACTCCACGTTAGGTGTTAAATCATCATCCACAATATCAATGTTTATTTTCTCAGTTTCTAAATCTAAAATTTTATCACTTTCACTTTCTACAACAATATTATTAATGTCCTGAGTTTCTTGAGCAATTTTATTAATATTAAAAATATCTTTGGACTCAACAATAGGTGTAGCTTCATCATCTATTTCTGGTGTTATTTTTATTTCAGGAGGTGAAAGTAATGGTGGAGGTGATGGTTCTTTTTTACCACATATATGTACAAAACTACTTGGAACTTTAGGTAATTTAGAGGTAGTTTCTCCTCTAATATTTGACATTAAGTCACTTCTGCTGTTTTGTAAGATGTTACTAGTGGACATGGAGGTAAGAAGTGGGCTTGCGTATGTTGTTGGCACTGTGGGGTTGGGGTTGGGGTTAGCTGCTGGTTGGAGAAGTTTTTGCTGTTCTGAGATCTGGTCTACAAAACTTCGAAACCTGGGGATCATAAATAATACTCAAATTAATAAAAAAAAAAAAATTGGATATTGGATAGTAAATGTAATATTTAGGTACAGTATATGACAAAAAATGGTGCCAAATTATCCATGCAACTTTTTTTTTTTTTTTTTTTTTTTTTTTTTTTCCCAATACAAAAAATATATGTATATTGATCTTGTTGCGAAAAAAATGTCTATCAAGTATTTTATCACGCAAAGCAAAATGTATATCTCCTGTTTTGTCAGAGTCAGCAAAATATCCATCTAGTTCCCGAACGTTATGGAGATGGCGCTCGAGATAGACATTTTGCTTACGCTGACAAAAAAATAAGATAGATATTTTGTTTGCAACAAGATTGATATAGCCTATAAAACTAGTTAACTGGGGCAACTTTGAAGGCCCTATTATCTCTGTCTTGGGACTCTTGGGGCCTCATTTTAGAAATGGGAAAAATATTACTATAGTTCAAATTAGTTTTTTTGATAAGTCACCCTGGTTGGCTGTCCTATGAAAGTTAAATTGGTTGCTCTTAATCTCTCTCTTTAATTCCTGTACAATGTAATGCATTTTGTGTATCATTATTAATATTTTGTTCCTGCATATACATTTAAGTAAAAATTGCACCATAGCAATTTTTTGTATTAAATATGTAATTAAATGGCTACAGAAAAGGGGTCTGTAAAAAGCAAGGGACACTTAACGTCATACATACCTTGAGTCTAGTGCACTTGCTGAGCCCGACTTCTGCACATTCTTATTAAAGACATTGGATTCTCCTCCCAAGAGATATCTCTTCTTTAACTCCAATGACATCTTAGAAGCAATTCCTTCAGTACTGGAAGTTCTATTCAAAAGTTCTTTCTTTCTTAATTGTAGATCTAGACCTGGGAAATTGTTGGGACGATGTTTGAGCACTGCTGGGGTCATCTCTGGAGGTGGAGCGCTTGGCTTACTGGGCTGCTTACGTGAGGGTACAGACGACTTGTGAGCAGTTTGTCGTGGGTTCAGGTTACCACGTACATCACCTGTTAACCAAGGGAATATATTTTTGATACCAGAGTTAAAATTGCTCTTCATTTGTCTAGCACAATAAATACATCAAATATACATCTACTTTATCCACAAATAAGTCAAAGAACTCAATTAAAGCTCACACAGTAAATACACAAAATATGAAGTCGCATCTTTATAGAACTTCTAAAAACTCATCGACATATCAACAATTGGACCTCTATCAAATCATTACACAACATTTTTATTTTCCATATCGATGCTACTGCGTCAAAATAGAGCATCTGTACTTTCCACCAGCGCGGCAGGTGGATCATCTGCGCTTTCTGCCGTACAGCATCTGCAATGTTAAGTGCATGGCCGCTAGTCCACTCACCATGCTATGTGGAAAGTGCAGATGCTCCACTTACCATACTGGTGGAAAGTGTAGATGCTCTCTTTTGATGCGGGAGCATCGATATGTAAATGTGCATGCGTGACGTTACTTACACCTAGTGAATTTATCTTTATGTAATGTTTATGAAAGGGAGTGCTGGATACCATTTTATCTTCCTATTCTACAAGAGGGGGGAGGGGGGGGGGTCCAAAGTGTTACCTGTCTTAACGTGACAGACTTGTAGTTCAGAGTCAATGACGATGGTAGGTAAGGAAGAGTCCAGCTCAAACTCTGAGTCCGTCTCAATCTCAGTCGCTAGATTCTCCTCCTCTTCTTCTTCCTCACTATCACTGTCTGTAGTTGTGCAGTCAGAGTTCACCTGGGAGAAACCATAGAAATGTCAGCAAAGTTGGACTTGAGTGAGTTTTTAGTATTGTACATAGATTGCAATTGTGGAGGTGGGGTGAATATATCAATCCTGGGTGCAGCTGTGAATTTTCAAAATTACAAAAAATATATATATTTTTTTTTATTAAGAAATAAATGAATAAATATGCAAATAAATTATTTAATTTAATAAAAAAATTGAAACAAATTTAATATTGAATATACTTTTAAAGTAATATTTAGACAAAAGGATAACTTAAATTGAAGTAAAAACAAAGAGTACTGTAATACTGCAGTATGAAATAGGTGATAAAACTGGAATTAGAGGGGAAAAATCGTGATTTTAAGGGCAAATTGCAAACAACACAATTATATTAGTATATTGGTAGCAACATATATACACATAAATTACTAATTTTAATTTATTTTGTCAAAAAATTATGTATATTAAATAAAAATATCAGGACGAGGGAAATACTATCTAAAGGAAAATAAACATTTTCAGAGGGGGTGGGGGGAGAAATCTGTAAAAAACATGCAACACACATTGAAAATTCATTAAAAAATTAGTAATGTAGTAGTAGTTACATGTGGTAATGGGAAGCCATTCAATTTTTAATATGCATGAAAGAAAAACAACAACACAAGATCAGTCTATTTAAACTAAACCCATTTTACCTTACTTGGTGACGTCATTAGGCTTCCCATCACCACGTTTTATAGTTTTAAACATCTTGTAACACTGTATTCAGAAATCTTGTAATATCGCGCACTTGTATAATATTTTGAGCCATTCATTTTTTTTTTTTTACACATAATATAACTTAACATATCAATAAAATTAACATTAATGAGCCAATAGTTAATAACAATTTTTTAAACTTTTTAATTAAAATTTATATAAAATTTAATAACAATAGAACCAATTAATAACAAACAAATTCATAAAAAAAAAAAAAAAAAAAAAAAGAACGCGTTTTTTTAACGCAAGAAAACCAAATAAAATAAGAAGAGAAATAAATTAGCTGATCAACAGCTTAAAAAACATATTAAAAAAAGTTTGCTAATGTATTACATGATTGGGGTGAGGGGTCAGGAAATGTTTCAGATTATAGTAAAAAAAAAAAAAAAAAAAAAAAAAAAAAAAAAAAAAAAAAAAAAACGGGAACGAAAACGAAAACGAAAGAACGAAAACGCAATGTAAATATGTAAAAATATGAAAAATTAGTTTTTCGGTGAAAATTAGTTTCTCACTCATTGATACCCCTCGCTCCCCCTTATATAGGGCAATAAAATATTTCTGAAAATTAACTTTTGTATTATTTGCTGTATAAATAATAATAATTCTTTATTGGGTATTAAAATGGTACTAAAAAAAAAAAAAAAAACAACATAAAACTGCATAGGGGGAGATTTGTTAATTTTAAACAAAGAATTAACAAATATTGTAAAGTCAAAGAAACTGGCTAAATGTACAGTATATTACCAACATTTTGTTTTATTTGGCAACCTCAATAGAACGACGAAAAATACGAAAATGACAAATATTGATTAAAATATAAGAAATACAAGACTAAAAAAAGCACACAGTATAGAAAAAAGTAATATTAAAAAATCTTGATCAAGAAAAAAAAGTTGATTCAAAATTGGTAATGACTTAGAATAACACCCATCAAATTAAGAACACACAAAAAAATAAAAATAAACGAAATTAAAATAAATAATAACAAAGAAATTCTAATTCAAAGAGAAAATAGTAAAAATGTTGACGAGAATTTAAAATAATGAATATAAAAACTCAATGATAAAAGGAATAGTTAAAATGTAAAATTAGCTTCACAATATAAAAGTAGCAATTAAAATGTAATAGAGCGTTTCTAATAGAAAATTGTGCAATACGCACACAACAAAAGACGCATATAAATCTAAAACACGCAATACAAGTGTTCCTTATTGTAATATTACAAAGCACGTACGTACTTAAAAAAAATCACAAAGAGAAGCAGAAATTAATTAAGAAATGCAGTAACTGTTAATTAAATTGTTCAAAGAAAAGCAATAGGTTTTAATTTTAATATTACGAAAAAAAAAAAAAAAAAAAAAAAGTTGAAGAAATCTACTGTGTAGCGCGTTTTCTTGGCTTTTTAGCGCATGGCTACTTTTTTAAAGCCAAGAAGCCTATTCAAGCACTCAAAGAAAAACAGAGATATCATTACATGGCAAACTTTGAGAAAAGGAATTAATGTTTAGATAGAAAATTAGTTGTTAAATCATTTCTATTCTCTAACGACTAGAAACACGACTCGAAATATAAAGTTACTACTGGTCAAATTTACATGACGACACATTTATCATCAGTTTTCTTTGTTTTACCAGAACGACTACCTCTAGAACTAGGCCTAGAGTCAGGATTATTAGTAGGAGTTGGTACTCTTGATACACTAGGCATCTCAGAAATACGTGTCTTACATAATCTTGGAGCTAAATCATTCTCTACCTCTTTACGACTACTTGAATGTGTATCATGATCTAATAACTTTGAATCAATTTTATTACTAAACATTTCAGATGGTTTAAGTGTTGGTTCTGTATTTATATTTGGAGATATTACATCGGAATAACGGTTTCTTATATCTGTATTACGTCCACTTGCTACCCGATTTGTAAATACTTCTGTAGTTTTTCTTTCAGGTTTTTTATTAATATTACGAGAGCTCATTACGTCTAAATCAGTGTCATCTGAATTACGACTTTTTACGTCTGTATTCCGTACACTTTCTACCCGACTTGTTAATACTTCTGGAGTTTTTCGTTCCAGCTTTTTATTAATACTACTAGAGCTTACAAATAAATCATCATCACTATCATCTAAATTACGACTTTTTACATTTGCATTACGTCTAACTTCAACCCCACGATTCATTAATATTTCTGGGGTTTTCCGTTCTGTTTTTGTCTCAATATTATGAGAGTTTACGTGCAAATCTCTATCATCTATATAAAGACTTTTTACATTTGAATTCCGCCCACTTTCTACCCGACTCGTTACCACTTCTGGATTCTTTCGTTCTGCTTTGCTACGCAAGCTTAGACGTAAATCAGTATCATTTAAATTATGAGTTTTGGCAGCTGTAGGCTCAAAACTTTTCACTCGACTTTCAATTTTCGGCATTTTTAGCTGCCTCTCAGGTGTTTTAATTAAATTTAGAGGTTTTTCTAAATCACCTTTTAATATTTCTCTTGGTTTAATCTCCTCTTTCTTACTAACATTCCGCGACAACAGATCTGATTTTATATTCGTAAGATCAGTTTTATTTATTTTACTAATAACTCTATTTGGACGACTAGGTATAAAATCATCATCAGGAACTTTATTTTTATTAAGACTAGACTGTCTAATTAATTGTGAAGGTCTAACAGTTCGTTCTTCAATTACATTGCATTCTGCATCTGTTTTACTCTTTCTTAAACCACTAGTAACTGGTACACTTTTTAACATTTCTAACTCCTTACGATTTGCTTCAGAACCTAAATAACTATTTTCTAAAATCTTTTCTTTATCTAAACTAGCATTTCTTTTTAATATTTCTCTTTTTGAAGGCATTTCATTATTACATTCTGTAACGGTTTTGCTACGTTTTATATCAGCTACTCTAGGTGCTCTATTAAATAACTCAGATGGTCGTAAAGTTCTTTCTTCCTCAACTTTACTTTCAGATTTACGACTATCGTGATTACGATAACCAACATCAGTTTTACTTCTACGTAAATTACGATCTTTTGATGTATCATTATGTGTAATACTAGGTGGTCTAGTATTAAATAATTCTGATGGTTTTAAAGTACCTACTGTATCTACATTAGGGGTACTCAAGTCATCTAAAAATTCACCTAATTCACCTAATTCCTTCTCATCTAAGCATGCTAGATTATAGTCTATAGATATATCAGAATCACTATCATCAAGTTTTACTTTAGTAGCTTTAGATTTTGAAGTACTTGGTTTTGAATAGTCCTTTGAATTTAATTGAGATTGTAATTTTGAGATATTATTTGTAATATTTTCAAAAGATTTATCAATTTCTCTCTTTCCATCAACACCTAACATTTTCAGTGGAGTTGGGCTTACGGAGGGGGTTTTAGCAAACGTGCGACTACCTACAAAAGTTTCTACATTGAATTTATAATTGCTGTCAGATTGGTTATCAGGGGTAAGATATTTATTAACAGGCTCATTTAGAGTAGGTATTGGTTCAATTATCGATATGTTAGGATCAAAGAAACGTGTCTCGCACACTGAAACATCAGTGGAAATATATGACAATGGTCTATCTGCTTTATGAGTTTCTATTGACAATGGTCTATCTGCTTTAGGAGTTTCTATCTTTTTTAATATATCAGGATCTTCTTTAATTAATTCCTCGAATAAATCATCAAAGTTTGGTTCATCTGCTTGTAATTTAGCCTCAAAAGAACTTACATTATTATTAGGAGATGAATGAAGTTCACTAGTACCAGGTTCTGAATGTAAATCTACCGTTTCCCCATTACTGGATTCTTCAATATTACCAGTTTCTTCAACTGGCACTATTACGTTTTCATGTAGATTATTTTCATCAATAAATAGTGAATTCTCTGTAATAATTGGCTCTATTGATTGTACAGGGACTTGCTCTATATCTTGATCTATATCTGTGAACTGAATAGAGTTTGCATCTATTTGCTCTAAGGCTTGTGATTCTATTAATTCAATTGGTAGTGACTCTATTGGCTCATTACTGCTATATATAATACACGATGCATCACGTAAAGGACCAATAACTTGACCCTCACTTGGCTCCTCACTGGCTTGATAAACAAAATCAGTCACCTCTGTATCCGAGCCTTGGCTGCGATTTCGACGACGTAAAGCACGTTCTCGTAGTCTTTCTTCTTGTCGTAGCAGTTCTCGTGCCACTGCATCACCTTCTGTTGCAGTTGAACTGTCCTCATCTAAAACATAATATGGTAATGTTACTTTAATTGAGGTATATTGCAAGGATTATTTGTAATTATGAACTAATTTTTAGCAAAACTACCTATTTCCACGCCTTTTTACTTATTTTCTTTTTCTTTTTTTTTAACAAAACAATCGCGCGACAAATCAAAGCACCATGAAAATAATAAATAATAATAAAAAAATGTTAAGGCAAAGAAGAAAAAAAAAAAAAAAAAAAAAAAGTGACGTGACGTGACGTGACGTGACGCTACTTGACTTATTATTTTTTATCCTCCAGAACCTCTGAAGTATCATTCACAAGACGCGTAAATTTGACGCGCGTCGACGGATAAACAACAGATGCAACATTAATGTAAACAAATGGAGCCTTTCACATGGTTTTTTAACTGACGCGTACTGACGCTCAAAGCTGGCAACACCCCGCTTTTTACGCGCCGCATCAGTATGCGTCAAAATGACGCATCATGTAAACGATTGCATGTAAAAAAAAGAAAGAAGAAGAAGAAGAAAAAAAAAAAAAAAAAACGTGGCTCCATCCGTCAGTATCTGTTAACAACGGCGCATGTGAAAGGGTCCATTGGTTTAATATATTTCCACAGCTCGGCCTGTCAGTATGCGTCAGATTTTCGTGCATGCGCAGTGCGCTTTCTCATGTGAAATAGGCAAACGTTAGTTCGCGTCAGTATCTGTCGATTCACTTCAACACGCGTTAGATTTACGCGTCGTGCGAATGATACTTTGTTTTAACCACTTATGTTTAAAGCATGGTCCTAGAGCAATGACTCACCCTCCAATTCATCTCTCTCACAGCTCCACTCGTCCTCAGAACTCTCTTCCTCCTCCTCTTCTTCACTGAGGTCACTGCCCTCTACTTTCTCTTGCGATCTCTGAGAATATCTTCTCTTCCAGTTCTCTGCCAGTTGTCGTGTCTCCTCCACACTCAAAGGTTCACCCAGGGCTTCCTCGTACTCCGCGTTCTCACTATCACTAGAGTCACTGAAATAAACAAGTCACATCAATAATTAGCATCACTGCAGATATGGTGCATTATCAGATTGAATTTCAAGCATTAATCAACTTACGTTTCACTGGAGTCGTCCTCCTCCCCTGATGAGCTATCGTCATCAGCACACGATGCTCCAAAGTTATGATCTGTCCACGCGTCTTCATCCATCTCTGCTGAGAGAGGTGGTGCCTCGGACAAATCATCTTCAGAACCCGCTCCTCGGGCAAGGTTTTCAAATTCCACTCGCTCTGGGGTGGCACCAACCTTGCCGTCTGATTGATCTAGGGTCACTGACGAAGCTGGCGTAGAGGGTGCTACTATTGCACACTCCTGAAACAATGATGATGTTAATTACTGTATACATAACGTTAAAGAAAACTTTAAAAAAATACAGCTGTTTAAATAAAATAATAAATAATAATAATAATAAAACAATGTTTTCAAAAAGGAATGTTATTAAACCTTGTTCTTTTGCTCTAAAAAATGCGCTATTTCATTTAAAAAACATTAGTCGATCGTCATTTCTTTCCCCCTTTTTGAAGTGGGGAAAAAAAAGCAACAATCTTCATTATGCAAAAATAAAAACTATTGGGCACTGTAGGTATCAATTTTTTGTATCAAATCAATAGCAAAAAAGAAGTACATACAGCGCCGCAAAGACACTATGGACGTTATAAAAACGAAATGTTTTATATAAGACGTCGACAAAATGATATAATAAAATTTTGTTTTACCTGTTGTGCAGCGGCTCTCAGATCCTCTGACTTCCTCCTTGCTCGAGCACCTCTGATAAACCCTGGCAGTCCAAAGTGCTGAGTACACACAAATCTATTGCCATACTTGCCATCGCGATCGAATGCGTAATTATCTGAAACATCGCATTATAGTAACGTTTTTCATGCCGACTTCGAAACACAAAAGTAAGAACATTTCAAGCAATTCAAATAATTTATCATTTTATAAGTAAATTGTCAGTTTTAAGAATTTTAACACTCTTCATCTACGCCAGCCATAAATATAGTATTTTTTTTATGAGTATATTATGTAATGATTTTTTTTTTTTTTTTTTTAATGTTTCTTTCCTACTCCTATTTCTTTAACTTTACCACTGGTAAACTTCTGATTATCTAAACTCAAGGTAATGCCTTACCTTTCTATTACAATGTTAAATAAGAGGGCATTGTAAATAAATATAGCCATAGTAACAACATTTTTCAGGTCCCTAACTATTTTACAAAATCGATGTTATACTATGCCAACTAGATTAAAAAATAAATTTACGAAAAAAAAAAAAAAAAATAATAATAATAAAACGCAAAACATTTATAATTAAATGTTCAATTTTGGTGGAAAGGCTTCAAAAAATAAAACAAATTAATTAAAAGCTGTAACAATAGTATTCTACAGAAAGAAATGTACTCACTGGGCCTTAGTGAGGTGCCACAGTATTCACATCTGAAACAACCACGATGGAAGAAACGTCCCTCGGCGCTCAGTCTCTCCATCAAATACACTCGCTTCTTGCAGAAATGACAGTTCTCTGAGCCACCTTGTTGTGGGAGAACTACTGTTTTTGAGCTCTGTAACATGAGACATAAGACAGTAAGGTGTCATTCCATGACGTCACCCATCACAGACATTGCTTAAAACATTACAATGAGGAAGACCAAAACAAAACTTAGGAGGCAATTTTATGTATATTCTAAAACAGGACATTGTCCTGAATCGACAGATATGCAAATTTTCAATTTTTTAAGTTCTTAAAGGAATAGACCGGAGAAAAACATAAGCATTTATATCACAAAACACTTGATGGGATTTACAAAAATAACGTAAGTTTGTCTCAAAACCCAACTGTAGCCCCGTAGCAGAGATTTGAAAACTCGATTTATGCAACCCGCACAACATTTTCATATTAATTTTTGCATGTTTCTGACGTCATAAACATGAATTTTCACGCAAATTGCATACTTTGCAGTTTTTTCACGCTCTCTCGTGGGGCTACATTAACATTCTGGTAAAAATTGTCATCAGATTTGCAGATCCCATTTTGTGTTTATTCATTAAAAAGCACTTGTTGTTTTATGTGGTCTATGGCTTTAAATAATTTTTGAAAGTCGCGAAATGACGTCGCGGTCGGTAACTTATGCACGTAGAAAAAGTTGCCGACTGCGACATCTTTGCGGGACTTTCAAAAATTAATTAAAAATACCTAATCAACTCAAAAATTACAAATTTGCATATTAATCGATTCAATACAATATACACTTTTAGAATATGAAATAAAATTACCACCTATTTTCTTTATGCTTTCATCATTTTAACGAGAACTCGCTTACAAATCAATATAATCTATGCTTTCATGCAGGAAAATTATGTTAATAATTTATAAATTTTACTCACAGATTTATGAAGATTGTTAGTGGTTGCAACTTCCACTGGTTCCAACTTGGTTGCCAGTTGTTCTGCCATGGCAGATACCTAAAACATTACATTAAATTTCAATTCATTTATTATCGCGGGAAAAAACTTTACGATTTTGTTTTTAAATTTCATCTCAAAAGACGACATATAAATAAATGATGACCCTAATAATTTTTTCCAGCAAATATGTAACCTTTTAAATAGACTTTTCATTGAATTCAGATTTTAAAATTCTAATCTCCAGCACACTTCAAAATTCAAATTACGAAAAGCTTTCATTCATGTCAAAAGAACTTTGCGTAGAAAAGAAACTTCGTCAAATTTCGATCGCATCGTTACTTCAACTAAATGGTCTCAGCATACCTTGTTAGCTCCACGAGGTCCACTTGGATCTAGAACACTTCCCTCCTTGATTTTACGATCAAGTTGTTTCAAAGTTTGATCAATATTAGCAAACTTATCGTCATCGTCTTCCTTGCTACGGCCTCGTAACTTTTTCTCAACAGCAGAGAACTGCAACATTTACATTTTTACATCAAATCTACAGAAAATAGCGGTAATAAAGGTAGAGACAGTAAAAAAACAAAGTATAATTTTTAATAAAGTGATTTTAAAAAACACGAATAATGCGTTTAATGGCTCTCATTGAACTGTTTTCGAACTGATGATTAGTGTACCAGTTTTCTTATAAAGTTCAGGGAAATACGGAAGACTAGAAAATCAGTGACAAGGGGCAAGGCACCATTCCATTCTAACTAGTGCATTTTACCACCCACTAAGAGTCCCAAAAAAAGTAACATATTTTTAATACTGTCATATTAAATTAACAAAGAAGGAAAAACGCTGTAATAATTTACATTTCAGCAAAAATATACATGAATTAAAAGTCTATATATATTTTTTTTATGTTACGACGAAAATCCTACCTTATCAGCGAACTTCTCACGATTCCACTTGGGCACTTTCTCAGCTCCTTTAGCCTTATTTCTACCCATCTTGTTCTCCTCCATCTTGCGTTCAATTACCGCCACATTCCAATCAGTACTTTCGATTTTACCTGCAACATTAAAACACTTTAAATACATATTACTAAACAAATAGCTAAAAGTCAACCATTAAATCAGTGAATCTTCTACTATATAATATAAATCAATTGATATAATAAAAATTGTCAAAATCATACAAAAATATTGTTTTTCTCTCTTACCAATAGATCTATGAAGATCTCTAGGTTTCTTTTCAACTGGGGCAGTTCCTTTAAATTTCATCTCAATTTCTTTGATTCGGCTTGAAAAGTTTTCATCTGGCCCTCCACGTTTTCCCTCACCAACAGCTCGTGGTTCACGATCCTGAAATATTCAGTCGTTAAGTACAGTGGCTAACATAAACGTACAGTGCCATGCTTTAGGTTTAAAAACTCTGATTAGGGGTAAAAAAAATGCATTTAATTTTAAAATACATAAATATACAGTCAATATTTTATATATAAATATATTATGATAAATTAGTGCTTAAAAAATCTATACGACTCAACAAGTTCTGTTATAGTCTATACCTAAATGATCAAATTTTAAATTTGTACAATAGACATTTTTAATACTAAAACTACTCGTAAAAGCTTTGAAATATCTAGCTCAGAAAAAAAAAGTTTTTTTTTTTTTTTTTTTTTTTTTTTTTTTTTTTTTTTTTTTTTTACAAAAACTTAAGCATGGAGTCTCCAATTTTCCGATTTATAATTATGAATATCATATATAACAGCACACAAATTAAAATTGTGCAGTGCATTTGGATTCAACAAATTACCATCACAAGTAAAACAAAATTTCTATATTTTAAAGTCCAGCACACACGAAGCAACTTATTTTATCTACATTATTTTTTTAACGTGTTCATTGTATAGTTTAGAAAAGCACTAAAATTTGCAGTCATTAATTACATTGCTCCGTGTAAACTTAGCCATTAAAGATTAAAGGCCTGTTCACAATATGGCGCGTAAATTCAAATAACTCTTACGTGAAAATCACAGTATATTATACAGTAGTCCATCTCCTATAGCGGGAATGTCAGATCGAATGCGCGCCATAATTCCGACTGGGTGAAGTTGTCAGAACTAGAAGCCGTAATTTGAAGTAATGTTACGTGTAGTTCTGACAACTTCACCCAGTCGGAATTATGGCGCGCATTCGATCTGACATTCCCGCTATAGGAGATGGACTACTGTACCATCTACTGTGCGTGAAAATAGAACAATCAGTGAAAATAGAACAATCAATGTTATTTTGATTCTTACGTGAAAGTTATGTTAATTTACGCGTCATTGTAACAGGCCTTTAAAAACAAGACATTAACACAAGTGCAATAAAAACACATTCAAAATATAACTAAAAACATTTTGTTATTACAAAAGACGTCACATTATTCTGAAAGAGAGAAAAACACATGTTATAGTCCAATAAAAAAAGTTAGTAAAATTGCAATCAAAGAACAAAACGACGACATTACGAATGTTAGAATTGTTTCCTGGAAGTTAATTAACACATTGGATTGGTAAGATGTGTTAAGAAGTGTTATTTGAAGTAGCTTCACAAAAATACTGGAGGTGGATGATTTGGTACACAATAACACAACAGGATCAGAGGTGTCGATTAAATCGCAATAAATCAATCAATCAATAAAAAAAAATGCTATTTATTTATTGCTTCTAAAATTCAAATTTGAGAAATATTTTAAACTCTAAAAAGCACTTTTAAAAATAAGTAATATAATAACAGACACGTTCATAAGAAGTAATAATAATATTTGTTTTCTATAATAATAACACCACTGCAAAAACTAAAATGCTGTCTATCAATTTGATGTATTATTTTTGGATCAACCTACGCTAATGACTGTCGGAACTAACAAAAATGGTTTCGATACAAACTCAGTGATTTTTACCATTATTTATCGCGAGTTCATCTAAAAACTACATGTTAAAGTGTATAATAAAGTGCTTTATTACTATTATTTTTTTTAGTGCAATAAATAACACAAAAAATGAGATTTAATCGACACCCGGCAGAGATTGAAAACTATGGCCCAGACTCAATGAACGACATTTTAATTGCTTTTTATGGATTAAGGAAAAAGTCGATTATCAGTTAATAATCCTTTGAATACAATATGGACTTGATGGCACTTTTGATACCATTATCAAGTCCTTTCCTATATCACGGCCACGGATCTCTAAAATTCCAAAGTTTCGTCTCTGTGAATATTTTTTTCAAGTTTTCGTCCAAATTTCTGTCATTAATTGAGTTATAGGACCATTAGATAAAACACACATAAATGTGCATGCTGTCTCACTGGATAAAGCAATTTCTTCTCCATTAACTTGACACGATCAGTAAAACGTGGTGCATGTTGACGATAAACTGCAATATCCATATCTTCAAACTTCTCTCTATCTCTCTCAATCTCGCCAGCTTGTAACATCTGCATACTCTTTACAAATCTCTGTGTGGTCATGTGACGCATCATACGTCGTCTCTGTGCACGTTCTTCTCTGTTCAGTTCTAACTCAGCACGACGCTCTTCCCCCTGATCATAAATATTATCAAGGGTATTATTAAGGGTGGTTGCATTCATATAAAAGTCGACGCCATATGTGAGCATTAAATAATATGGGCTGCCCAGTTTTGAAAATATTTAGCAGTATTTTTTTTTATAGCATTGATGCTGCTAAAAGTTTAAATTACATTTTCAAGTATGCGAGGGAAATAATAATAATAATAATAAAAGCCAAAAACTACATTCGTTCATTGCTGAGCAAGTTATTCATTGCTTCAGTATGGTGACGAAGCGCTTTTAGTTTGACGTCATCCACATACACCAAGAATTTGAATATCAATTCAAAAAATATCATGCTCCTTAGAACTGCTAAAATAATTCGTTAAAAAAAAATGTAGCTGACATTGTCACAAAAAAAAAATAGGAAGAAGAAATTAAATTACATAATTACACATTAAATATTGATGGTAATTCATGGTGAGATTGTATTATGAGTGTTGTTCGTAAGCCCGGTTTTCTTGCACCAAAAAATGCGCATTCCATTTGAATTACCAAAGGTGATCGTCATTTTTAAGAACAGAAAACAGCGTTTACGAACAGCATTATGATGAACTGGAATCAGTCACATCTGGAAGATACACAATCCACTTCATGTAATACAAATTTATCTCAATTTATACTGCATACAGTCAAAATAAACAGAGAAACCTTCTTCAATATGGAAACCAATTGCAAAGTAATTTACTCTGCACTAACAAATAAGTGTTACAAAATTATATTATAAATTATAGTAGGCATAATAATATTATCTTGCAGAGTCAGCTTTTAGGCTCAACAGCCCGATCTTACACCTATAAACCTAAAATTATTGCAATTCTATTTGCACTTGGCGCTTCAAAATTATAGACTAAAACAAATACCCTCGAGTCACGCTGACAGTATCCTGTAAAAGACTACGGCAATGCTAAAGTTTGAGTACTTACAATATCCTTATCGTGACTACGTCTCTTGCGTGGTGCTCTAGCTGCCGTTTTGCCTAACAGCTCAGGAGTGCTACCTCGCTCTAAACTACCTCGCTTACGTTGTGACAGTGACGTTCTAGTGACGCGGGTAGCCAGGGGTCTGCGAACTGGTGCAACTACAACCTCCTCTTGCTCGTCCTGAAACATTGACATTAACAAAAATTGTAAATCTGTTGCTAAAATAGGGTTCAACTTGGTTATTGTTATAAATTTACGAGTGCGGTCAGTTATGTGATCGCTAGTGTGGAGCGCGATCATACTCATTTTTAAAGAGTGGTGGCCAAGTCTGATTGTTGCGCCTCCCAGATATGTAGCCAGAAAAATTTTAAACACCCACAGATATCGCCACTTTTAAATAACAGTTTTTGGTTATAAATAAACGATTATTTAAGGAATATTGATCAGGCGTAGACTATAGAAGATGTAGAAAAAAATGTGCGAATCAATGTACTTTATGACTCTGAGCCATAAATTTACTATATCATTTTGAGGTAGCGTCCATTATATTCCTGCAAGTTATACATTGCAAAATAGCGGGAAATTTCTCGGAACACAAATAAAAGAAAAGCTTCTTACTGGCGTTGAAATTAAAATAAAATAATAATAAATGGTTCAAAATACATTGAAGTATGCGTAGTATCCTTCATTTAATTTTTTAAGAATCGACGCTCTAGTTTTCTCCAAAATCAAGGGGGGAAAAACTGTTTCTACCAATAAGCGTAATGCTAAATTACACATCCCGCACCTTTATTATTGTATCATAAATCATAGTATTATGAATGTTGCTTAAATCAGGGCTGAGTTGGGCCAGCTTAATTTTATTTTATTTTTTTTTTTTTTTTTTTTTTGTCTGTGGGGAAAAAAAATCCACCCCAACAAATTTAAACATTTGATTGACTTAAACCATACTCTACATTTATACTTAAAAAAAAAAATAAATACTTACAATGGTTTTAGTTCTCAGATGTGGTATTTCTCCTCTAAATGCATCGTAAACTTGAGATAGATATGACAGCATGGTAAGGTGGTCAGGATATTCACTGGCTGCTAGTTCTGCTCCAGTCATTACCTATCAAACATTAGAAAGTTAGAGATGATAAAATTGTAATTTAATTGCTAAACAGTAAAAAAAAAAAAAAAAAAAAAAAAAAAAAAAAAAAAAAAAAAGATCAACTCACAATTTGTATGTGTGAGAGAACATAATGGATATGGAAAAGTGCAAAGAATTTAATATAACCTGTCATTATAAAATATACCAAATCTCATTAGGTTTCTCACACAGACCCCTTGACTTATGAATACCTCCTATCCTTTCCCCCCTTTTCTCAGTGAAATTCTTAACATAATGCACATAATACTTACAGGCGATATGCCGTACTCTGCGTTAAGTTTGTCAAATGCAAGTTGGCAGTTACTGGCAGCATCTTCTGCTTTCAGCGATGCAAAATCTAGAAGATCAGGTCTGTAGCGATGTACGATGGCACACAGTGCCATACCATCACGGAAACTACTTCCAACATTCTCAATCTACAAAAGGAAAACAGCATAGTCATAATACTAGACTTGTATACAGATGGAGGAAAAAATAATGTAACATCAAAAAATAGGTAAAAAAAAAAAAAAACAAAAAAAAAACAAAAACAAAAAAAACAACAACTAATAATTAAAATAATAAAAAACTATAAAAAAAATACTTAAAAATAAATACAGAAGTTTGGGAACAGAAATATGGAATAATTTTCCTCTTCAAAAATACATTAAAATTAATCTGATATCTCTGCTATTAGCATACATAAACATACCTTGACATTCTCATATAGTGCCACTTGACGTTTCAGCCATTGGAGTAGCGTATCAGGGTGAACTTGAGACTCTGAAATATGACAAGAAATCATACAAAAATTAGAAATACAGAAAACATTCCCATTTTAAGTACTTAAAAAAAAAAAATGTATTAATTTTAAGTACTTAAAAAAAATGTATTAATTTTAATTGTAGCTATTAATTTAAGAGTAACAACTCTCACCTTTCCTCCTACGCTTGGTGGGTAGTTCTGCAGATGGCATCACCTCCAGAGTTGCTGGGTTGTCAGTGTTTATCAAGTTACGTACTTGTATAGGTAAAACAGCTCGCAAGTTTAGATTGGGATACCTAAAACACAAATTACAATTTTGTTATAAAAAGAAGAAAAAAACAAAAACAAAATAGCGTTTTTCATTAACTTAAAATTGGTGTATCAATGACAATCACAAATAATCATGCCGCAATGTGGAAGACTAAAATAAAGAAAGAAAGAAAATAATCATAGCCTAAAAGAAGGCACGACTGTCCTGAATCTATTGATATGTAAATTTCTAATTTTTGAGTACATTAAATATTTGTAATTAATTTTTGAAAGTCCAAAAATGTGTCAACTAATGCATGTAGGCATAGGGAAAAGTTGACAACCTGTGACATAATTTTGCCACTTTGAAAAATTAAATAAACACTTAAATGAACTCAAAAATTACAAATCTATCAATTGAGGACAATGCCTACTTTAGAATATGCAATGAAAATTGCTCCCTAATTTTTCTTCCTTATTGAGAATACATACAAAAAGTCAAATCTTATTGCAATTTATCAAATTTTGTTTTTCTTATTAAAAGATATATGAACACTATGATGGTTTTCCCCACCTGGTATGAGGTTCCAGAGTGTATGATGCAAAATCCTTGCTCAGATTCTCTGGAGTAGTTTGACCAAGTAGACGATAGATGCTCTCCCTCTCACCAGCTACTTCTAATGGAGACATAAGACACCAACTTCTCAGTGCCCAGCATGCGTCCATGGAGCTCAGAAAACCACGAGCACATCCAGAGCCAGTAGGCCAGAAAGGCTACAGTAACAAAATATTGACAATTAGTCATTTATATACAAACAATGAAGCTAAATCACAAATTACAAGAATTTTTTTAAGAAAAAAAAATTACCGTATAAATATTTTTAAGTTGTTCTTTGCCGCATTACTGTATTATTGTTATATTAATTTCATACATCTTTCTTGATCTTAAATATATTTATTATTGTCCAATTTTTTTGATGTTGTGTAATTTTACTAATTTTGATTACATAAATAAAAATATATTTTCTTTCAAAACAACTTTTATACTTATGCTTTATGAGAAACTTAAAAGGTAGCCTAACATATTTAGATACTTTCTTTCTATTACTGCATAGTTTAATTAAACAATCACCTCAAGTAAACTGTCTCCCACAAGTTGCATAAGAAGTCGATGTCCGTTCTTCTCAAGGACTTTTGTCGCGTTCTCCGCAGCGTACATCGAAGTAAAGTCAAACATGGCTACGTCGGGCTGTCCGTAGTGATTGACAGCAAACTCCAGGTGGGGAAGTTGATAGCGTGTAGAGAAATCAGCAGCTTCTCTTGCGTATTGCATGAGCGCTTCTTTGTTGACATTTTCTAGTGATAGCAATCTCGCTGTATCATTTTGATCCTGAAATAGTAGAATGAACATGTTAACATCGCACAATTCTGTCAGATGTGTTGAAATAATCTAATTATCAGGTTAAACTACAAAATCTGTTCATTGACAATCTCAAATTTAAAGTTTACTGTAAGAACTTAAGTTTAAAATTTATAAATTTGGAGGGCATTATATAACAATCTAAAAAAGCTTGCTTTAAAATTACAATGGCTTTATTCCAAAACTAGATTTAATAAACTCTTAACTATTTTTAAAACTTCAATGTATAACCAATCAGATGTGCTAGGGAAAACAGAAAGGATACCGGTACTTAATTTTCTATATCTTAGCTTTGATAGACCATCCTTCTTTCAACAATTTTGGAAGTAAAAGAAATAATCTACTAGAACTGAGAAATTTTTAAATGCAACACTTTTACAAATGTTTGGCTAATTAAAAAATAATAATAATAATAATAGCTAAGGAAAAGTTACATGGAGTAAAATTGGATTCAGAATTAAAATACACTAAAAACTTCTACACTAATATAATTTTACAAATATCATATACTTACTGCAATTATGACGCCTTTCTCCAGCAGACTCTGTTTCTTTGCCGTCATTACAAAGTAATGTGTGTCGTCTTTGTAATATACTATGTTCTCCAAGTCTATGCCAGTCTCCTGAAAACATTAAATATTTTTTGTTAGCAAGTTTTCAAAATTAGAAATGTACAACTACTTAAATAAAATATAATAATGTGTTTTATTTTATCGCATTGAGAAAAGGATTTTTATTATAATAATTATTTATTTAAACACATTTTGTAATTCAGAAAAAAAAAAGAAAAAAAAAAAAAAAAAAAAGAAAAAAAAAAAAAGAAAAGAAAGAAAGAAGCTTCTTTAAAATTTTGAGTTTAATTTAAATATGAAGTAAGAATTACGTGATTATTTTTATCTTATTTTTCACTAAATGCTGCGAAATATATATATATATATATATATATATATATATATATATATATATATATATATATATATATATATATATATATATATAATAGCTGGATATATATATAAATAGCTGGAATCAGAAAGGTATACTCACGGCATATAGATCCTTGAAGAATTTTTGATTGAATATAAATGCAACTCCACTTATTTCCTCGACTCTTGCTTCTGCTTCTGAACGCTTGTTCAAGAAATTCGCAGTGATTGCGATAGCGAGCTTGCCGCGAAATTCTTTACGTCCAAACCCTAGGTACAGATATTGAATTATAAAATGAGGAAGACTTAAAAACTAAGGGGGTAAATTTATTGCATATTCTAAAAGAGGACATTGTCCTGAATTGAGAGATATGCGAATTTTTCATTTTTTAGTTCATTAAGCATTTTTAATTATTTTTGAAAGTCGCGAAATATCGCCACGATCGATAAGTTGCCGCCCATGACGTCATTTTTCGATTTTCAAAAATTAAATAATAATATTTAAAGAACTTAAAACTTATTAATTTACGTATCAATTGATTCAGGACAACGCCCTCTTCTAGAAATTTCTTCTCCTCTTTCACTAGCTGTTCTGTTTAATTATGAAACTCACCCTCCAGAGTATTTCTCTTGCCATCTGCGCCAATCAGCACGTCAAATTCATATTGAGCTACTGGGTGATCTGCAGGACTGACTTCTGCTTTCCATCCTACCCCTGTGAAACATATCATATGTTTACATTAGTCACTGAACTTGTGATCAACTTAGGGTTAATACTCAACAATATCAGTATCATTTCTTTTCTTAAAAACTCATTTAAAGCAAAAAAAATAAAAATAAAATAAAAATAAATAAATAAATGAGTTTTTAACAACGATCTATTTATCTATTACCTACGTGTCGTTGCGACGCTCAAAACATCGATATAATTTTTTTTACAAAACTACTGTAATTAATTCAATGCTTAATTATCATCAGGTTTGACTTACGTTCAGTTTGGTCATCAGGAGGTGACAAGAGCTTCTCAAAGCTGACGCCAACGTGAACTTCGACTCCAAGAAGTAATGCGACCTTCAGTAAAATACATTGTAGCTGCCTGATACCTGAAAGTGAAAAATAAAACCATCTTAAAATACACTGATCAGATCACATTGAAATTGCTTTTATGTGCAAAGTATTTCCTTACATTTTTCACGTTTTTTAAAATTATCGCGTAATTTACGTCGCCGCAATGTTGCAATTAAAAAAGTTTTAAAAAAAAATGTACTTGCTATTTTTATAATTTATACAAACTTTTCAGGAGCACTAAAAGTACTTTTTATTATTTCATAAAAAGTTACGAGAAGACGATAAAAATCGACTACAACACTTCTCATAACGTGGTAGTCAAGATGTATAAATATCCATTTTTAAAATTATATAAGAAATTATTTATAAAAGTCTGAAAGACAACATTATATTGATATGCAATAAAAAATTCTTAGGACCGAATGAACTATTTAATTTAGTAATTAATCATTTTAAAAATAGACATTGTTGATTTATAACTTGAACACAGAGGTTTCATGCTAATACAATATTTGAAGGTTAATTACAAGTAAATTTATGCCACAATTTAGCTTGATATAACTTACTGATATGGTCTATGGATCCTGCACAGAACTTGCCGAAGAATTTCTTTGCTCCGAGTGCTCTCAAGTCATGGATGACGAATGGCCAGAGATGCAACACGTTGTTACGAGATATTCGGTCTCTCTTCTCGACAACCACAACCTATACAGAATACACGACATCATCATTATAAAGTTGTAAGATTTACATCAAAAGTTGGACAATTTTTCATGTAAAAAGTTGTACTTGATCGGACTTTAAAAAAAAAGAAAAAATAAAAAAAATAATAAAATAAAATAAAGGTGCAACACAATGCGCTAAACAAAAGTTTCAAAACGGGACAGCGGCGGCCGCTGAGTTTTCTCATAAAGATAGCATAATATTGTAGTGGCAGGTTGCCTATACAAATTGTTCTCAAACTATTGTCCAGAAGTAAACATAAATGCTGTTGGTAAACCCTGTTCGCTGCTCCTAAAATGATGATCAACATTGGTTATTTAAATGGAATGCACATTTTTTGGTGCAAGAAAAGAGGGTTTACAAACAACACTTAACACTTTAAGATTATAATTCTGATTTCACATTATATAATAATAAAATGGATTGATAAAAGCTACATAACTGTTTTGTTAGTATATATGTACGCGTGTTTTTTTAGTACATAAAATCGTTAAGCAAGTATACACACGATTGTGAAAATGTATTTTATCATTCCAAAACTTACGCTGTGAATTTTGTAATGTTATTCTAATGAGGTATTATAAAACACGCTGAATTCATATTAAATATTCACGACTATTATATTATCATAGTCGCGAGTACATCAGTATATGAATTTGTGTGCCTATTTACCCCTGAATTTTCACACACACAAAATATTAATAATAATTACGACGGAGTTGTATTTTCACGAAGGAATAAATAATACTGGCACGTACTATACATACACACGAAGCAATAAAATTGAATATAGAGCCCAGTAGCTGCGCATTAAATAAATTGTAGGCCATAACAAAAACATCACAAATATTGTAGATGGAAAACTAATAGTACCTAATGGTTATTATTTCATGTAAATACGACTTTTGACTCTTCATACTTCTGACGCAGTCAGGTGTTACATACCTTTGCTCCGAGTAATTGTGCCTCTACAGCTGCTCGCAGACCACAAGGACCAGCTCCGATGATCAGGACCCTGGAGTTAGCACATAAGTGACCCCTCGCGTAACATTTGTGACTTGCCCGCTTGTCAAACTTGGTCCACAGTGCTTGAGCTCGCCATGATCCAAGTTTATGCTGGAAAATCATAACAAAATAAACATAAGAACTTCAGTATATATAGTCTTTTATTATATCTTTAACGATAAATATAATAAGGATAAAAAAAATTGTATGCACACTTTTTTTGTTTTACCAGGATGGAGAGAGAGAGAGAGAGAGAGAGAGAGAGAGAGAGAGAGAGAGAGAGAGAGAGAGAGAGAGAGAGAGAGAGAGAGAGAGAGAGAGAGAGAGAGAGAGAGAGAGAGAGAGAGAGAGAGAGAGAGAAGAGGATCGATTTTAAACTTTGATATTAAATTTCAAGTAACTTTAATATCAAAATGAATTTAAAATATATTTTTTAAATATGATATTTTCATATGAAAGAACGTATTTTCCCATGGCAGACGTATCAGTGATACTTATTATTATTATTATTATTTTGCATTAATATTTGACAAAATATATTACGAGTACATTTTAAAGGTAAAGGTTTCATATTTCAGAATATACATACTGCGTATTTAATAAAAGATTTGTACTGTACTTTTCATTATATTGCCTAAGGCTACAACTACAAATGAAATACTAAGCAAACTCACACACGGATAAAAATAAACACGTAATAATTATGCTTTTGTTTATTTTTAGCATAATTTGTTCAATACAGCATACTCTATGCTATACCTCTACAAAGTATAAATATTATATTGTACAGCATAATTATTTATGATGTTCTAATTTAGCATTATATAAGCTATAATTACATAAATGCAGCATAAATTACGCATTTATTCTTTCCGTGCAGTAGGTTGTGGTATACAGTTAATTATACCGTAAGTATATTATGTTATGTTATATTGTATATATAGCATAATTATTTATGTTATTCTAATTCAGCATCATTTATGCTATAATATAATAACATAAATGCAGCATAAATTACATAATTTTTATTATTTCCATGCACGTTTTTATCATGAGTTTTAGTTAGGAAGTAAATAAATTTTAAAAATATGGCCAAAGTCAATTTAAATCACGGTTTGTACTCGCAACATAGAGGCTACTTTGTTAATTACTCCATACACAATATTATAGTATAGACCCCTTTCACATCCTTGAGCTTCGTCGCCATGTTTGTGGTGCCTAATACATTGTCCAGCATAGGGGTAACATAATTTGTCGTAATTTTTTACATAAAAATACTTTATTTTAACTGAACGAATTTTTTCTCATATTCTTCAAGCTTATTAGGAGCTAGAAATAAGGTTTTGATTGAGGTTTGAAGCTTCTTTTGCTAATAAAAATAAAAATGATGTTTTTCCTATTCTGGCCTATGTATTCCTGACCAATAATATGGCGGCTTTTAAATATGAGTGCAGCCCATGTGCAGCCGGTCTATATAGGCAAAGATTGCATTGTCACTATTGTCTATTTACTCGGCGTAGAGCTCTAAACATACCTTCAATTTTGGATAAAATTGTGGAAAATTTGTGGGCCTCAGTCTACAAGCGTCCATTAATCTCCGATGTAAAGCAAGAACACTTTTCAGTGTCGACGCATTGCAGAATTGGTCGAATATATCCGAGGCTAGCGCCGAGTCCGGCGACACAACCTTGCGCTCCATCACGCCGAGTCTGTAATCATAAGAAAAAAATCAATCATGAGTCAATCATCAATCCTATTTTTTAAATATATATACACGGAAAACATTATTTACTTAATTTGTGCAACATTGAACATTAAGTAATTTATTCTTTTTTTAGTGTACGGTCATTTTCTACTTAAAAACGAATTTCTCTGTTGTTGGCATATGGGAATAACATGTATTTAAATTGAGTTTTGCTTCAACAGAAATCTCCATCTGATTGCATTGTATGGCTATGTGCTAATAGAAATTTATTTTTAAGTGAAATGACTGTATATTTAATATGATGAAAATTTCTATGACCTTTACATAGTTTCAAGAGCAAAAACACTTGCCATGAACAAAAAATACCTTTTATATAAATATAGAAGTAAAAATATAAAAATTTGTATCACACAAATAAATCACACAATAAATCTGTTAAACTACCGTATAGTAATACACTTGTAGCCTTGAACTTATATAATCTTAAAATGATTAAGACATTATAAAATAAATCAATTAATCAATAATCTAGTTTCACACAATCAGATATAAAAAATAGTGTTTAAATATATCAATTAAGCAATTAAATAAAATAATAATCTAATTTATCATGAAATTAATGATGAATGAATTGAAATAATTAGATTTATAGAGGTTTGAATGAAGGAAATACGAGTATACATACACGGATGTTTTTTTTTTTTTTTTTTTTTGCTCATGCATGTGGTGGTGTGTAAATTCCTCATTGAATTGAATGACGCAACAAATTTCATTGACTAAATAGTTAGTCACGTGATTCGACCACGGAGTGACACTATACAATGAGATTAACTTTGGTTAATGTCGTTTATATTATCAGACCACACTTTTTTTTTTTATCTTTTGTATTTTTTTTTCTCTTTATAGGTCATTTATAAAACAAGTTAAAAATCCACTTGACAATAAATTTCAAATTATTTAATTTAAATATATGCAAATCGACCTTATGAGCAAGTTAATTTTCTATGAATGGAAATAAAAATGTGTAATTATTTATACAGTACGCAGTTTAAACTTTTATAAACATAGTAAAATAATAATTTAGTTTATGCGGTTGTGAATAAATATTTTGCTAGATGAATTTTGCTATTTTAAGAATATAAATAATTAGGTTGGGTAAGATAACTGTTATGCTAAAGTCGCTTTATAATGTAGCATAAATTTTATGATTTTGAATTGTTAAAATTAAATCCAATAAAAAAAATCTGCGTTTTTTTTTTTTTTTTTTTTTTTTTTCCCTCTCTTTCTTCTTTTTCTTTTGTATAAATGTATGACGCCTGAACCACCACTTTAGTCTTTCTTAATCAATTGGGTGTGGGGTTATGATGAGTTACAAGTTGTAATGTTAACTCTAAAGATATGAGCGCAATCACGAACGCAATAACTATACGGAAATAAAAAATTTCAGAATCATTTTTTATTTCTCTAAAAATATTTAGTACATGAGGGAATCGACGGAACAGCTCTGCTCTGGTTCTTAAGTGCATTAAAAAAAAAGAAAAGGAGAGACCATGCAGCACCATAATAAATAAACACGACTAAAAAATGTATTAAAAACATAAAATGCTCAACGCATAAATTCAACATTAAATTGAAATAAATTCACTCTTTTATTACCTGTTTACAAGACGCTTTATTTGCATAATAAATTTAATTGAAATTGCATGTACTCCCAATTTATTGCATCCTATAAACATATTGCTCCGATATAAACAGGACCATATACAATTATGCAAATATACCTTATGCTAAATTATATATATTTTTTAAGTGGTTACATTTTATTCATCATAGCCATAATTATATTTAAATTTTTATAATATAAAGTTGATTACTTATGCTATTACAGTATGGTCAATATAAAATGTTGAAGCAGGTGATAATGACTATCAGTACATTGGGCTGTGTGTTGCACGGGTGGATGCAATCATACCAACCAAGTGGAACCAATTAATTAATGCAATATAAAACAAAACGTCGGCCGGGTGTCTCTCTCTCTCATACTAGCGCGCGCGCGCCCGTTGATGCTTCGCTCACGCTTACGCCGCTAATTTTCATTAATTACTTTTGTCTATACATATAACAATGTTGCCATATATACATAAATAAGGGACATCAAATATACAATACAATTATTTATTTAAGCTATTTACTTGTTACTTGGATCAATAAAATTTCTTATATTCTTAAAAAGAATGTAATACGACTATAACGCCTAAAGCTATAAAAACCATGATAGCATCATAATAAACAAGAATTTCGAGAGAACTCATAGTTTAAAAATTAAATACTTTTCAAGGTATATACATATTAAATAAATAAGTTTTTGTTTATGAGTTTCTCATGAAAAGCATAACTATTTAAAATCAATACTTACGATATACCACGTACAGTCTTTTTACTATACAGTATAATAAAAAAAAAAATCTATTGGCATATTATGAGAATAACATGGTATTTAAATGGAGTTCTGCATCAACTGAAATCTCCATCTAATCGCATTGTATGGACATAAGCCAATAGGAACCAATTTTTTAGTTTACATACTGTACGTTACTAAATTTTAAATTGATCCTTTAACAAGGATATATTATAGCCAGAAGAATTATGATACCCATTTTAAAGTTGAAAAGACAGTTCTTTGTTGAATGAAAAATTATTACAAGCCTATCGAATACAAAATCTCTCATTACAGATATAGCATTAATAAGCTATACGTATATGTGTGTATATATTATTTATGTAATAATAACATTTGAAAGTGGAATTGTTTATATTATACACTATTTTTTCTCCCTATATAATAGACGACAAGCGACAATTTGTTAATTACAACAATAGGTCCCCTACACAGACAATAATAACAATGTAATAATTATGATAACTCATTTACAGCATAATTTTTTATGTTATTCTAATTAATAAGATAAATACAGCATAAATTTCGTTATTTATACTTTCCGTATTGCTTGAATAATAATAATAATTTTTTTAAAGCATTTGCAAAATCTCTCAGATGGTTTAATTTAAGATTAATAACCTAAAAAAAAAAAAAAAAAAAAAAAAAATGAAGCTTACTTTTTTTTTTCCTTTTTTTTTTTTTTTTTTTTTTTAATAGTTGACAATTTTTATATTATACCATAATTATTTATATTTCAAGCCCCCTATAATAAATTATGATAAAAAATACTTACAAATACTGCTGTGTTATATGATGTATTCAAAACAATCTTTGACTAATAACTAAAAGTATTCAAAATATTATGAAGTATAGATCAAAGCGAATAACCAGAGGATGGAAGTGAAAACGTCAAATTAATATCCGCGAGTTATATCCTCAATATCGTGACGATAGTTCTGTCATTCATCCTTTTAACTTGTCACAAAGTTGTTATATATTTTGGCGGTAAGAAACAGGATTAGAATATTCCGGATCTAAATATAAATCTCTAAACGTGTTACACATAATACGTTGCATCATAAAAATTAAATAAGCATTTTGATGAAGAAAAAGGAAAATCAGATAAAAATTTATGTACATTTTTTAAAAATAAATTTTAGATGATAATTTGAAGAAAAAATGCGGACAATTATGTCATGTAGAGTTGATAAAGTTGAGGGTTTTAATTAGAGAGAAAATTCAAAAATGGATTCAATGTAGATTTGATTACCATAGTTTTTAGATTTAATGGTAAAAATGACGTGTAATAAGATTGTATGCGTATGACGTCATACTTTTTCTCCCCGATAATAATATTTATTGATATGATGAATGCGCTTCGACGCCATACTGGAGCAATGAATATCATTACTCAGCATAGGACAAGTGTTTTTTTTTTTTTGTTTTTTGTTTTTTGTTTTTTTGTAAAATAAGTTATTATTATGTTCTTCGCATACTTGAAAACCTAATTCAGCCAATGCTCTCCAAAAATATAAGTATAAGATTCAAGGCTCATAAAATCCAATAATCCAATAATAATTAAACCCTGTTTTTTTTTTTTTTCCTGCTCAAGACCACAAAAAATTGACAATCACCCAATGCTTTTTAAATAGCATTGCGCATTTTTTTGAGCTAGGAAACGGGGTTTACGAAAATCATTATTCTTTATTTTCTTTGTTTCTATTCTTGAAGAAAATAACAACTTATGTTTGTGTCATAACATCAATATACTGTAAGACTTACATCAATAAGACTTACATAATAGACAGTCTAGCTCTCATACAGTATCGAATTTCTGAGGGGAAAATATCTAGGGTACGTCTTTAAAAAAACTGAAGTCCCATTCACACGCGGAGGCATAAATATGACGACGAATAATTACGTTCAAAAAATGACATTCTTTTTTTAAATATAAAGCTAAAAAATATTATACTTCATCTGAATATTTTGATCTCAATTAAAAAATTAATGAAATAGACGTAGTGTAAACTCTACACTAAAATTTGGAACACTAAATTTAAAACATGAAATATTTGTTACAATTATAGTAAAATAAGTCTAATGAAAACAAATTTTTAGTTAAAATGTTTATATATGTAAATTATTACTATAAGTTGTAAATAATGACTAGACCAATGCTTGTAGTAACAACCAATGTTACTATGAACTACAAGGGTCAATAAAATTAAAGGCGTGGAACACCTTGAACAAAAAAACTTGTATAATATCCTAACATACCTAAATATCAACGTTGATTTGGCCAGTCATTGATATCTAATTTATTTTTCATTCACAAAATCACAGCTGCGGGTTAATAACGTCACACAGTTCACCTGTTTCCACGCGCGTGAGTTGTGACGTCACAAACCCGTATCTGTTATTTTGTGAATAGAAAATAAATTAGAAATCATTGACTCCAACCAAATCAACGTTGATATTTAGGTATGTTAGAATAATGACAAGTTTTTTTGTTCAAGGTGTAGAACACCTTTAATTATTTCTCACAAATATCTTAGACGTTACAGCTATAAAAAACGATGTCACATATCCTATTATTACTCCGTATATGAAATGTCTATATAAATTCTTAGAAATGGCCAAAATAAGAACCTTGGCAATGAAATTAAAATGCCCCCATACGTATTCAGTAAGTGACTATATATATATACAATTAAACAGTATAGTCACCCACTTGGCAAGCAAAAGTATTTGGCAAAGTATATATAAATAAATGGCACTTCCGTATTATCAGCTGTTAGATTGATTGATTTGATTAATAAGCTAGACATATGAGCCGTTATAACACCCACATTAATATAACACGCACATTTAATATTAAACTGCCCGCTTAATTTTTATTATAACTGCTGCTGGCCTAAAATAATATAAATTATGTTACTGTATATTGATATTGCAATTTATTTATATTATTATTTATGTGACATCATGGTCAATAACAATATAGTAAGAATTCAATTAGCACTGAAACCTGAATAGAATTTTTTTTTATCACTTTAGAGTTTTGATTTTTAAAACATCTTTGAGGTGGATTTTTTTTTATATTAATAATACAGTAATAAAATAAAATCGAAAAAAATACCTGGTTTTTGATTAAGACAGTTCCTTCAAGATTTTTTTTTTTCTTTTTCGGATTTTCACTAAATTTAATTATCATTAGTTTTTATCTCCTATATAACTATTATAACTATAGAGTGTGTGCGCCTGACGTCATTCTGAATGCTTTTCGATGCTCTTCTTGAGCAATGAATAACATTGCTCAGCATAGGGCAAACAGTTTTTAGATATTTTCTTTACGGAAAAGTAGTAATTTTTGGTTATCATCATTTTTCTTGCATACTTGAGGTACTAATTCAACCTGTTAACAGCAAAAAAAATATACTTCTCAAAAATATTCCAAAGAATTTTCAAACTGGCAAAATGATTAGCACTCACTTATAGCGTCGACTTTAACATGAATGAAACCACCCTATAGCAATTTTATTTTGTAGAAAATTGTCACCCATATTCTAACACTAGCTTTTTGTTTAGAAATATATATTTTACTTTTAAACTTATTATTAATTCATAATTATTTGTCTTCATTTTTAATATGCCTCTTTTTTTTATCAGAATTTCTCCATGGGTTATGTTCTTTCTTTCACTAGATCCAATATTTTTATTTAAATTGTCTTCATTATTATAGTTTATTTTTTTTACTTCAATTTGTTATTCCAAATGCAAGAATCACATGCTAGGCATAGTTTAAATTTGAATGCATAACTGCATAAACTTTTTTTTTTATACTTTTATAATTATTCTTCTTATATATTTTAAAAGTGTCTGAAGACTCGTTTTATGCATGTCTAGAACAAAAAAATTAACGAACACGAAAGCTCTTTAAAATTATTATGTGTGTTTTTTTTCCCAGCTTGTATTATAATTTACATTTTGGTAGCATATCTAAGTAAGTATATAAGCACGGTTATGATTTGGTCAGTTAGAAAGAGAGATATTTAAGCAGCTATGCATGACCATTACATGCAGTTAGGCACGGTATATTGTGGCTACCATGCTATATGCTTATATTATCAGTAAACTTTGTAATAATATAATATACCACTAGTCTGTCTGTAACTTTGAAATCACACTGTAATGTAAAAAAAAAAAAAAATCTCTCTCTCTCTCTCTCTTTCTTGTCATATTATGTTATCGTGCTACACCAACCCGTCAAGACAAGGCATTGTATTACTATAAGTTTTACAGAACAAATTTTAATGTATACACGCGGTATATTCAGAAAAGAAATGTTTACTCACAACGCACAAATATTTTAGAGAGTACCTAAGGAATGCTTTGATTGTACCATAGTATACTATGATTGTACTAATAGTAAATCTAAAAAGTTTCTTACATACATTAGGCTTCTTATACATATATTTAGGAACTTTTTAGATTTACTTTCGGTACGTCAAAGCAGGGCAGTGTATGATCACTAAATATTCAATTTATTAGAGGCTATAGTTGATACAAGTATGATGAGTACAATAGATACACGGCTGCTCCAAAAACATTCAAAAATACTTGTTCATTTCTCCACACGAAAAAATAATAATAATTACATAATTTATGCACTATGCAGCATTTATATTGTTAGCATAAGTAATGCTGCCTTGCATGGGGCAATATAAATATATTATGCTTTGTAACATATTATGAAATATACAGCATAATATATAGATTATGATTAAGTAAACCAATTATGCTGAAAATGAGCTAGCATAATTATTACGTTTTATTTTTGTCCGTGTAGTTGACAGAACCCATGCACTGGTAGTGAGTAAACATTTTAAATGTTTAATTTCCATTGTATCGATTTTTATTTATATAAATTATCTAAGGTACAGTACTTTCTATGCAATAGAATTGGATGTATAAACATGAATGCTTAGAGTCTATGCACGAAATGTTTTAGCAAGTATAGCTATTCTAATTTTACTATAATATACATAATAGTATAGGGTGTATGCATTCATGTTAAAGTCAATAACTCAATAACATGGGTGGCATAGGAAAATAACTCATTTTGCAAGTTTAAAAACACTATGCAATATTTTTAAGAGCATTATTGCTGTATTATAAATATGTTGCATTAGTATCACAAGTTGTGATACTAATGCAACATATTTATAATACAGCATTAATGCTCTTAAAAATGTTGCATAGTGTTTTTAAACTTGCAAAATGAGTTATTTTCCTATGCCACCCATGTTATTGAGTTATTATCACAAGTATATTATGTGAGAAAAATAACAATAACAAAAAATTAACCGATTTCCCAAAGAAAATTGCCTTAAATGAAGTTTGCCCTATGCTGAGCAATGTTATTCACTACTCCAGTATGGCCTCCAAGCGCATTAAATATGACGTCATGCGGAAACACCCTTATAGTACTGTATGAATATATGAACCGCATAGTTCGTTTTTTAGAGTACACTCTAAGCTGACTCTGAGTCTACTCTTCAGACTACATATTATGAGATCGAACCAATCTCAAGTCAATTAATATTTTTGAACTTTTTTTTTTTTTTTTTTTTTTTTATGATAACGTTGTGCTTGCTATATATGATTGGAAGAAAATTGATTTTACAGACCTCACTCGTATTCAGTATGCAACTGCAGTTATATGCGCGGAGTTAGTTCAAAAGCTCTTATATATAAAATCACTAAATCAGACACTCAGGAAAAAAATTAATCTTTCCGTTTGTTTTAATCAGTAGGACAACAAGCTCGTTATATTCTTTCTAAATGGAAGTATTATTATTTTTTTAATTAAAAAACAACAACAACTTACGATCAATATCAGAAGAATTAAATATTTCCTAATAATTATAGTAATAAGTTTATAAAAATTATTGAACAAATTACTTGACGTCAGTATTATAAAATTAAGAAGTATACTTAAAGGAATAGACCAGAGAAAAACATATGCATTTATATCACAAAACACTTGACGAGACTTTCATAAATAACATTAGTTCGTCTCAAAACCCAACTGTAGCTCCGTATAGCAGTGATCAGAAATTTCGCTTTATGCAACCCGCACACCATTTTCATACTAATTTTTGCATGTTTCTGACGTCATAAACATGAATATTCACACAAATTGCATACTTTACAGTATTTTCGCGCTCTCTCGTGGGGCTACATTAACATTCTGGTAAAAATTGTCATCAGTTTTGAAGATCCCATTTCGTGTTTATTCATTAAGAGGCATATGTTATTTTATGTGTTCTATGGCTTTAACCTTTAATTAATGAACATTGATCATGAAGATTTTACACGTAACTGTAAAGTTATCATTTATCATTCATTTAACTTCGACCAAAAATAAAAAATCTTTCTCGACCTTTAATTAATAAAAATATTGAACAATTTTATTCATACTTATATATATTTTTACACAATGAAATGATACTGAACTTGATACGGTCATGCTGATACATCTGACCACTAAATAAGTATGCATTACATTAAATAATAAAGTTCATAATTTAATATAAATCAAATATAAAGTGAACCTTAATACAAAAAATTAAAAAATAAGATTGTAAGTAATGTTTAAAATCTTAAGTATTTCTATAGTAATTTGAACTTTATTGTAATTAAATTGTCTATAAGGTTTATGTTAAGTATAGATAACATTGAAATATGGACTTTTTAAATATATTTCAAAGTAAGCTTGGGTAACCATGCATTCAAGCAATAAGAAGTAAGGAATATGCCATTGATATTAAAAATATATATAAGGTAAGCTTCAAGATTCACAATGAATTATTAGAGGCGATACTTTTTGTTTTGTTATGTAACAATCATGCAGGTAATCTATGTGTATGGCAAATTATACATGATGTCATTTGTGATAAGGCTATATAGTGAGTAAAGATGACAAGGTACGATAGGAATTGGATGTAAAGAAAGGAAAAAAAAAACACTTCACAAAAATTAATGTGCACGCAATTATTATGTGATAATTGATATTTCTTTCCGTTCAAAAACTGCGCTAAATGATAATAAATAATATGCTCTATGCTATTCTTATTTCTAATGTTGTTCGTAAACCCTGTTCTCTGCTCCTAAAACGACGATCGCCTTTAAGGTTAATCAAATGGAATGCGCATTTTTTGGTGCAAAAAAACAGGGTTTACGAACAGCATTAGTGTTGTTCGCAAATCATGTTTTCTTGCGTTAAAAAAATTCGCATTACATTTGAATAACCATAAAGGCGATCGTCGTTTTAGGAGCAGAGAACAGGGTTTACGAACAGCATTAATAATAGCATTATAGTATAGGTAAACTATTGTTTTTTTCTTTCTAAAAAAAAGAAAAAAATGTGCATTAAATTTGAATAACTATATAGTTGCTTAATTGTCATTTTATTAGCAAAAAGTAGCCTTTAGGAACAGCATTTATAATAGTGCGTTGTACTGTACAGTTATTTATTATTATGATTTTTTTTTTATTATTATTTTTTACTAAAATATTGAATTCTATTGGGATATGGAAATAACATGTATTTAAATGGAGTTTTACATCAACTGAAATCTCCATCTGATAACATTGTATGGCCATCAGCCAATATAATTTAAAAAAAATTTAGTTTACATACTGTACAGTATTAAAATAAACCCTGTTTTCTGCTATAAAAAAAAAACAATAAAAAAAAAAAAACAGCGCATTACATTTGCATAACCATAGCTGAACGTCATTTTAGTAGCAGAAAATTATAATAATATTTAATAATATTTAACGATTAAAAAAAAAATCAAGAATACCATCTCTCACTCTTAACCCAACTGTTTTACATTACGCATTTAGTTACATAATTTAAAATTGTATTCAATTGTCATGCAGTCAAATGTACTATTAATAAACTATTGCCTTGTGTGGACACGACTTTAGATAAATGACAAATTGTTTCGACTATCATTAAAAAATTGTAAATATTTTTTTTAACATTAATACTTGGTTCTTGATAATTAGGTTCAGTAGACTTTGATTTGTATAAGAGAAAAGGGTCAAGGGTTGTTGTTACAAGGTTCATATCTGAAATACAAAAGTTTACCCTCTACACTTTTTTTTTTCTCGTAAGTCATTGGGAACGTATAATGATAAAAATTTCAGGATCCGTGATCACAAATAAAATAAAGCTATTTAAATTGCACACAAAATTTAACAAATTTGCATGGTGACTCTCCCTCTAAATTTTACATAATACATTTATGCTTGTTATGTATCTTATGCTTTAAGTATCACTGCGGAAGAAAAAAAAAAATCAATTTTTTGTGTCTTCTGCAGCAGTTAATTATATTACTGCAGCATCTCTTTATATTCAGCATTTTATTAGTAGCAATTATTTTGCTACTTTGAGTATTTTTAACATCTCAATTGTATAATGTTACATTTTACACTTATAAATATAATAATTTTTCAAGAAAAATGACAAAAAGAAGAAACAAAAGTTTTTTTTTTAATGATGTTCAAATAATTCAAAATGACGTCACAGGAGTATCACATTGTGTACAGACAGACACTGTGATATAAATAATTTACTAAATTGCTTTAGACAGAAAATGGAGGTTATAGGTGAACCACGCGGAAAAAAAAAGTATGAAGTTCCCTAATATTCTATACTTTAGCACTGCTGGGCCCTAATTTTAGCTTTTTTTATTTTATTATTATTATTATAATGAGTTCTTTTCTTTCTTCTTCTGTAACACCAACACCGGAATCCTACTTGATTGAAGGTGAAGGTGAGAATAATTCAGTACCAATTATGTCAGAAACTACAGGTGGTATATAGAGGGGTCACAACCTAAGCACTTTGCGCACGATGTTAGCTGTGCCAAGAACTGCAGCTTTCTGCATGACACGTAAATGCCTTTCCTCGAGGTTTAACTTTTCTCTTGCTTTTAACCAATCTTTGCTAACCAGGCCATTTATTATTATTATTATTTGAAAACTACTGCACTAAAGCCAGAAATGTTTAAATGGCGAACACTAAACACAATTTTACGTGTCTCAAACTAATTGACACTTTTAAGAAGTTTTCATCCCCGATAACCTCCATTAGCAGTATTGAAATCATGCTTTCAATAAATTACAAAAAAAAAAAAAACTTCACCATTACACACTTAATGATTTTTTTTTCTATACTATAAAGAAAAACATGCGAGTAAACAACATAATCTTTAATTTAGCATACATAAAAAATTTCTAATGTATACTATATGTTATTTGCATATTATTTTCCCTACTAACAAAAATTTAATTAAAAATTAAACACTTTCATTTACAGCACTCATATAAACTTTATGAGTAATCGTATATTATTTTTTATCTATAATACAATCATGTTTTAATTATTATAATTATGTAAGAGTACTTGTTGTACTTATTCAGTACGCTCTTTTATGTATGTTTAATAAAGATTAACAAGGAATAAAATTAATTAACTTTTTAATTTAATTATTACAAATTTTATTATAGTATTATGGTAATATATTTATAAAATTCTCATAAAAAAAGGTTGGTAAAATTGTATTATTTAAAAACTTTGTAATAAATTTCATTGTTTATAATTATAGCAAACTTTTACTAAGGATGGAAATATAGTTATCGCGGTGGTTTAGGTACATTTTATTTATTTATTATTATTATCATTACTTTAATTATTACCATTATTGCTCCGAAAGTTTTGAAAAATACATAAAACAAAAAATGCAACTTTTTAAACTATGACTTATACTCCCCATAAAGTAAATATTATATTTTATTTTCAATTTTTTTTTTTTTTTTAAATTTTATATTCTTTATCCCGATGAATATACTCAGAAAACACATGTTTACTCTCACCTCAAAAATGTTTATAGAGAGTACCTCTGAAATGCATTGATTAATTGTGTGTCAGATCACAAGTGTATTTTTACTTAAAGGAATAGACCAGAGAAAAACATAAGCATTTATATCACAAAAAAATTAATGGAACTTACATAAATAACTTTAGTTTGTCTCAAAACCTAACTGTAGCTCCGTAGCAGTGATTAGAAATTTCAATTTATGCAACCTGCACAACATTTCCATATACTAATTTTTGCATGTTTATGACGTCATAAACATAAATAGCAACGGAAATTACATACTTTACAGTATTTTCACGTTCTCTCGGGGGGCTATATTAACATTATGGTAAAAATAGTCAACAGTTTTGAAGATCCCATGTCGTGTTTATTCATTAAAAAGCACATGTTGTTTTATATGGTCTATAGCTTTAATCAAATTTTGTATAATTTTAGGTACAATTGCATTATAATTGGATGTATAAGCATGAATATTTAGAGACAATGCACGAACAAGTGCATGTATATCAGTTTTAAAATACTATAGTAGTACTATAATATAACTTTGTATATTCATAGTGTGTATACGTGTTCTGAAATTTTTATCACAGGTAAAGTTGTTTACCATTAACTTTCAAATGATATAAAAAATAAATAAATTAGAAGGTCACATTATAAGATAATATATGATCCTTTTGGTAACACTTAATGGAGGTTATCGGTTTAAAAAATTGTTAAAAATTTTCTATGACTTAAAACACGTAAAAGTATGTCTAGTATTTCTCATTTAAATTTCTCCAAAATCGGTGGAGTAGTTTTCTCAAAAATCGCAAAAAACGTGTTTTTCTCCATAAGCGTAATGTTAAATTAGGGGACCCTTAGCTTTCCCCGCAGCACCCCGCGCGCTAAACCGATAACGTCCATTATAAAAATGTACCACGAGTATACTATGGTAATTTGCATAGAAATGTTGCTTACAAAATTAAGTTCAACAAAAACCATCATCTATTCACAAGTCTCATTTAAAACATAAATTATATAAATACTCCTAAAATAGATGCAAATACTAAATTTGTTCCATTATTGTCTATAAACACAGAAAAAAAATAGTTGCGCTGCATTTATATGATTATAGTTTAAATAATACTAAATTAGAACACAAAGAATTTTACTGTAAAATATTATGCTATTGTAGCATAGTTATTGTGAAGTATAACATTGATTATGCTGTGTTGAACAATTTGTGCTAAAAATTAGCTACCGGTATTATACGTATTTATTTTTGGCCATGCACTACTATACAGTAAAAAAAGAAGAAAAAAAATTAAAAAAAAATTTTTTAACACATAAATTTCACATTCTATAGTTATATTGTTTAAAAAATATTTATAAGTTATACTTTCATAATTTACTAGCCATTACAATACTATATAGTGACAAAAACGTGATAGTATTGTTATATACATATATACGCATTGTAAAGTTTAGATTTTTTTATTTGCTCGACGTTGCGGTTATACACAATACAGAAAGCTAATTAACGCACGAGGTGAAAATATTTTGCATGCGGTATGGAGAAAACACGGAGTGTTAATTAAATACAATCGCTCACTGCAAAAATATACCTTGCTAAACTTTTTTTTTTTTTTATTATTATTATGTATTTAAGTTCATTTTTACAACTATATATTTTTTCTTCATAAAAAATGCTTATATACATTCTTAAAACGTAATAAATCATATTTTATCTTTTAATAAATTTATTTACGTATCTGCTTATTCATTCATTATTGTATTGTAGCTATAATAAAAAATATATTTTCTATAAAAAATCGATATTGATTCCTTTTTTATTTATCTATTTATTTTTATTTATTTATTTATTATTATTATTATTATTTTTTAAATAAAACTGCAATTTAAAATTTCAAGGAAATATACTGCATAATACATTATTATTAATATTTAACACATGCAAACGAATGTATTTAGCTAATAAAAGCAACATGTTTTTTTTCCAGCTTTAAGTTAATTTTTACAACTGCAGTATGGAACAAATAAATGAATAATAAGTAAATAATAATGATAAAAAAACAAACTGTTATCTAAAGTAAAGAGTAGAGTTTTTTTTTCTAATCAATTAAAGGTGTATTGTCACTATATAATTATAGGCTTGAAGTAAATTTCTAAATACATAATTATAAAATCCTCACGCATAAAAACAAACAAAACTAATACGCTAAAGTTAATACAGTAATTGTTTATTTCCTGTACAGATGAAAGTGATTTAAAAATAAAATTGTATAATATTTATATTATCATGCGAGTGCAGTATTATACATTTGCAATAGAAATTGAAGTTTATATTAATAACAAAAAATCATAGAGTAACAAATGAAAGTATACGGCATAATAGTGATAAGAAGACTTTACTGGTGTTATCAGAGAAAGTGATAAGAGGAGAGTTCGGGAGGAAAATATGACCTACGCTATTTTATCTATATTAACGCTAGCATAATTTATGATCATGGATTTAATATAAAAATAAACGAATATTTTGAGACACTTTAATTGCGATATAATAATGATTCACTCTTTCTATAATATTTAGTACATAATACGCAGTTATTTTGTTGCGAGGAGAAATTTCATGGGTATGAGAATCATTATAAATATAGTGATAACGTAGATATTATGATTTTATAAGCCATCACTTAAAAAAAAAGGCGCATTACTTCAGTTACGAATAATAACTTATTTTAAGATCACTTGAGTTATCATGAGTAGCATAAAATAATGCATTGTAGCTTGTAGCAAATTATTAACATGGGGTCTTATGGGAGTAAGTAAGTACGTAAGTAAGTAAGTAAGTAAGTAAGTAAGTAAGTAAGTAAGTAAGTAAGTAAGTAAGTAAGTATGTAAGTATGTAAGTAAGTAAGCTATAAAGTTAATAACATAAAAATAAACAAACAATAATGTAAACTATCTGAATTTCTTACGCTGTGGTATAATTTGATTTAAAAAGCAGTATAATAATTTAAAAACCACTTTGATGAAATTTTTATTATATTTTTTCCGTGTTGTATTATAATATACAAGATATTTGGAATGTATAGTGCGGGTCTCTCGCGCGAGTTGAAGTTTCCATATTTAGTTCTCGTCCTTGCGACGACTTTGCTAATGTACTTGATCTCTTATAGTGTTGTATGTGTGTGTGTTATATAGACAGACCGTCCGCTTATCTTATACTAGCCCAGTCTGCCGCGCTATATAGACTCTGAATCATCATCACCATGTAGAATAACCTCTCGTTAAGTGTTCACGCGAGAACTATATTATAATAAGACGTCGTCTGTTGTTATAATTTTATAGGTTTGAAATTATGCAGGTTTATTCGGTGTTATTATATTTTTTTTCCAGACAGACAGAGACAAAACACACAAACATACATACCGACACAGACAGGAAATCAAATAGTTGCATGTGTTTCACATTTTATTTATTATTATTATTTATTTTTTTTTGGCACACGGAGAGAAGAAACTACACAGATTATTAAACTATATTTTGGCTCAATGCAGCAGCTATGCAGTATAGGGTCTATGCATTCATGTTAAACTAGTCGACGCCATGTTTGATAACTCATTAACATGGGTAGCATAAGACAAAAAATCATTTTGCCAGTTTAAAAAAACTCTACAATATTTTTGAGATTATTGATGCTGTAAATATGTTGAATTAGAATCTAAAGTATGTGAGAAAAATAACAATAACAAAAAATTAACCGATTTCCCAAAGAAAATTGGCTTAAATGAAGTTTGTCCTATGCTGAGCAATGTTATGGACTACTCCAGTATGGCCTCCAATCGCAATAAATATGACGTCATCCGCATACACCCTATAGCAAAGCTAATTTTTATAATATAGAGCTTCGCTACAAAATTATTCTATTGTATAACACAAACTGCCTATTCAAAAATCACATGTTGTAAAAGTGCATAACTATAACACGTATTGTTTATAGCATAATTTGTAACTTTTATTTTTTTCTGTGCACAATTTATATTCAAAACAAGTTTCTTCATTGATCAAATTACAGTATAGTGTTTATTATTAAAGCAGACGACTTAGAATATTTATTATAAATTCCCCTATACAGAATGCATTTCGTGCACCCTATAGGTTTGGATTTGCTTGAATGACGTTTGATGGACACTCTATTTACCCCCGTCCTCCCCCCCCCCCCCCCCTTCCTCCTCCCGCATAAAGAGGGGAGATGAAGAGGCAAGGTACATAAAATGACTGCGCCCATGATTTATTATTAATAATGTTGCATGTATTTATATACGTAAATATATAAAAATAAAAGTCGATTTTATAGAGGGTAAAATATACGTGCATTATAAAATCACACGTTATGGGTAATAATACAGCTTCAACAAGAATATAATAACAATTTAGTAAGCTCTGAAATCCAAATATTTATAAGAGATTTCTTACGAAATGCATTAATTGTGTGTCAATCATAAATGCATGTCAATCTGCATGGATAGTGAATACCCTAAATATAAGGTACAGACAGTGGTAAAAATATCGATGTCACAATAAAAACGCGATAGTTTTACTACTGTCTCTACCAGACACCTTCTAAAATTAAGATGGTCCTGCATGGTCTCTACCAATATAATACTGATGTATAACCCATTTTACAAGTATAATTCATGTACCGCAAGGAAATGAAAAACCTGCACAACTATAGACTGAAAAGCATTACTAAAATTGCAGGTTATTCAATTCATGTCGGTACAGCTCTGGCCTAAAGTACCCGAACAGGGCAGCGGCAGCCGTTGCGTTTCCTCATGAAGATAACAGTGTGATTACGGGTCGCCTATGCAAATCGTTCGGAACTTTTGGCCAGAGCTATACTAGTATGAGCAAGCTAGGAAAGTAATAATAACACTTAAATTGAATTCATTAATGTTATATCTAGCATCAAATTTTGGTTCATTTTAGGCACTAGAGTTAATGTATGATCATGTTGTTGTTTTTTTATTTTTTTTTTTTATAGACAATTCATTATGAAATAAGTACATATAGCAAAAAAGTGCTATAGTTTTAAACTAATAGCCGCACTTTGCTTTCAAGGTGTGCTTTCAAAAGGGTGTATAAAAAAAATATATACAGAAATTATTATTTAAATAAATGAATGATACAGTTGAAAAGAACCGACTATCATTATAAATTCAGAAATAAGTAACTTTATTGACCCAGACAATTCATTATAAATTTCTTACATACCAAAGTTTTAAAAACAATTAAATTTATCTGAGATTCTTTGAAAAACGTCATCATCAGTTTCTACAGCACTAAACATATAAATATGTGCAGCTAAATGTACGTTGTTTAGATTTCTTTTCTTATTATACATTGTAACATCAAAGGAAAACAATGTCACATTGAAGACTTTGATCTCTCCTATACTAGCTTTAATTTTCAATTACGTACATTTAATGCGTGCTTGTGTTTTATAAAATGTATAATACAATTTCTAAATGTTTAATATACTATATTTTAATTCAGAATTAATTAAAATACCCCCTACCGTCTCTCTCTCTCTGTCTCTCTCTCTCTCTCTCTCTCTCTCTCTCTCTCTCTCTCTCTCTCTCTCTCTCTCTCTCTCTCTCTCTCTCTCTCTCTCTCTGCATCACAAATTAAAAACACACATGTTCAGAATAATTTACGTTATTGATCGCGTATTTATGTCATTATATAGTATAAATATTTCTAAATTGGAATAATTATGCAATTTAAGATAATATTATGCTATTATGCAGTATAGCATAAGTTATGATGTAATGAGAATAAATGCTGATGAAAATGGTCTGGCATATAATTATTACACGTATTTATTTTTTCCCGTGCACTAATGTAAAATTGAAACCGTTTTTAACCTCTGAATCAAAGGAAAAAAACGTCATGTATGTCCATATACATTACACTTAAAACGTATAAAAAAAAACAACAGTAAACCAGTTATAAGACTATCATTATACGTTACAAAACTATACCCATTTTAATTATGGAGTCTTGCATTTTATAATTTGTCTTTATACATATGAAATTTACATACGATGATATAAAATCGCAATTTTTGTTACATTGCATTTTTCTTAATTATAATTTACACATATGCAAAAATTTAATTGTATTAAAAATATTATTAAAATTTTACATTTTGTAATTAAAAATTCCAAAAATTTACCCCACTCCTCTCTCTCTCTCTCTCTCTGGTCATTTGAAATTCAATAGTAACTTTCATAACTATGATAAAATCTTCCCCATATCACAGACAAGGATGAGAATTCCTATTAATATCAGACACTGAGCACGGAAAGCAAAAGTAACGTAATTTATAAAATTGAGACGTCATAAATAATTATGCTATATACCAACATAATATTTGTGTTGTAACAGATAATTATTAACACGGACACAAATACTATGTGTCCGATTCTTGTGATATTACGTACTGTGTACGTAATAATTATGCTAGCTCAATGCAGCAACATTTGTGGTCTATAATATATGAATTATTCTATACTATATACAGCCTAAATTACGTATACGCTATTTTTTCCGTAAGTAAAATCAAATAAAATGAATAACAAATAATGTAATGAATAATTGTTGCTGAAAATGAACTAAAATAATTGCTACGTATTTATTTTTTTACTACCGTGGGAGTAAAATTTATAATTCAAAATTATACATAGTTATATACTCGTAAAAAATTATATACATATTAGTATAGTTGTCTTATCCTTATACAGTTATCTCTGTACAGCACCCCCCCCCCCAAAAAAAAAAAGCTCTACAATTTTACTCATCTTACCGCGTATCCCTGCTCATGTTTAGCCTTAATTAACTAAAATATTTCACAAAGAAGATACCATGATCAGTCTGGTGAGTCCTGTGACACGCTCCATGTATTCACTATTATTACTATAAGACTTATGATATTACGTTATCCACAGGGTGATGACTCTGATGACCCATAGCGTAACCTAACTATTAGGGCAGAACTTAAAGCATATCTTACATCCCGATGTATATAATACAGTATACTTCCCTATATTTTATTAATATGGCTATAGTTGGCTACTGTAATACTCGTTCAATATTTGTAACGTAGAACGTCACCGGCTTGGACCGGAAATCGCTAAAAAAAAAAAAAAAAAAAAAAAAAAAACTTATTTTCACTTTTTTTTTTTTTTTTTTTTTTTTTTTTTTTTGCATTATTTATTTCCAACAAAACAAACACATAATTCTCAAATAAAATCCAGTAAATTTAATTTTTATTTTATTTTTTCCGAAAAAAGTTTTCATAATATTTGTAATTTTAAAAAAGTTTCTAATTTGACAACCATTTGCTGCTAAAATTTGAATTTCCACATTTACATCCATGTTATCTTTAAAGTGGAATAACTTAATTATTTGATCGTGATATTTAAACATGTTGGACGTACCTAAATTTTAAGTAACATTTCATCTTTACTTTGTGTTAATATTATAACTCGCGACCGTCTAGTTTGCGAGATATCAGTTGGTCATCTACCGCCTTAAATGAGAAAATATTGAACCATATGTATTTTTTTTTTTTTTATGTAAACGTTCCATAACTCAGACAACCCACAATTTTGCTCCATGTAAAAATGTATGGAGTACACACAATTTTGTTCTATAATGGACACTTTAAAACATGAGTTGGTTTCTGAAAAAAAAAAAAAAAAAAAAAAAAGACAAAGATGATGCATAACATGTTTGCTCATTCAGTGCTCATTGCGCTCTATAAGGTAGTCAACTGTAACTCAGTGT
>OX439137.1:20940517-20945517 GCA_949318235.1 Ecdyonurus torrentis | reverse complement strand
TAGCCAAAAGTTGCGATTTTGGGCCATATTAATCGATTTTTCCTGTACAATCGATTAGAGTATAATCAATATTTTTGATGCCAGTGGATACATTGGATATTGTAGTATATGAAAAAAATATAAACTGATTATTTAAATTATAATATTTATTTTTTATTAAATTAGTCCTATGAAGCTTTTCTAATTTGAATTTCGCGCCCTAAAATTAGAGTTTTGATTGGATCAACCTAAAACTCGAAATTTATCATATTTAGGGGCCTCCCTACAAAATATATTAATTTCATGAAATTCTATAGGGGGGTGTTATTTTGTGCGTTTTGAAAAAATGCAGGCCCAGTATTAATTTTATTTTCATGTCATATAAAAAAATCAAATACAAAAGTAATTTCACTAATTTGACTTTTAACAATGTATCGGCGTTTTTTTTTTTTTTTTTTTTTTTTTTTCTTCTTCATTAAAAGTATTGTAACCCGCGCGTCCTAAATATCAATATTAATATTGTATTATTAGTATTAATATTAATTGGTGTCAGAAGCTGGTGAATCGAATCTATGTGACTTTAAGTGAATAATTTCGAACGTCCAATGAACACTTTCAATGAACTTTGAGTTTGTGCTACCTACTTTTCCAAACTACCTTGGGCAAAGAGAGAGAAGGAACGGACGGAACGCTATGCAGTTTTTCCTCATCATGGATATTTCTCTATACAGTGGACATACACGGTAAGCTCATTTCTTTTTACAATTTTAACATAAAATTGCACGACTAATAATAAATTTGGTAGCAATATATCTGGGTAAAAATGGCTTTCTTTACACATAATGGTAAAGAATATTCTCTCATTGATTTAGTATTAAAAATTGAAGAATTAGAAAATAAAAATAAATCACATGAAGATGAAATTTCTGAATTAAAATCTTTGAATAAAAATCAAAAAGAAAAAATAGATGAAATAGAAACTACAACTATAGCTGAATTAAAAACAAGACTAACAGTTCTGCAAGAAAATTTTCAAATAGCTAAAAATTCAGATAGTTCAAGTACACTTATTCTCATGAATACTATACCTAAATTTTCAGGAAAAGTTCAGGAAAATATTCATAATTTCTTCCAAAAAGTGGAACAAGCTCAAGAATTAGGGGGATGGGATGTAAATAAAACTCTCTTAATTGCAAAGCAAATTCTTGATGGAGAAGCGCTGACTTTCGTGAGCAGCGACGTGAAAGCCAAAGAAGTAAAATGTTATAATGAATTTAAAAACATCATGATTAATCGCTTCAAATGTAAAAATACAACACGTTATTATAGAGAATTATTATCTGTAATTACGATTCAATCGGAGGAATCAATTGAACAATTTGCCGATAGAATTAAATCAGTAAATGTAAATACTTATGAATTGACAGATAATAATGATAGAAATGAGGCAGTGAAGTTCGAAGCTGATCAGCGTGCGCTAGATAGTTTCTTGCATGGTCTAGGAGGAACAGTTCTAGGCGACCGCGTGCGTGGAGCATGTCCTGAGTCATTTGATAAGGCAGTATCGACTGCAATTGCATTCAATGAAGCAACAAGACGCGCAAAAATTGAAAATCATCAATCTACAAATAATCAATATTTGCCAAATTCAAATTTACCCCCACCACTCAATCAATTTGAAACTACTCTACGTTCAAATACGTCATTCAATCGTAATTTCTCACCTTACTACAATGATAATCAGTATCAAAAATTTATTGAAAATCAATATCGATCAGATTTTGCTGAAATTGAAAATCCTGAAATAATTAATCATCAATATTATACTCAAACTTCTAATCGCAAGAAACGTCGATATCATCAAAATTCAGATAATAATCAATATAACTTCAACTCTCAAAATTCATTCAATAATATCGATAATAATCAATCAGCTGGTTATTATGACTTCGATCAGCATCAGTTTAATAGCTTTGATCAGTATAGGGAAAATGCGCAAGATTTCACCCCTTGCAAGAAACCACGTGATTTACAACCCCCTGAATATTATTGTGAAAATTCAAAGCCTGAATATTATTGTGAAAATTCACAACAAGAATATTATTGCGAAAATTTGCAACAAGAAATTTCTCATACTTCAAATCCGAGCGATTCGCAACAAGAATTCTCTCGCTTGCAAGACGTGGAGCCAAATTTTCTCCAGGGCGCCCCACACGGCCATGGGTTGCGCCAACCCCTAAATTAGAACAAAAATTTGTTCCAATTAGTAATAAAAACGTATATAATGTAAATAATCAATTCAATTTAATTTTAGAATGTAAAATAAATAATAATAATATGCGATTTTTAATTGATACAGCAGCTGAAACTTCTGTAATATGGAATACTGTAGATACTAGTAACTTAATGAAAAATAAATTTCAAATATTTGGTTTGGGGAACCAAAAAGTAAATTCATATGGCTGCAAGAACGTGAAGATGAACATTGACCATAATAATTATAAAATTGAGATGCACGTTGTTAAGCATGAGTGTTACAATTATGATGGTTTGTTAGGAATTGATTTTTTGCGTAAATACAGGGGCGTGATTAACATCGGTAAAAATGAGATTACACTACAAGGACACACAGTTCCATTAGTATCAAGTTACACCGATGATTCAAATTATGCTGAGGTTAAGCATTTGGGACGCCAATTGCCTACTCCACCTCGGTATACTCCACTTAAAACTACAGCACCCCTTAAAATTTCTCCAGGGAACGCAAAAATAAATTTCTTTCAAGTTTCTCATAAGCAAGCATTAGAATTTAGAAATAATTTCTTTGTCGTAGAGCCACTTGAAGTAAATCAGCCTCTCGATGAAAAAAGAATTTATATTGCACGTACTATATCACAATTAATTAAACAAGAATGTAATTCACATCATTGTACAAAAAATTGCATACAATGCAAATATTTTGTGCCCGTGCAAATTTCTAATTTCAATACTTCTAATATAACATTAATCAAAGGTACGCTTATTGCTCGTATAATCGCAGTAACTCAAGATGATATTATGAGTGCGGATTGTCTCACGGCCGAGAGCAATACGGAGAATGCAACTCGACACGTTCATAACATACACTCAGAAAATGTAGACTACGAAGAAGAGTTAGAAATTAATGAAGAAATATTAAATGAAAAATTACAACATTTACCACCTGAATTTAGAGAAGAATTTAAAGCTATGATATTAGAAGATTTTCGTGATATATTCATAGAAAAGAAAATTAGGGAAGGTACTCATCTAGTAGAACATAATATTCGTTTAACTGAAGATAAGATAGTTAGAACAAAACCATATAAAATAAGTATGGCACTGCAAGATTATGCTGATATTTCTCTAGGCGCTCAACTAGATTCAAGAACTATAAGAAAATCAACTAGTCCATATAATAGTGGCATAGTTTTAGTCAGGAAGAAAACACCTGATGGTACTATTCAATATAGAGTAACTTTGGACCTGAGAAAAATCAATACCTTAACTGAAGCTGAGCCCTATGCATTCTTAAATATTCAAGATTCATTATCTAATTTATCAAAATGTAAATATTTTACAACTCTTGATCTAAAAGATTCCTTTTACAATATACCACTTGCTGAAAATAGTAAAAAATACACTGCTTTTACTGTACCTTCAGGTAAATATGCAGGTACATACGAGTATAATTTTATGCCGCAAGGTTTAAAAAATGCTTCAGCTAGTATGCAGCGATTTTTAGATGGATTACTTCATAATCTATCGCCTCTAATAGTGCTATGTTACATAGATGATCTATGTGTATTTTCTAATACAATAGAAGAAAATATAGCTAGAACTCGTCAAGTTTTAGAACGACTACAATATGGCAACGTCACAGTAAACTTGAAAAAATGTCAATTTGCAGTGCAAAAAATTATTTTCCTAGGCTACACAATAGAAAATAATACAATATCAGCAGATCCTAGACTTGTACAAAAAATTCAAGATTTCCAAATACCACACGATATTCGTGATGTAATGGCTTGGAATGGACTTTCAGGTTATTATAGAATATTAATTAAAAATTATGCTGAAATAAATAGACCAATATCAGATTTATTAAAAAATCATAAAAATAATTTGAAGAAAAAAGTAAATTTCACTCAAGAATGCATAGATGCATTTTTAAAAATTAAAAAGATTATGACGTCATCACCTGTACTAGCTATACCAGATCCTAGAAAAGAATTTCGACTTTGTGTTGATACGAGTGGCTGGGCCAGCGGCGCAGTCCTAGAACAGCTAGGTGAAGATGGAATTTATCATCCTTGTGCTTATGCATCCCGCAAACTTGCTCCTAGAGAACAAGCTGAATCAGCTGCAATTCGTGAAATGATAGGCTTTTGCTGGAGTTTAAAACACTTCAAATATTATTTGTATGGACAACCACATTTTACAGTAGTCGTAGATAATGCTGCATTAAAATATCTATTAACTATGAAAAATCCAAACAGTAAATTATTACGTATGGCACTTGAAATTTCAGATTATTCTTTCAGTGTAGTACATCGTGCAGGATTATCACATGGTAATGCCGATTCATTAAGTAGATTTGTAAATGTAGTAAAAGTATTTGATTTGGATGAATTGCAAAGTCATCAACAACGTGATCCAGAGTGTAAAATGTTAAGTAAAAAACCAAATTTTTTCAAACATGATGGCATATTATTTTACCAGTCAGGTAATGGTCCCAGAGCTGTACTCCCAAAATCATTGCGTAACATAGTATTACAGCAAGAACATGACTCAATTTTATCTGCACACTGTGGTAAACAAGTTACACACAAGAAAATAGCATCTCAATATTATTGGCCCAATAGAAGAAGAGACGTAGATTTTTATTGTATCACATGTCCATCATGCGCAGCACGTCGTGAAACTGACAAAACAAAAATGAAACTCATAGAAATGCCACAACCTTGTGAAGCATTTGAATTTGTAGGTATCGATATTACTCA
>OX439137.1:20809193-20940317 GCA_949318235.1 Ecdyonurus torrentis | reverse complement strand
AAACATTAAAAATTACTTACAATTATTTTTATCAAACCAGCAATAAAAAATGCCAATGTCTGGTTTCAAAATATCAGGAATATCTGGCTCGGAATTTAAAACTGTGGTTACAATAAATATAATGAATGGAACTACCATTGCATATGGAATGTATAAGTAAAATCTTTGTCGATAAGTCAAATCACTCAATAGCACACACGTTAAAGATCTGAAATTGAGATATAAATTTTAGTTTCAAATATGAATATTACATTTTTTTGGCCAATAAGCAATTAATAGTAACATTGATTATTACAACACATAATTACAAAATACAGAATAATACAGAAGTTTGCTAACCAGAAATAATTGGAAGGGGGTAGGCAATAGTTAAGATTAACCTGTTTTACAATTTGATTTAATATGATTTAACGTCATCACTTTTAAGTTGCTTCTGTTACACAGTTTTCTACGTCAAGTTTGTAAGGATATAAAAATGGGTTAAGACATCAAATTATATAGTAGGTGCATGTATGACTCACATCTCGTGATTTATTCGTTTTGTTAAAGAATAGATGGTCCCTTAAAAAAATTACGATTGAAAAATCTAGGTCTTTTATATTTTAAAAACCATAAGAATCCATTTCGATGCACAATGTCATAAAACTTACTTAAATAACGAGGATAGTTCAAGACAGATGACATTCATCCAAAACATTGCAGCTAGAAACCAATACTGTATGATATATGCTGTAAGAATTAATACTCTGTAAGAACGCTCAGTAAAAAAAATAATAATAATGAGGAAGGTGAATTGAAATTTTTTGTTGAGTTTATGATATTTTTGGAAAGAGCTTTAAAAAATTTTGAGGCACTATTTTTTCTTAGGACGATTGGAGCATGCGAAGTATTTTTAATTAATTTTTGAAAATCGCCCTAAAAAGACTCTGACGTCATCATTCCACTTTTTTCTCGTCAAATACTAATCGTTCGAGGTTCAGTAACCAGTTGAATGAAATCAGCTTGTCGTCAGTATTTCAAAAAACTGGCTACTGATCCTTCTACGGTCAATACTTTCCGAAATAAATGCCCGATTGATGACGTCAGAGTCTCTTTAGGACGATTTTCAAAAATTACTTAAAAATACTTCCCATGCTCCAATCGTTTTAAGAAAAAATAGCGCCTCAAAATTTTTTAACGCTCTTTTCAAAAATGTCATAAAAAGTGGGGGTTAAAAAAATTCACCTTCCTCATTCCATCAGAAATCAAATGTATAATCTCAACAAATATATAAATGTACATTTTTTTTTATGGAATCCACAATTTCAATATTTTTCGAGATATTTATTAACAAAGAAACAATAGCAGTTTTCAGGCAGAAACTTAAAACGATTTTAATCACATCTACTGCACATGCGTAGTACGTAGAAATGGAATCTAATGTGGTCAAAAATTCTTTACATCAGTCTTACAGAACCGTTGCTTAAGGATTAAGCTCAGACCTGAAAAAATCAAAATATCTCAAACTTCAATCGATTATTTTTTAAAAAAAATTTTTGAGGGTGTTAAAAAAGGAATGATCTACAAGCTCCAGTTATCAAAAGATTGAAGTGTTAATTGAAATCTAGAGATTTGCATATGATTAGCATTGTGTTTTGTTTTTTCAATGAAAATAAATTGAATCGATAATTTTTTTAAAACTTTCTGATGTTATAATAGATATTGTCATACTCTTTCGACTACTTTTTGTTTTAGATTTATACTTATCCATCTTGTTTTCGAGAAAATTAAGCATCAGTTTGCCCATTTGAATAATATTGGTTTTGAATTTCGCGGCAAAATAAAAATAGTTAAAAATTAATTGTGAGAAATGTATTCGGGTAGTACGATGAAATCGTATTTGAACTTCTATTTTGTAAAAAGGATATACAGTATATTCAAAAATAAATTTTAAAAATTTTTACCATCAGTGGTTCTGTAAAACTGATGTAAAGAAATTTGGACCACATTAGATTCCATTTCTATGTACTACGCATGCGCAGTAGATGTGATTAAAATCGCAAGTTTCTGCCTGAAAAACGCTATTGTTTCTTTGTTAATAAATGTATCGAAAAACAGGTCTGAGGTTAACCGTTAAAACTTTTTTTCATCCATACTTACCAATAAATTGACAGGGAAAATCGCTTAGAATCTTTCCTTCAGTCTGAAGAATAATCATAGCTATATGAACCACTAACAGACATGCACAATGAGCCATTATACTTAAACCTTGGGTTGTACATCTCAAATATGGCAACATTGCATAAACAAACAGTGTTGCCAATAAGAATAGTGCTCCGATGAAAAACAAAATACTGTAGATAATTTCATGGTTTATATCTTTTGTTCTGTCATAAAATTCAAAACATATAATTGCTGTTCTACTTGTAGTATTGTCTGCATGATACTCTACTCCAACACAGTATTCTTCTGGTGGTACTGTTTCAATCGAATTGTGTTCAAAGCTATAATATATAATATTATGGTTTTAGTATAAAGTAAATAGTTAGTTAGAACAAGTTTTTTTTTTATTTAAGGCAAAACACATGTCTTATATCCTAACATACTTAAATATCACCATTGATATGACCGGAGTCATTGATTTCTAATTTATTTTCCATTCACAAAATGAGGTTTATGACGTCACAACTCGCCTGTTTCCACGCGCGTGGACAAGTAAGCTGCGACGTCATAAATCCGCTTTAGCTGTGTAGGGTTTAATTTTAAATGTTTGTAATTTGGGTTTTTGGTGACTTAATAAATGAATAAAAAGAATGTTTATTATTTTTTGTTCACAGTAGTCTTATTTTATTGACATAGAATTATTATTATATTAATATAGTAAAGTAATTATAATAAACTTAGGATGAGAGAGAAGCTCTCATCCTAATAATACGTAATACATTACGAGAGGTTACAGTTTGGATGTCTTGTAGTTGCGAGTATAACTATAATATAACAAGATGTGTTTCGTAGCAGCGGCAGAATAGTTATGATGATTGTCCGTGTACTATACATTGATATATCATGAATTATGATAACAGTACTAAACTCATCTTATACAAATAATGCAAAGTACAAAGAGTATTTAAAACATAAATCATGCTCTAAACTCTATAGCTTGTTCTGTAAAGTAAAGTGAATCTCAACAACAGTGATTGGCTGACCAAAAAAATACGACACATTCATTGGTTGATCTTGTTTTTTGAGCTAACAAAATTGACAAAAATTGAGTCACATGAAGAGCATGGAACTTTTTTGTGTGGAGTTTCTTTCATTCTTATCAAGTTCAAAGTTCTAAACGAAGAAATAACAATGATCGACCATATGTATAAACGTAGTAAACAGGTAACGAAGTCATAATCAGCTGTTATAACAAAGGAACATATCGACACAAAAGTTGCGCCGGAAGTCTGACTTTGCAGAACGAGCTATTGTTTATTCAAAACATACAAAAATAAGCTCGTTCTGCAAAGTCAGACTTCCGGCGCAACTTTTGTATCGATATGTTCCTTTCTTATAACAGCTGATTATGACTTCGTTACCTGTTTACTACGTTTATACATATGGTCGATCATTGTTATTTCTTCGTTTAGAACTTTGAACTTGATAAGAATGAAAGAAACTTCACACAAAAAAGTTCCATGCGCTCTTCATGTGACTCAATTTTTGTCAATTTTGTTAGCTCAAAAAACAAGATCAACCAATGAATGTGTCGTATTTTTTTGGTCAGCCAATCACTGTTGTTGAGATTCACTTTACTTTACAGAACCAAGCTAAAGTATATTTCAACAAAAATTACCCTTACAGCTGTTTCGTAAAATGTAAAAAAAATTAGAAATCAATGACTCCAGCCAAATCAACGTTGATTTCAGTATGTTATAAAAGTATAAGATATAAACCTTTTTTTTTTTTGTTCAAGGTGTTCTATACGCGTTGAAGGGAGTAGGTTACTGACTTATTGTGAGTTAGTCAAACGAGAAACTTTATGTTTCTACACAATTTATATCCATTAAAACAAGTACTAAAATTATTGTATTCGATAAAAAAGGTATCCCCTCCCCCACACAAATATCAATAATAAATAATGCTGTTCGTAAACCTTGTTTTCTGCTACTTAATTATTCAAATGTAATGCGCCTTTTTCTTGTAGGAAAGAAAAAATAAGGGGGTACGAATAAAATATTGTTATTTTTAAAAAGGAACGACAACTTCAGCATTTGATAGTTAATGTATGAAGTCAGCGCTTTAGCTATAAATATTGAACTGTGCACATTATGAACTTACTCCATATAAGTAAGATAGCCATTAGGTTGTACTTGGATTTGCATTTCTTTATCCAAAAGGATAGGTTTCTCCTTGCAATGCGGTAGATTCCAGTTATTGTAGATCCCTGAATACATGTAACTGGGTTGGATTGTCCATTCTTCTGTTTTAGAAGGAGGAGGTGCACATGTGCAGGAATCAATAATAAAATAAATAAGTATAATAAATAAATAAATGGAACGAAGGAGTGAATGAATTAATGAACGAACGAATAGGGTGTATGCGGATATTTAATGCGCTTGGAGGCCATGCTGGAGTAGTGGATAAGATTGCTGTGAATAAGACAAACTTGGTTTTAGGCAAATTTCTTTAGAAAATCGTTTATTTTCTCTCATACTGTACTTGGAATACTAATGCTCTCAAAAATATTGCATATAGTGTTTTCAAACTGGCAAAATGATTTATTTTACTATGCCACCCATGTTATTGAGTTAATTCACATGGCATGACTTTAACATGAATTTTAGGCCCTATACCTGTTCGCAATAAATGCATATGTGCGTTTCTATGGCTGCCGCAATTAACGTAGATGCGTGAAAATAAGAAATCACGTTTAAAGTAGAAGAGTGGCTTAGCAACAAGAGCATTGAAATAAAATAATGACTTTTTAATGTAATATTTGAAGACTTTAAATATTTATGGAAAATAATGTATTTTGTATTATATTTGGACATTTCTCTAATATAAGAGAAATAAAATTGATTTTTCAATTTTTTAGGGTTCTTACACTTTTATAGCAGATTTTCTTTTTTAGTGTATCTGTATTCATACGTAATGAAGTGGTACCGACTCAAAACGACAAATTGTGATTTACTGTTATAGGATGATTCAATATTTGAATTACTTAAATTATAATTTTTTTTTGTTTTTTTTTTTTTTACGTTGAGAGTTAGCATTTTTATTATTCTGATTGTTTCCTATTACGTACCTTTAATTATGTATGACATGTCCTCTCTTGCATCAGAAGTGAACACATGTATCATGATTACAAGGACATGTAAGAACTATGATCTTGCCCTAATGACGTACCTTTGATTATATATGACATGTCCTCTCTCGCAGCAGAAGTGAACACATGTATCATGGTTACAAGGACATGTAAGAACCATGATCTTGCCATCGTCAGTTGAGTCCACACAATACTCAGGTCGCGAAATTAAATTTCCAGTAGTTATTCCAGAACTCGTGATTATAAATGGTTCTTGTAGTTCATATGGTCGTTGTTGCGTCGTTTCACATTTTAAATTAATACTATTATTTGAACGTGTAAGAAAGTTAAATTTGGTATTTTTCTTTGTTAAAGTTTGGTTAAGAACCAATTTTAAATCATTCTTAGTTTTACTTTTTGTGACACAACTTTTCACATCGGAAGTTAGCTCGTGATAGGGACGACAACATTTTGGTATGTTTAAATCACTTTTAACTGAGTTAATTATGTAAAGAATTATTAAAGTTTGGAAAATTAATGTTTTTGAATACATTTTTAAATAAAAACTTTATGAAGTAATATTTTTCTTTTTAATAATGTATTTTGAAATATTATGTAAAATATGTACTTTCTTATCATCACACTATACTATTATTTCCTTGTAGTTTTCGTTTCTGCACACGGACAAAAATTATTACGTATAATAATAAATTGAGAACTTCTTAGCAGTAAGATTAATTCATTGTAACGTAATTTATGCTAAAAATTATACATTTTGGCTATTCGACACTACATAACAATTATGCTATGTGGCAAAATTACTTTTTATGCTATATAACAAAATAGTATCATTTATGCTATACTATACTGTCTAAAATATGAGTGTAAAATATTAATTATAGTATAAATTACGTTATTTATGCTGCGCATTATGTTATTTATATGTAGCATAAATATGGATATAAGTTTTGAAATTTTATTTATTTCATCACTATATATATTTTTTTAATATTGGTTTATTTTATATATTGTGAAATTTTAAAGTATCCAAAAGTAATAATAATCAACGGCTTTTATTGAGCATAATCAGGTTACAGAACCGCTCAATTTAATCCAACTGTTTAACAGTAGTCAGTTACAATTTTAAATTAGTATAGACACTATAGACACAAAATTCATGATGTTATTATTATTATTATTATTTTTTTTTTTTTTGCTTATAAAATAAATGTTTTTTAAATAATCCTTATAGCCATAGACCACATAAAACAACATGTGCTTTTTAATGAATAAACATGAAATGAGATCTTCAAAACTGATGACAATTTTTACCAGAATGTTAATGTAACCCCACGAGAGAGGGCGAAAAAACTGTAAAATATGCAAGTTGCATGAAAATTCATGTTTATGACATCAGAAACATGCAAAAATTAGTATGAAAATGTTGTGCAAGTTGCATAAATTGAATTTTTCTGATCACTGCTACGGAGCTACTGTTGGGTTTTGAGACAAAACTAATGTTATTTATGTAAATCCCATCAATTGTTTTGTGTTTTAAATGCTTATGTTTTTCTCTGATCTAGTCCTTTATTTATAACTTAATTATAATTTTTATAAAATAGTTTAACTCTTCAAAAAAAAAAAACATTTAAACACTTTTTTTATATATCATTAATTCTTCATTTAAATTTTAATATTTTTAATAAATTTTAATAGGCAAATACATTTTTTTTAATATAAATTTTATTGATAAATTTTAATTTATAATATAATAATGGCGTTTTGTAATAATTAACAATATTACTTTTTAAATTTTTTTTTTTAAGTAATTGTGGTTTAAAAGCTAATATTTTATAACGCAACTACATATTTATAATGTTAAAATTTTTAAGTTTTTAACTGAAATAATATAGTTTCTAGTTGATTGATTAATATTATTTGAAATTACAGAATAAAAGTATAAAGAAAATAAAACACCAATAAAATTGTATAATTTTTTTTTAAATGAATGGCTTCAATGTTGCAATCTAAGAAGTGAAATATTTTCCATGTAATATTGTTTCAATTTTTATTTGTTATTATTATTTTTTAATTGAATTATAATAACATGAATGGTAATATAGTAAAAAAAATAATATTTTTGTCCTATTTTTAATAATATTATATAACTAAATAACTTTAAACAAAACTGATATCAATGTAAAAAATTATAATTTGCTGAAATAATGTACATTAAAAAAAATAGTTTAAAAAATAATAATAATAATAAAAAGAAAAACAAATTGAATTTACTATATACCCCTATTCGTTTAACGTTACCACTGGCTAACTTCCAGTTATTATTAAACTCACAAATAAGGACTTACACCTTTTAAAATGTTTAACAAATGAGCATCATCAATTAATACAACTATGCTAAAAAATGCATACTTTCTGCGCTCTATTAGGTATAGTAAGTCTGGTTAAAAATTGGACTCAAAAGATTTTACGTATTATTGCCGCACCAATACGAGTTGATGCATAAAAATAAGAGAGATGTGTACTGCTACACTTCTCTTCCTTTTACGTGACTTCATGCGAATTAGAGAGAGAAGGAACAATGGGTAGGTGAGCACATTTTGGTGTGATTTGATGGAAGTCACCGTGACTTCCATCAAATCACACCAAAATGTGCTCACCTACCCATTGTTCCTTCTCTCTCTAATTCGCATGATGTTTACTCATCGCCTAAGTCAACTCGTTTCCTATCACGACCAATTCGAACATTAAAACATGATAGAAGCCAAGTAAAAGTTGGAGAAGTGCAGCAGGAAATATATATCTTATTGTTAAGTATTAAATCGTATTAGTGTGGCAAAAAAAAAAAAAAAAAAAAAAAAAAAAAAATGTAAAAGTAAAAGTAAAAGTAAAAAATCCGTTTTGTCCAAAATTCTTTTTTGTACCAAACTCGCTGTACTGTAACCAACTGTAATTTAATGTTATCTTTAGTTAAAAAATATCTCGTAGTAACAAATACACGAGATGGGAGCAATTATTATTATGAATGACAACGTGCAAACGATTTTAGACAATATCAGATTAATATTATTTTCCATCTACAGTATTAGGTAACAACCTACACGACCGTATGCAGAAACATGAAACGTTTGCAATATTTTTTTTCCATTGTTAATATAGTGATTTACAAAGTATAGCATCTCATTATGTCATTACTCATTATTATATCACCAGTCTATTTAATTGCTTCTCATAGAACTATACCTTCACTTCACCTCTCCACAACTTCACTACTGATTCACTATATAACCACTATTGAAACAATAGATATACTTTGTACGATTACTATAATGTACAAACTAACTTCTAAATCAATGCTTTATTAATTGACTATAATATAGAAACTTACTTACAGCTATTATAAGATATCAATATATAAATATAAGTTAAAATTTCCCGTCATATTGAACTTCCTTTTATCATCTTTATTTTTTATTTTTACCACATCCTTGAAAAACCAAAGATTATAATGTTATATCCTTAGTGTGTTTTCTATACTTTTCTATACTTCCAAAATACATTATATTGCTTAGGTAATTCAAAGAAAATATTTTGTTGCTTTTTGTTTTGTTTTATTTTGGAAGTTATATGTTTATTGACCATTTGACCGATGTTATTTTGACCTGCAATAAGTATCCAGCTGACTAGTACTTTTCAGTGACGTATTTCTATAGATAGGTAATCCAATAAAGAATTTTGTATTCAATTTTCTGTTGATTTTTTATTTTATCCTAGAAATTATAATTTGTTGCCCATTGATCAATGAAATTTTGGCCTGCAATACACTTCTCCAGGTGACCAGTACTTTTCTATGGTTTACATAAGTTATCTACTTATATTATTAATCTATACTTATATACATTAATAGTAAACTCAGAATCATCTGTTTTCAATTATGATATTTGCATATTTATTGATGAAAGCGTTATACACAATTTCACAATAATTTAAGTAATGTGTAATTACTGGTTTTGACGTCAATAAAAGTTGACAATCAAACGATATATGAACTGCCTTGGTCAATAAAAAATATACCTCTTTCATAATTCATCATCATAAGCATCTCACAATTATGATGTATAAGCTATGGAATAATTTACCTGATGATGTATGTTGCATGTCTCTACAATCTCAATGTTTAAAAAATCTATTTCTAAAATACTATGCTACTAACTAACTTATATTATTGTACTAATCTTTTCTTATGTAAACATAATGTTTTAAGTGGACGCAAAATAATGTTCATTATAAATGTTTGTTTTTATTATTTCATAAAGTGTCGTCACTTATTTCCGGTTCAGTTGATAGGACTCATTGTCCTGACTGCGCCTTTTGTTCAATTTTTATTAATTTATTATGTATATTTCTTCTGCTGTTAATTTGTTGTTTGAACAATAAAGACTATTATATATTTTATTTATTTATTTAAATATATATATATATATATATATATATATATATATATATATATATATATATATATATATATATAAATTGTGCATACAGCTGCCCGATATATATGTAAGTCCGAGAAATTTTTGACCCGCCCTCGTATCTGTACCATTCACATTCATGCATAAAATAAATATTTATAAATAAAACACTAAATATACTGATTTAACATCAAAGAATTAGTTTAATAACACTTCAAATTTACACGGATAATGGTTACTTTATAAATGTATGACAAGAATAGATTGATTTTATAAGAGTTTTCCGCTTATATAATAAGGTAGGGGTATTAATTATTTAACAAATAGATAGTAGATCTAGATATATGATGCATATTAGTAGTCAATAAATATTATTAATATTTTATCTCGCAGAATTTTTTTTTAATAAAGTCCACGCAGGAGTTTAATATTATATTATAAATAATTATTGAAATAATACATCAAAAAACTAGTTGACTTAATTTTAAACTGTTAGCCCGTATTTTTATTTCTACAATTAAAGACCAAATCTTTTTTTCTTGAGAATGAATTGTAAATTTAAAAAAAAGATATTATGTTACATACACCCATTATATATATAAAAGGTAATTATTGTTCTAATATTACTAACTATACTAACTATACTAAATATGTTTATCATAATTGTATAAGAATAAGTAAATAAGAAATATATATATATGCGCTTTATCATGTTTTATCACTATAGTGTAATAATATTATATAATATGTTTATGTAATTTATGATTTTGTTGTAAAAATTAAATACTCTGACGATCGAGGAATCGAGCAGAAGAAAACATAAGCATTTGTATCACAAAACACTTGATGAGATGAGACTTACATAAATAACTTTAGTTTGTCTCAAAGCCCAATTTTGAAGCTCCGTAGCAGTGATCAGATAATTTTGATTTATGTAGCCCGTACAACATTTTTGTTTTTGTGTTGTTGTTGTTGTTTTGTTTTTTTTACAAATTTTTGCATGGTTCTAACTTTAGAAACATGAATAGTCACGCAAATTGCATACTTTACAGTATTTTCACGCTCTCTCGTGGGGCTACATTAACATTCTGGTAAACCTTGTAATCAATTTTGAAGATCCCATTTATTAATTAAAAAGCACATGTTGTTTTATGTAGTCTATGGCTTTAATAGACCGATAAACAGTTTAACAGTATAAATCTAAATGTAATATTTAATAATATAACAAGACGTTATAATAAATATTTGTCTTATCATACATACATTTACAATTTAAATACAAAAATCAATGTGCACGAAATATTTCAATTATTTAGTAAGAAGTGGTTTATTCAACTTAATATACTGTAATACAATAAAAAATGTTAGCAATGATTAAAATACATACATATACATATCATGACACCATAATCCCTTTCGGGGTAAGCCAGGTCAATTCCTTACTAGTAAGAGGGCTTACAATGATCTGTGGCTTACCAAACCACAGGATCTACCCTTTACACCACCCACTTTTGGGCTCCTAATACCAGACCTGTGCAGCTCGGACCACCAAATCTTACGACGGCAGCACTCACCACTATGGGCGAGAGGTGGTCAAACTGCCTATCTGTATAATATATATATATATATATATATATATGATAAAAATTTCATTTTTGTCTTACCTTCTGTAAAACAACTGGGCTTTCACTCGCTGCTTAATTTGATGATAAAAATAACACACAACACCAAAACTTGTCACTATATAAATTAATAAAATACTCAATTCACAGTTTTTAAAAATCTATATACATAGCTATGTTATATTCACACACAATTGTAACGTTTTCGAGGGCGTATATAAAACTATATACTTGTCTGCCTCTCTTCATCAGCTTACTGACTCTTGCTCACGAGGCGAGCCGACCTCCGCAATGGGGGGTGTGGCTCGTTCTCGTCAGGTGGTTTATTATTATTTACATTTTCACCTGTACGGTCACGTGGTACACTTTTCTTAAAAGAATCTATGAGTGGAATCCAAATAGGTGGTAATTCAAAACTGGGCTGACTGATTGTTTCATTTTTTCTTCTTGCCATTTCTATTGATTCTAATATTTTTCTTTTTTTATAGTGACTCTCTCTTCCTATTACTTTTGTTTTTTCCCATAGAATTTGATGATTACTTTCCAGCGCATGATCTACTAGTTTTGAATATCCTGTATCTCTTTTTTCTATTTTTTGCCTGTGTTCATTCACCCTGATCTCTAATGGTCGACCTGTTTCTCCGATATATTCTTTCTCACAAACACAGGGAATAGAATATACTACATCTTTATTCATATTTTTCTTCATGTCTGGTTTTGTACGTGCTAAACTTGATTTTAATGTTTCTTTTGAAGAACAAACAATACGAAGATTGACTCCTTTACCTATACGTTGTATTTTTTCACTCAAACCTTGTATATAGGGGATGCAGATAGTTGCGTCTGGTTTCTTTTCTTCTGTTTTGTTATCTATCTGCATCCCCTATATACAAGGTTTGAGTGAAAAAATACAACGTATAGGTAAAGGAGTCAATCTTCGTATTGTTTGTTCTTCAAAAGAAACATTAAAATCAAGTTTAGCACGTACAAAACCAGACATGAAGAAAAATATGAATAAAGATGTAGTATATTCTATTCCCTGTGTTTGTGAGAAAGAATATATCGGAGAAACAGGTCGACCATTAGAGATCAGGGTGAATGAACACAGGCAAAAAATAGAAAAAAGAGATACAGGATATTCAAAACTAGTAGATCATGCGCTGGAAAGTAATCATCAAATTCTATGGGAAAAAACAAAAGTAATAGGAAGAGAGAGTCACTATAAAAAAAGAAAAATATTAGAATCAATAGAAATGGCAAGAAGAAAAAATGAAACAATCAGTCAGCCCAGTTTTGAATTACCACCTATTTGGATTCCACTCATAGATTCTTTTAAGAAAAGTGTACCACGTGACCGTACAGGTGAAAATGTAAATAATAATAAACCACCTGACGAGAACGAGCCACACCCCCCATTGCGGAGGTCGGCTCGCCTCGTGAGCAAGAGTCAGTAAGCTGATGAAGAGAGGCAGACAAGTATATAGTTTTATATACGCCCTCGAAAACGTTACAATTGTGTGTGAATATAACATAGCTATGTATATAGATTTTTAAAAACTGTGAATTGAGTATTTTATTAATTTATATAGTGACAAGTTTTGGTGTTGTGTGTTATTTTTATCATCAAATTAAGCAGCGAGTGAAAGCCCAGTTGTTTTACAGAAGGTAAGACAAAAATGAAATTTTTATCATCATGTCACCTCGCTCGATATTCAAATTTTCAAACATATATATATATATATATATATATATATATATATATATATATATACACACACACACACATACACACAAATGTATATTATAAACTACGTTAAATATGAAATATTTGTTAGGAAGGATAACAAATAGTTTAATAATTTGTTTAATTTAATGAATTTAGGTTTTTAGTTTAGATAATGCGATTTAAACTGAGCTCTTTTTCTGAAAATTTCCCCCGGAGAGCGAATTGTTCCCCAAAGTTTTCTTACTTTTTTTTTTATCTAGAATTTCTTTATCCGTTTGCAATCTGGTTGAAATTTTGTGTCCAAAATTTGTTGAATGCCTAATTCACGATAAGTTTTTATTCGTTCTCCAGTTTAAAAAAATTTCCAAACTACAATTATTCCTAGATTTACGTTATTTATTTATCATTTACTATTTTCATTGGCATTTAATACGATTTCTCCATTAGGAGTCTTCAATTCATCCATAGGTTGATCTTCTTTTATGATGGATTGGGAAATGTTACTGCTAGAACTACCGTACTTCTGCATACTCAATGACTCAGACTTATAACCTGGGATGAACCTCGCCTTTAGTTGTTTCCACACCTGAAAAAAAAAAATAATAATTGCAGTCTTGGGGTGTTCGAGTGCGCCCTCGAACATTTTTCGAACAGCACACGAACTCGAACAGTTCGTATGCGAGTTTGCGTGGATTTTTTTAAGGTGTTCGAGTTTGTGTTCGACAAACTCTGTTTTGACTGCTCAATGTTCGAAATTTTGAACACTATTAAAATTAAGTTTTAGGTGTTACAAGTTTTAAATTAATTAATAATTCAATTTGAAAAATTGGTGTATTTGTAAAATAAGATGATTTTTTTCAACAATTTTTAATAATTATATACATAAAAATTTGTTTGTATATATAAAAAAAACAGTTTGTTTATTTTTATATTATTATTTTTGTAAACATATTCAAACACTTACAAACAGTTTGATTGAACAGTTCGTAATGTGTTCGACCTTGCAAACAGTTTAAAATGTTCGTGTACGGATCTTGTTCGAAAGAATTCTAAGTGTTCGTGATCGGTTCGAGTTCGACTAATTTGGTGTTCGACCCGAACACTGAATAATTGTGAGTGATGAAACTATTTGGTTACGCCTAAATAATGTAAAAACTGAACCTTCCTTCCCATGTTTTGTTTTTTTACAGATATATTAAGAAGCTTAATATTATACTTTAGTTATACAAGTTTGTTAAGCTTCCTCAACCAGTACAATAACAATAGCTAGTAATGTATGGTAACATGTTTTACAGTTCGGATCACATTACAGTGACTTTTGATGCAAGCTGTCAAAATATTGACATAATATAGTGTCGGTATCAATACTTCGCCAGGATGACAAAAAAAAATGTTATAATGTTTAACCAAAATATAACGTTATGGTAAAGTTAGAAATCATGTATCATAATTGGGGAAAAATATGTGTACAGTACAGTACAGCATGTTTTAACAAAAATGGGACACAAAGGATTTTACGTATTTTTACCACACCAATACAAGTTGATGAATAACAATAAGAGAGGTGTTCACTGCTGCACTTCTCCATCTTTTACTTGACTTATATCTTGTTGATGATCGAATTGGTCAAGATGGGAAACGAAATGAATACCTCTGTTATTTATCGACTCGTATTGGTGCATCAAGTAAAAATACGTTAAATCCTTTGTGTCCCATTTTTAATAAAATTTGCTGTACATCGTTTTTTATAAAATGTACAAAAATGTGTATCTCATTTTTAATCACGTGAACCAAAATGTCTATGTCGTTTGTGTGAGTGTGAGTGTGTGTGTGTGTGTGTGTGTGTGTGTGTGTGTGTGTGTGTGTGTGTGTGTGTGTGTGTGTGTGTGTGTGTGTGTGTGTCACGGGAAGCAAAATGATTAACTGGTTTAGAAACGTAATGAAATTGTCAAAAAATATGGCTTAGAGTAACAAAATAAAAGATAAAATTTTTCTTCACGTGATAAAAAAAAAAAAAACACGAGATACAACACTGGAATAATATTAAATTGTATTTTAGCTTTATTTAACGATGTAAGGAAATTATTAAACTAATATAAACCAAAAGGTATCGAATGTAACATGTTACAAATTGGTTATATAGGAAAAAATATGTGTATACATCGTTTTTATCACGCAAAGAAAATCTGTATTACGTTTTTTATCATACAAAGAAAATTTTGATTCTTTTTGTTTAACCAAAATGTGTAACTTGTTTCAGATCGTAATATAAATTTTACTCCAATTAATACATTTTACTTCCAGGTACACAAAACGGGAAATATATTTTGCTTTCTGTGAAACAAAAAGTAGAGAGAGAGAGAGAGAGAGAGAGAGAGAGAGAGAGAGAGAGAGAGAGAGAGAGAGAGAGAGAGAGAGAGAGAGAGAGAGAGAGAGAGAGAGAGAGAGAGAGAGAGAGATGCACATTGACCGTTACGTAATAAAAACAAAATAAAAAACAAGATTTGCATATTTTCCACTACAACATTAAAATATATATTAGTAAACTAAAATTATATATATGCTATACTTACTCTAGATGTGCAGCAGAAGAGAATGAATATAAAAAATGGTCTCAACATATTCAATGCATCTGTGAAGTACCAAAGTTCATTAGCGCCTCCGACAGCCCAAGAAATAATCTCCATTAGCCAGGGAAGTCCCATCAGAATAAACAGTTTAACAATCATCATTACGGAACTAAAAAGAAATAAATTATTAATTTATTATTCAGTCAGTTAATTAACTGATGAACAGAATGTTTATTAGATAATAAAACAGTTAGTTAATCAACCGACGCATTAATCAATTGAAAAAATTACAACAAAGCCACAAAAAATCAATACAGTGTTTATTCAATAAAAAAAAACAGCCTTGCAGGGTTCAATACCCAAAAAATTTCTATAGTGCTATCGATACTCACAGTAGATGATACAGTAGTCCATCTCCTATACTGAGAATGTCAGATCAATGCGCGCCATAATTCCGACTGGGTGAAGCGGGCTGAACTACACGCGTAACGTTACTTCAGTTACTTTTAGTTCAGTCCGCTTCACCCAGTCGGAATTATGGCGCGTTTTTTGATCTGACATTCCCAGTATAGGAGATGGACTACTGTATCATCTACTGTGATCGATACTAGATTGTAGACTCACACCATAATGATAATATTTTTGAAAATATTGGCCACGATAAAGTTAACTATCAAATTTATCATAGTGCAATATTTTTGTTGAAATAATACATTTCAATCTTGCTTCAAGACCGCGATAATACTATTCAAAAACTATAGCCTAATTTGCATTGACATTTTATTTAAACCTATAAAAAAAACAGGAAAAGGATGTGATAAAAGCGGAAATCACGTCACGGTAATTTATAATTGACCACTTATGTTTACTCAAAATGCGGAAAAGGAAGTGCCGGAAAAGGAAACCACGTGATGTTAAAAGTGGGAGGAGCTCAAGCCTAGCTTGTTGCCAGCGCGAAGTTTTCTCCCACTTTTACCGTCACATGATTTCCTCTTCCGGTATTTCTTTTCCTGTGTTTATAGGTTTACGTTAGATGTCATGGAGTGCGTCTGTTTACTCTAAAAAACGGAAAAAGAAGTGCCGGAAGAGGAACTTATGTGATGGTAAAAGTGGGAGAAACTTTGGAGCCAGCAGCAAGCTATGAGCTAACTTTGAGCTACCTGGAACTACCTCCCACTTTTACCATCACGTGGTTTCCTCTTCCAGTCACTTCCTTTTCCGCATTTTGAGTAAACAGAAACACTCATTGTTAATCTATAATGATAACTTTTTTAAAACTGTTATCTATAACCACAAATCGTTATCGTTAAAGTATCGTTATTGTAATATTACGATAAACGAACCCAAGACTTCAAAAACTTGCCTAGTTTTATCATTATTTCCAGATCTGTCCACAGAATGTAAATCCTTGGTGAAGGAGAGAAGCTTAATCACAGTAAAGACAAACAAAACGCAGTTGAATAAAATTAGAAGGCCAACTGGTAGATAAAAAAACAACAAAATAGCTATAGATTGGGAAGAATCTGAAACATTATGCATGATATAACATTAAAAAAAAAGTACTAGAACACTCGAAAATTTGGAAATGAAACTTGAGTTTTTTTTGTTTTTTTTGCATTTATTTTAAGTTTAATTTACAAATAAACTAAGTTTTGTCTTTGAATATTTAAATTAAATATTTATGGTCTTACCGCTAATAAAAAAGCACTGATTTGTCCCTATATCTGGTCTCATGAATGGGTCCAGTAATTCTTCATTGTTGTTGAAAAAGATGGTTATGATGACTATTAAAAAAGGAAATCCCATGGCATAAATGGCGTACAAACTAAAGTTGCGAAGTTCCCGAGATGTTTCAGGTTCCATTACATGTAATGATCTGCAGATTGAACACATTTTATTTATTAATTTTAAATTTGCTATACACGCAAGATTTTAATACTTTTATACATAGAGCAGCTAAATGTAAGAATACCTTATGATGTTGATATTCCCCCCATTTTTTCTATTAAAAGTGCCTATGGTTACAGGTATTGCATTTTGCCAGTACGGCTAGGATACTAAAATTTTACATCCTTCGTACAATACATATGCTGGCGATCGTTAACAAAGCCCTAACATTAAAAATCAGGCAGTATATTATTTGCTTAAGGGCATAGAACACCTTGAATAAAAAAGTTGCGTAATATCCTAACAAACCTGAAAATCAACGTTGATTTGGCCGGAGTTATTTATTTCTAATTTATTTTCCATTCACAAAGTGCCACTGCCGGTCACTGACGTCACAGCTCGCTTGTTTTACGCGCGCGTAAACCGGGTGAGCTGTGACGTCAGTTACCGGCAGTGGCATTTTGTGAATTGAAAATAAATTAGAAATCAATGACTCCGACTAAATCAACGTTGATTTTCAGGTTTGTTAGGATATTACGCAACTTTTTTTTGTTCAAGGTGTTCTACTATGCCTTTAAGGAACGGTATAAGTTGAAAAGGAATAAAACAAGTTTCTCCCGTAAATGCATCATGCATTTCTTTAACCATTAAAGTTAGTCTTAAAGCCTACAGCAAAGACTTTTAAAAAAAAGGCTGTAAATTTAGTAATGAAGGTTATCAGTTTAATGTGTGGGGTGCTGCGGATGAAGCTAAGGGTCACGTAATTTAATATTACCTTTGTGGGGAAAACCCTTTTTTTTTTTTTTTTTTTTTTTTTGCGATTTTTGCACAGACAAAAATAGCTACGTAATAATTATGCTAGCTCATTTTCAGTACAAAATTTGTTTAATACAGCATAACTTATGCTATACTGCATAATTACTATAACAAAGCATAAATGTTATGTTGTACAGCATAAGTATTGTTGTTCTTATTTAGAAATTTAAATGAGACGAAATAATAGACATACTTCTGCGTATTTTAAGTTTTAGAAATTACTTAAGAATTGTTTCAATTAAACCGATAACCTCCATTATATACTATTCTGCTCTTACTAATAAATTTGGATTAAGGAAATTACACTGAATATTTTGGATAAATTCTGTGTATGAATTTTATTGTATGGTTCTAATGACGGTTGAATGGTTTCTAACGTAATACTTGAATGTAAAAGTTAGTTATGCAATAGTTTAACAACGTAATTGGTTAAATCCTTCACCATGGATATCTAAATATGAAATTTCAATCTCTCTAGCAATATAGATTCAGGAAATAATAATTGATTTCATATATTTATTTACACTTCTGTAAGTTATGCGTGCTGGTAATAACAGAAAAAAAAAATATTAATTTCAATAAAATACCTAAATTTGGATGCAATATCTATGCATATTACATTCATCCAGAAAAATCCACTCAGAAACGAAAACTGCAACACGTATGCTGTAATAAAAATTAATAAGTGTATTAAAACATGGCTTTTATACCGTCAGCCATTGGTTTAAACGCGCATATACACATAGCTCCAAAATATACTTTTTTAAAACACAAAAGAACTAAATTTAAAATTTACCAACAAATTATTTCAAAAAGTAAAGTAACAATGAAGAAAATAAATAACCAAATGACACACAACACTTTGTCATACTATTAGCCTATGTAATAATAATGTAGTTTGCTATATAGAAATGGCTTTTTTTTGTATAAGCAGAACCTAAACTGTTTTTAATCTCTGAAAAAGTTACAAACACTTTATGCTTGTATGCTATGCTTTTTAAGTTTTATATATCGATGCTACCGCGTCAAAATAGAGTATACCTGCACTTTCCACCAGCGCGGCGAGTAGAGCATCTGCTCTTTCCACCGTGGAACATCTGCAATGTTAAGTGAATGACCGCTAGTCCATGCACTGTGCTGCGTGGAAAGTGCAGATGCTCCGTTCGCCGCACTAGTGGAAAGTGCAAATACTCTATTTTGACGCGGAAGCATCGATATATGGTAAATAAAAGTACATACACGGAAAGAGTCTGATGGACGTTAATGTAGCAAAGCCCCATAATAACGAACAAATTTAAAATTCTTCAATCTTAGTATTAAATTTTATTAAGTACTCATAATTACCAGTTACGTGACACATGTTGTCTGAAAATGCGTGTGTATGCAATAACATCACAATAAGTGTCAAATGTGCAACTAACATACACAGACAATGTGCCATCAAACTAAGACCTTGTACCGTACGCCGAAGTTCTGGCAACACTGCATATACAAGAAATGTTGCTAATAAGAATATGGCACCAATAAGTAGTAGAATAGAGTAGATTGTTAAATGGTTATTCATATTTGTTTTTGCTGCAATATCATTACAAATGATAGCGGCAATTCCTGTGATTTCACCAGTTTCTACGACTGAAATACAGTAATTTTCAGGCTTCTCATAAAACGTTATATCCTCTCTGTAACAAAGAAGTGAACAGTATTTAAAAAAAAATTACAATGTTTTGAAAGAGGCTTAGTTTACATAGAGAAATAGGGGTACAATAGTATAAGATTTGTTTGTAAACCATCCCACAACCAATGACGTCACTGGCAACATGCAGGGATTAGATAATTCACAGAGAACTCACCTATTACTGAGGTCTGTTTACGTCGTAAATACTTTTTGAGTTGTGCTTTTTGCTTTATGATGATGTGCAATTTAACGTTTTTTAATAATTCTGAAGCGAGAAATATTAAAATCAAAACTGTAAATTTAACATGGTAAGCCCTATACCAGGCCAAAATTAACATAGAACTAATCATGACCTTTGCCAGTAATCGACCTGATGACCCTTGCCAGTGAATAAAATCATTATGAAACTTTAATTACTATTACAATCGTTACTAATTTTGTAATAAATAATAAAAATAAATAAATAATTATTATTTTATTTATTAAACACCAAGGTGTACTTATACATATATACATTGCACTCTACAAATCTACAGTTTTGCATATTGACTTAATGATAGGGTCCGAGATGGACAGTGAAGTAAGTGGTACCTAGTACAGAGGCCACCACATAACATATACATACACATTTATCATTACACTCGTGATATTCTTTAATCTGACAGATTACATGATGGAAACCATGCACCGTATAACGGGTAATAACATGCCTGTGTGTACAGTTTGGGCCTTTCCACCCATTAATATTAAATGCAGGGGTATTATAGAAGGCCAGGCTGATATCTTCAGTTTTACTTAATCTATCCTTAACAAATTTAATGTAATTATCTGTTTTTAGAAGTATAAATTTCAATTGTAGTTCCGTTACAAATAACTCCCAATAAATAAATAATAGTCTTTATTGTACAATCAAAGATTAGCAACAGATCAATTATACACATAATAATTATAATGTGTTGAAGAAAAGGCGCAGTCAGGACAATGAGTCCTATCAACTTTATGACATAATCAGAATAAAAATATATTTAAAAGAAAATATTGTTTTGTGTCCACTTAGAGCAATATATTTAAATAACAATAAATAAGTACAACGTAACTAAATAATTTTAAAGTTTTTATTTTAAAAACTGTAATTTTAAATAAGTGTTGATTTTATTTTCTACAATAGCAAAAGAAATGCTACTTTATTAGAATTAAAGGAGTTTTTATCTGATTTCTCTTTTTGACATAAAAAAAAATAAAATTGTTCCGATTAGCTCTGTATTCAAACGTGGTTAAGTATTATCAACACAAAATGACAAATTGTGGTTTACTGTTACAATAAAAAAACTAATTAAAAAAATTTAATTTCTTTCTCTTCCTGTACCTAGTGACATAATATCATGAGTCATATAAGAAGCAGCAATGACTTTTTTTTAACACTTGTAAAGGAAATTATGATAAAAAATCCATTATGAAATAGCAATATATTTCAGGGCTGACTAAAATTAATTTAATTATGAATAAATAATTTGAATCTTTATTGTTATTTAAAAAAAGTCTACACTGAAATAATAAATTACGTTATTTATGCTGTATTTCTGGCATTCTAGCATAAATATAGCTAAATTAAAACATAAATAATTATACTGTACAGCATAATATTTATGCCATGTAATATAGTTAAGCAATATAGCATAGATTATGCTGTATGGAACAAATTGTGCTGAAAATGAGATAGCAAAATTATTACTCATTTATTTTTTTCCGTGTATGAGGACTATGAAACCCCGTTCGATTAACTATATATATATATATATATATATATATATATATATATATATATATATATATATATATATATATATATATATATATATATATATATATATATATTATTGTGTGTTATTACTTGCGTCAAGGGACTGAATTTTAAGTTTACAAAATTGCATTTTCAGCGCTTGCCATGTTAAATTGAGGGTTTTCGTTTTTAAATTTCTCGCTTCAGAATTTTTAAAACACGTTAAAACGCACATCATTATAAATTAAAAAGCTCAACCAAAAAAGTATTAAGGACTTGATCGAGCCCTAATGAAAGTAACGGGGGAAAATGTGCTCCAAGTTGACACGAAATGAGAAACTGGGTTTTGCCAGAAATTTTAGTTTCTCAACATCAATCTTGTAAATATTGTAAGCAAATGTAATTTTGATTCATATATATTTTAAAAATTCAGCTTTGAGAAACAAAATGTTCTGGCGGAACCCAGACCCTTATCTGTAGTAAACCTTGTGCACATTTTTAATCCCTTTCCTTTTACTGGAGCTCCTTCACGTCCTAACTAAATACTTTCTGATGTTGTGCAATTTAATGTGTTTTAATAATGAGGAAGGTTTCATTAAGAGTTAAGACCCTGTTTTTAGCACATTTTTAAAAAGAGTGCAACCAGTAGATTCTATTGAAGTCAATATTTACTTTTATAATTACATTCCAGTAATTAATTTTCCTCTTAAAATGCCTGCTACGCCCCCCTAGAAGACCCTTTCGTCATTTTTACGATCGTTTTTTGTTCTACATAATTTAAATAAATGTCAGGTTGGACTTCTACAGATAAAACTAAAAATAATAGATAGGTTTTTTTTCAATTTTGAAACTAAATTTCTATTAAAATATATGTATGGCATGAATTCATTAATCTTTTCATGAAACTTAAATTTAGTAGGACTGTTATATGTATATAAAATTGACCGGAAAATATAAAGGGGGGGGGGGGGGGCGGAGGCAAAATAAAAAAGCTTTTGGTGCAGTATTATACTATTTGGGGCGGTTGAAATAAGTGTACCTCTATTTCACTAACTGCAACGCTGGTACAATTAAAAATCTTGTTAAACTAAACCTTATTCCTACCAAGATGTACATAGAATGTGTTTAATATATGTGTATATATAGTGTATAATACATATATATAATAGAAGGTGGTGTATTTTTTCTAGGTAGCATCAGGTATAAAACATCATACAAGGTGAATCAAAACAAGAGGGGAAATTTCAAACACCGAAAGAGGGTAAATTGTTGTCCCTTATTCTCTTCCAGGTACATAATGTATTGTACCTGAGAGACCACGTGGGTCTGTTGACAGTCACCTTGTATGACGTATGCCAAAATTCGAAGTTTAATGAAGGAAACCGAGTTCTAGCGACAGTAAAAAGGCGAATTATACCATTTTCTATATTATATGTTCATCTTGATTCCTTCCTTTTATACACATTGTAAAACGTGATTTTTTTCATAAAAAAATACGATTATAAGTAGCGAAAAATTGTTCAATTATACATAAAAAAATATTTATCTTTATCAACAATATTAAAAAAATTAAATACAATTGATACTTACTCTTTGTAAAGAAGAATACCAGTTTCCTTTATTTTAATGTCTAAATTTACATACGGAATAATGTGTGGACATTCCATTGTTTTATAGAGAGGAGTTATATTAAAAGTTGGATCTTCTAAGTTGTCTCGTAGAGTCCAATTAATCCAATGTCCATTAGCAGGCTCACATTTCACACTGAAATAAAGTTAAATAATATAGGGTCTATGCATTCATATTTTAAAAAGTCAATGTCATGTTGGATCACTCAATACATGTGCCAGTATAGGCAAATTATACATTTTGCAAGCTTAAAAATACTTAGAAAATTTTTTGAGAGCATTCAGGTTGTTAATAGGTTAAATAAGTACACGGAAAAAAATTACTACTAATGGCAGGTACAGTCGCGGAAATTATAAACCTAACATCAAAGGGGATGCCGCTTTGTATTGAAAGAGGCTAAAAATTAAGTTAAGTGCTGTGTTGTCAGCTCGCGAAACACCTGCGAAACACCTGGCAGAAAGAAAGAATGTCTATAGCAAAGTAATACAACACAAAGGTGCCAGGTGTTTCGCAGATGTTTCGCAAGCTGACAACACAGCACTTAACTCGATTTTTAGCCTCTTTCAATACAAAGCAGCATCCCCTTTGATGTTAGGTTTATAATTTCCGCGAGTGTACATGAATCTGTATTTTGCAATAGGCACACTTGAATTTGGAACAGGTAGTTATAAAACTACAATACCACTTAATCTAACAAGTAAGTCACAGCTTTATTGTTGCACAGTGCACCTGCATTATGTACTATTGTAGTATAATAATATCTGTGTTCTAGGTTATATGTCTACATTGTGAGAAAAATGATAAAACAAATTTTTTTAACCGATTTCCAAAAGCAAATAGCCAAAAATGACGTTTGTCTTATGATTAGTAATGTTATTTATTACTATCCAGTGTGGCGTCCAAGCGCATTCACCCGGATTCACCCTATAGTCTGTGATTGTAATATTTACATATAAATATCTTCAATATAGTAGGGGTTTATTCACTATTCCTGCTTTTTTATTAAGAATTTATAAGAAAATACAACTAATTAAATAAAATAAATATAGTAAAATTGGAATATTTAAAAACAAAAGATAAGTTTTTGCTGTGTTTCATATTTAAAATTCAATACCTAAATAAAAAAAAATTCTGTATGAAGCAGACATGGCCAGCGCTCTTTTAAAATGAGCTCGCTCGCGCTCTGCGCTCGCGATCACGATTATGAGCGTGCTCGCGCTTCGCGCTCGCAAATTTGCTTATGAGCGTGCTCACGCTCTCGATCTTGCAAAATAGGAGCGGGCTCTTCTTTCGTTCTTTCGCTCCGTATATATATATATATATATATATATATATATATATATATATATATATATATATATATATATATATATAATATATATATATATGTAAAAGAATATATATATTTATAGAAAAATTTATACGTACACACTCATCCCAGCTGTTGCCTTTAATGCGATGCTGCCCGATTAAATATACTTTCATGCACCTTTTTTTAAACCTCTTGCTATATAAGCAGAGATTACTAAATACCTGATCGTCTTGTGCTTCATTTTCACAAAATCAACAACACTTATTAATAGAAATATCCCATAAAGTTAATTTGGAAAGCAAATTAAAATGAAGAGGCACTTTAATATTACATAAAATATTGCAACGTGATATACTAAAATTTGCAATGTAACAAAATAAAATGTTTCGAACTGACCACTAGGACACTTCACCTTTGACTGAAGTGGTGCTGTTTGCAAAGAAGAAGGTAAAAAAAATAATAATAATAAAATAAAATAACTAACCACCCCCTTTTCCCTCTCTCTCTCTTTTTTTTTTTTTTTTTTTTTTTACATTTCATTTAAATATTGAGAAGAGATAAAATTCAGGTGATTTTTTTAACCCTTCTGTTCCCTTTTAAAATTCTTTAAAAGTTGACATTGAAAAGCTATTCAATGCGAAGTCCGAGGTTGCAGGTAAAACGCTTAATTGCAACACCTGCATCATTCGCATGTCTACGCGGCGCCAACGGCATCAATTGATGTATTGAAATTTTTGTACAGAGAGGGAAAGAATGCTTCCTGTCTGCTTTCTACCAAAAATATTCCTAATCCTTTTCAGTCTGATGTTTAATCTTTCGTATGGTTTTCCAAGAATACACAAATTTTAAAAAAGAAGGATATATATATACTGTATATAAAAAAAAATGCAGTTACTTGTATTGTTTTGTCTTTTTATATATATATATATATATATATATATATATATATATATATATATATATATATATATATATATAAAGAGCAACTTTCGTCTTTACAAGCTGTAAAAAAAAGTAGATAAATATTGAGCTATGATCGAGTCGCTCTGCTCACAATATTTTGATCGCACTCACGATCACGCTCGCGACTTTATTAATTGATTGACGCTCCCGCTCCGCTCACAATTTTTGAGCGCCCTCACGTGAGCGTCGCTCAAACAAGACGCTCATGCCCATGTCTGGTATGAAGTATAGGCCTAGCTTTTATCTTAATTATAACAATTTTTTTTTTATTATTGTTTTTTTTTTTTAGAATATTTTTATTTATTATAAAATTAAACAAAAACGGTATTAAACATTCAATAAAAAATAAGCATAAATAGTTCGTTGTTTGTACGTATATTTTTACTTGCTTTCTTTACTTTATGTTATTTATATGCCTAATCTTTTTTATAACTTTAACAGACGTTTTTATATTATAATTATGTTTTTTTTTTTTTTATGTTTTTTTAATTTTTAATTTTCAGCATGTGTATGAAATAACAAAAAATTAATAATCAATTTGACCATCGATTTAAATAAAATCTATCAATTAAAAAAAAAAAAAAATCATGTCTGAGGTTCATTGTTAATCTGCCTACTACAAAACTTACCTAGTAAAATTAAAAGTTTCTCCAGGTTCACAGCAAACATTAACACAAGTTTTACCATTACATGGACAAGTATAAACTTTATTTGAATCAACACAGTGTTCCAAAATTCCATTCTCCAAATTTAATTTAATTTTCTGAATATCATCTAAATTATAAGATTTCATCCATCTTTGATTACAATTCAAATTCCAAGAGGCAAAATTTCCAAATTCATCTTTACATCCATTGAATGTAACGTTAAATCCTTCACTACAACATTTTTTATTTAATTGTTGACCGAAAATAAGTGTAATATAATAAAATATTATTAAGAGATTCAATAATTTCATTTTTTTTTCTATCTAAAATTTTAACTTTCGAGCAGAATTGAAATATACACACTGACTAATTTAATAAAATAAAATATGACATACCATGGAAATTTTATTATAAAAACATCATGTAGCTGTCACCACATTTGCTTCCTGTTAAGTTTAATTAAATCATTGTAATTGTTTGTTTAAATAATTTGATTTTAATTTTTTCTCATTTATTTATATATTCATTCATTCATTCACAGGGGCGGATCCAGGGGGGGGGGGCGGTGAGAGCGACCGCCCCCCCCCCCCCAACGGCCCACGTGGGTGGAAAAAAAGAGCCACAATTGAGAAAAATTTAGTCCATACAAAAAAAAAAAAAAAAATGCGCCTTCGGTGCAACTTTTATTGTTGTCTTAAAGCTCGTTGATAAGCTTTATTTGTAGCTTGAATATAACACAAAATAATGTTTTTAACATCCCCTACCTACCTGTCTATAAGACAATGTCTTATTGACTGGGACTGGGATTGGTGTATAGCACGATAACACAATATAGCAAGCAATAAAAAAAATGCTTCTTTTGTCTTTTATCTTTTTTTCTAAAATTATTGAAGTAATTTGAATAATTTTTTACGAGTTGATATAAAAAAAAAATAAATAAAAAAAAAAAAAAAAAAAAAAAGTTAAGATCAAGGTTTTAAACTTAAGACAACGCTGGTTTTTATTTTTATTTGATAATGTCTTTTGTACTTCAGGTCTATTGTAATTAAAATTAATATTTTTATGCTCCAAAAGAGATTTAAAGCACCTAATTGTCCTTATCTATCTATCTATCTATCTATCTATCTATCTATCTATCTATCTATCTATCTATCTATCTATCTATCTATCTATCTATCTATCTATCTATCTATCTATCTATCTATCTATCTATCTATCTATCTATCTATCTATCTATCTATCTATCTATCTATCTATCTATCTATCTATCTATCTATCTATCTATCTATCTATCTATCTATCTATCTATCTATCTATCTATCTATCTATCTATCTATCTATCTATCTATCTATCTATCTATCTATCTATCTATCTATCTATATATCTATCTATCTATCTATCTATCTATCTATCTATCTATCTATCTATCTATCTATCTATCTATCTATCTATCTATCTATCTATCTATCTATCTATCTATCTATCTATCTATCTATCTATCTATCTATCTATCTATCTATCTATCTATCTATCTATCTATCTATCTATCTATCTATCTATCTATCTATCTATCTATCTATCTATCTATCTATCTATCTATCTATCTATCTATCTATCTATCTATGAATACAAAGTCAAAGATTATATATATATATATATATATATATATATATATATATATATAAGAACTTTTAGTATTATCAAGATTTCAGAGTAGATATTTTTGTATTCTTAATTTAAAATTCAAAATAAAATTCAAAACATGTTTATTAATTTGTATCTCCTACAATCATATACAAAACATTGTACATCACAACAAAACAAAATAAAATATAAATTGTTTATTTCATCACTTTGTTTGTAATTATTTCACTATGAACAAATATAATTATTATTGTATATCAGTAAGGCTCACAGATATAGGAAAGCAATATAAAAGACTTTATCTGTGAGCATATTATATATTCATGTTATACCTAGGTATGATTTACAATCAGTAAATAAATGCTTATACATCAGAGTACTAAATATATTGAATAAATATCAAAGCATGAGAGTAATTTTATTACATATTCACAATGGTAGTGAATAGTTTCAAGACAACAAAAATGAATATACGAGATATATTTGAGTTTTCTATATACAATAGAGGATATTACTATATAAAAATTAAAAAAGATTATTACCATGCATGTAGGTATCAATGATGCACAATGATTATTAGTAAATACTTTTAATCTCTAGCATAGAATGTCGAAAAAAAAGTAATGTATATACTTTTTAAACATTAGATTTTGATAAATCAGTATAAATGATTGCAAAGAAAAAAAAATAATAAAAAGTATACAAAAAAAAAAAAAAAAAAAAAAAAAAGTAAAAAGTAAAAAAGTACCAAATTTAAACTGGCCTCCACTTGTTTGTATTCTAAAGTGTGTTTTTTTTTCTTTTCAGAATATTGGATAAATTTTTTTAACAAAAGTTACATCACCTAATTATATACAAATCAAGCAATGAAGTTATTTTTACTATTTATAGTCAATATTTGTGTTTTAACTTATTTTACTTCTCCGCAAAATTTTGAATGCATAATCCGTTTAAGTTCTGAGTTGTTATCCCGTAGATGACCAACTGATATCTCGCAAACAAGACGGTTGCGAATTATAATGATAACACTATGTAAAGAAGAAACGGCACTTAAAAGTTTAGCCATGTCAAACATGTATAAACACGATCAAATATTTAAGTTATTCCAATTTAAAGATTACATGCAAATGTGGAATTTCAAATTTTATATGCGCAAAATTTACTCAAATAAGAAACTTTTTTTAAATACTATTAAAACATTTTTCGGAACAATAAAAAAAAAACAAAAAAAAACTCGGTTTCATTTGAAAATTATAGTGTTGGTTTTGCTGAAAATAAAGAATGTACAAATAATTATTGTGAAAATATAGTTCATCTTTCAACGATTTCCGGTCCAAGTCGGTTACCTTCTTCTTATTCAGATAGCATTTATTCCAGATTTGTATTATATATCTATAATTTACTATTAATATTAGCATTGAGATTGATTTCTTTAAGTTTCATAAATTCCTCCGTAGGTTGATCCTCTTTGCTGATGGAATGAGCAATATGACTGGTAGTACTATGCGCACTGTACTTGCGCATACTAAATGACTGAGGCTTATGACCTGGGACGAACCTGACCTTTAGTAGTTCCCAAACCTAAAACAGAAAAAAAAAATGATGAAAATGAAACTAGGAAGATTCATCTAATTAATGCAACAACAAAACCTTCCCCCCTTAACCAAGTTTTTTTTTTCTTCCCCAAAAATATATGTTTTAAATCTTACCATATTTCAGATATACAAAATTGTTAATCAAATTTAACCGTTATAATAATTAACGTAATGTAGTAATTATATATATTAATATGTTATAGTTCGGATTACACTTCTAGATGCAAACCTTCAAAATATTGAAATAGTGTCACTATTCTTTTTAATACTCTGCAATGATGAAGATTTTTTTTCTTTTTTTTTTTTTTATATATATAAAATTTGTAAAACAATATATATGTGTTACGTTATATTAAATGTTACAAATCAATGTTGTAGAAAAAAATTAGTATCTATTTTTTTTTATCACATGAAGAAAAATGTGTATCTTGTTTTTTGTCACTCGAAGAAAAATGTGTATCTTATTTTTCGTTAAATCAATCGTATAACAGAAAAAAAAAAAAAAAAAAAAAAAAAAAAAAAAAAAAAAAACGTCGAAGCAAAATGTATAACATATTATTATTTTACTTTGTAAGGAAAAAATTAACATGATAAAAAACGAGATTCACATATTTACCTCTACAACATCAAAATATATATTAGTAAAATTATAAATATGCTATAGACCCCTTGCACATCCTTGGGCTTTGATTTTCTCATATTCTGCAAGCTTATTATAGAGACTAGAAACAAGGCTTTGAGTGAGGTTTGAAGCTTCTTTTGCTATTAAAAAATGACATTTTTCCTATGCTGGTCTATTTATTCCTGACCAACAATATGTATGGTGGTTCTTGAATATGAGTGCAACCGGTCTATATACTTACTCTTGATTTGCAGCAGAAGAGAATGAAGATAAAAACTGATCTCAAGATATTCAATGCATCGGTAAAGTACCAAAGTTCAGCAGCTCCCCCGACAGCCCAAGATATAATCTCCGTTAACCAGGGAAGTCCCATCAGAATAAACAGCTTGACAAACAGTATGAAACTAAACAGAAATAAATTATTAATTAATCAGTCAGAATATGCAGCTATTAACCTAATTTATCAAATGAATAATTAAAGGCATAGACCATAGAAAAACATATAAGAATTTATATCACACAAAAAATTGATGGGATATACATAAATAACTTTAGTTTGTCTCAAAGCCCAACAGTAGCCCTGTAGCAGTGATAAGAAAATTCAATCTCTGCAACCCGCACAACATTTTCATACTAATTTTTGCATGTTTCTGACGTCATAAACATAAAATTTCACGCATGCAAATTGCATACTTTACAGTTTTTTCACGCTCTCTCGTGGGGCTACATTAAAATTCTGGTAAAAATTGTCACCAGTTTTGAAGATCCCATTTCGTGTTTATTCATTAAAAAGCACATGCCTTTAATAAAGTATATTAAACCAGTTGGTCAACTAATATAGGGTGTGTACGCATGACGTCATTCTAAATGCTTTTCGATGATCTTCTTGACCAATGAATAACATTGCACAGCATAGGACAAACTTAGTTTTTGGCTCTTTACTTTAGAAAATTAGCTAATTCTTGGTTGTTATTATTTTTCTCACATACTTGAAAAACTAATTCAACCTGTTAACAGCATCAATGGTCTCAAAAATATTGATTAGTATTTTTAAACTGGCAAAATGATTCATTTTCCTATACTGGCCCATGCTATTTAGCGCTCACTTATGGTGTCAACTTTAACATGAATGAAACCCCCCTATAATGATCTATTAAAAATATTAAAAAACAATAGCAATAACACACAAATAACAATCAATAAACTTACCTAGTTTTATCATTATTTCCAGACCTGTTTACAGTATGTGAATCCCTATTAAAAGCAAATATTTTAACCGAAGTGAAGACAAATAAAATGGTATTGAATAAAATCAGAAAGACGATTGGTAGATAGAAAAACAACAAGATAGCTATAGATTTGGAAGAATCTGTAAAAAAAAAATGTATTATTACATAATAGTTTTATAAAAAATAATGTTCTTTAGCATTATTTTGAAATATTAAGTTGTTTCTATTTTAAGGAAGTAGGGGACCGACGTCGGCCATTAGACTCAAACTTTTCTCGTTTAAAAAGTCTGAAATTTTGCACAATGATACTTCAGCTTAAGACAGTTTCAAATATATAAAAAATTTCGGGGGTCACCGTGCAAAATAATTTTATATATATATTTTTTTAATTTTAAGCTTATAGGGGCCAATGTTAATTTCAATAATTCTTTTCTTTTTTTTGGGACGGTCAAACATCTTCAAATTTTTATCACGGCTAGGTGTGACCCTTAGCTACACAATGACACCAAATTTAAACCTTAAACACTTCTAGTTTTTGAGATATAAGGTCGGTACTCTACTCCCTTAAATCATACTGTATAATATTAAAATATCTAACTTTTTTCCCTTGGATTGTACATTATAAAATTTACGTACCATGTGAAAACCAGCAATGCTGCATCCCTATTCCTGGTCTTATGTATGGGTCCATTGTTTCATTTTTGTTGTTAAAAGACATGGTTATTATAAACATCAAGAAAGGACATCCCATAGCATAAATTGCAAACAAACCAAATTTGCGAAGTTCCCGCGATGTTCTAGGTACCATACTTTGTAGTGATCTGTAGATTAAAATTTTAGTTATTTTTTGTCTAATTTAAATAGGTGAGAACATCTTGAACAAAACACTTCTCTTAACATACCTAAATATCAACGTTGATTTTGCCATAGTCTTTGATTTGATTTTCCATTCATGAAATGGGTAGATGCGGTTTTATGACGTAACAGCTCACTGAATCACACGTGTGGAAACAAGTGTGCTATGACGTCATAAAACCGCATCTACAATTTCATGAATGGAAAATAAATTAGAAATCAATTACTCCCGGCTAAAAAACATTGATATTTATAGTATATAGGCTCCTTAGGATATTAGAAAAGTAAGAAAAGTTATTTGTTCAAGTCAATATACACCTTTAAGTTTTTGCTATACTCAAGATTTATACTATATTTATCAAGAAGCATCTGAAATACCTTATTTTCTTAATATTTTCCATTCTATTATCTCTAATTATTTCTGTTTTTAAATTAATTTTGCTATTATCAATAAATTTGCATCAAATTTTTTTTTTGAAAAGATTTAAGATATTAAAGTATTTAAGATAAATTAAGTTAAGTTAAATTGAAAATTAAATTTTCGCATAAAATGTTAAGATAAATTTAGCATGGTGTTGTCGTTACTATTAAAGACAATTTCATAAACTTTTAACGGGTTACTTGAAATAGATTTGCAATTTTGTTACTATAAAGATAAATCATTGAGATCAAATTTGAATTCGATTAAATCCTTTATCTTGTGTTTTAAAGTATTTAAATCCCATCTCACTAGCATTGACTGCTTCTGTTTACTCAAAATGCGGAAAAGGAAGTGCCGGAAAAGGAAATCACGTGACGGTAAAACAGGGAGAAAACTTGATGCCAGCAGCAAGCTAACCTTGAGCTACCTGGAGCTACCTCCCCCTTTTACCATCACGTGGTTTCATCTGTCAGTCACTTCTTTTTCCGCATTTTGAGTAAACAGAAGTATTCATTATATATTCACAAGTAATAAATTGTTTTGATTTCTTTTATTTAGTCATGTTTGCTATTGATAATTGTGTTATGATAATTCAGAAAATAAAAATACCTAAATTTGGATGCAATATCTATGCATATTACATTCATCCAGAAAAATGCACTCAGAAACGAATACTGAATCATGTATGCTGAAAATAGAATGCATATTAAATTAAACATAAACATTTATCACTAAGCATTGTTTTACATATAATAATGTTGATTAAGGTGTATTTTAAATATTTATTAAATGCATGGAACACCTTGAACCAAAAAAAAAAAAAAAAAAAAAAAATGTCTAGTATCTTAACATACCTAAATATCAACGTTGATTTGGCCGGAGCTATTAATTTTTAATTTATTTTACATTCACAAAATGCCAGCTGCAGGTTTATGACGTCACAGCTTGCCTGTTTCCGCGAGCATGGACTAATAAGCTGTGACGTCATAAACCTGCAGCTGACATTTTGTAAATGAAAAATAAATTAGAAATCAATGACTCCGGTCAAATTAACGTTAATATTTAGGACTAGATATGTTTTTTGTGCAATATTTTCTATTCCATTAAGCATAAAAATAAAATTATTTCCCTGGCCGAACGACTACTTAAAACAAATTTCATAATTACGTGATCGTGGTGTTAATGCACCTTTCTTGGCCGTCGTTAGTGGTGTATAGCCATTGCTCAGATAATAGCTTATACATCACTCGCGAGAACATGAAAGTTGCTTCTACTCCATTTAGAAGCGAGACCAGTGATTTGAAAATTTTAATATTTGATTCTGTAAATTAAAAAAAAAAAAAAAAAAAATCCAATCATAAAATTTATATAATAATATAAACCAGTAAAATCAAAATTTGTTCGTTATTTTTGCACGAGTTTTGAAATTTCCTTAAAAGTAAAGGGGAAAAAATCAACATCTAAATATTTGGCAAAGTATATATATAAAAAAAAAAGATAATTAAATCACGCAGATTTTTTTTCTAGACATTACATTATAATAAGTTTGTATAAAATACAATGATATGAACTAACATTACTGAACTTGTAATTACCTATGATGTGGCATGAGTTGTCTGACATGTCATGTCCTTCCAATTTTACCACAATGGTTGCCAAATGTGCACATAACATACATATACAATGTGACATTAAACTAAGACCTTGCACAGCACGCCTAAGTTCTGGCAACACTGCATATACAACAAAGGTTGCTAATAAGAATATAGCACCAATAAGTAGTAGAATAGAGTAGATTATATGCTCGTTGTTTATTTTTTTCTCTTCTTCTGGATCAAAACAAACTATGGCAGCAATATCTGTGGTTTCACCTAAATCAACGACTGAAATACAGTAATCTTCAGGATGTTCAAAATATTCTTCATTATCTCTGTAACAGAGGATTAAGGATTATTATGACACAACTAAAAAATATAAGTGTGTATGTTTTGATAATGGTTTATTTTGAGGGATAAAATATTATCAAATTAATTTGTTAACGTGCTGAGATTGGCTAATACAAAATAACTAAGAACCAAAATGTATATATTATTTATTATTTATTTTATGTAAATGTTATTTAAAGGTTTTAAATATTTGTAGAAGCGCATACCTGTTGTTTTACATGCGGACTTATGTTTAATAGCTGGAAAGATAATTTCATTATTTCAAATTGAATAATTGTTAATATGATATTGGTTCACTTTTAAAACTTTTTTTTCAGTGTATCTGTATCTGTATGCATACGCAGTGAAGTGTTATCGACTTAAAACGACAATTTGTGGCTTACTGCTACATAATGAATCAATATTAAAAATAGTTATATTTTTGTTCTAGATTTTTTTTTTTTTTTTTTTTTTTACTTAAAATCAATTGTCTGAAATACAAAATAACAAGAAAAAACTTTTTATGTAATGTAAGAACTAAAACAAATAAGTAACGAGTGAAAGTGAGAGAGAGGAGGGGTGCGGGGGGGGGGGGGGGGAGCCAACAGAACTAAAATAAAATGATTTTACAAAGTTATTCTTCAAAAAATTATGAATTATTAAATAGACAAATAAATAAAAATGAATTATTGACACAAATAAAATCAGCCAAAGAAGACAATGACTGGATTGATTACTATAGACAAATATATTATATTTGTCAATTTTTTGGAAATAAAATTCTACTAAAATTTATATAATCGTATAATTAGATTATGAATCCTGTGATAATACTAAGGTTTTGCAGGACATTTATGTATATAAAGTTGTCCGAATAGATAAAAAAACAAAAAAAATGTTGATGCACTATTCCATTATTTGGAGCTGTTTCCTTACTCTCTTCAGTTCCTGATATTAAACAAAAAATCAGTGTCGTAAATTTTAACCACGTATTTCTGCGGCTTTCACAAATACAAAAAATTTGTCTCTTTTGTTGAAAAGGGTCTCTTACTTTCTTGGAACCACTACCCACTCAAAATAGCTTTAAAAATCAAGAGCGTTTTCTAATTCAATTTTTATATTCTTATCTTAATTTTATCAATTTTTGACTTCTGATTTTTCATTACATTATTTGACATTCACTATATACTGGGACTAAAGAGGATTGTATATCCTTATTTCACTAATTACACCACCAGTCTAATTCCAATTACTTGTTACAATCAGGTTGTATACACATTGTAAATAGAGACCGTCGACTATATAAGTTAGGAAAAATAACCCATAGTGATACTTACTCTATGTAATCCAGAAAACCAGTTTCATTTATTCGAAGATCTACATTTTCAATCGGATAAACATGTCGACATTCAATTATCTTATACAGAGGAGTTAAATCAAAATTTCGATCTTCCAAGTGGTCTGCATATGTCCAGTTAATCCAATCTGCAGTAGCGGGCTCACATTTCATACTGAAAGGAATAGACCAGAGAAAAACATAAGCATTTATATCACAAAACACTTGATGGGATTTACATAAATAACATTAGTTTGTCTCAAAACCCAACAGCAGTGATCAGAAAATTCAATTTATGCTACCCGCACAACGTTTTCATACTAATTTTTGCATGTTTCTGACGTCATAAACATGAATTTTCACGCAAATCGCATACTTTACAGTTTTTTTACGATCTCTCGTGGGGCTACATTAACATTCTGGTAAAAATTGTCATCAGTTTTGAAGATCCCATTTCGTGTTTATTCATTAAAAAGCAAATGTTGTTTTATGTGGTATGGCTTTAAAAACAACAGAACAGTTTTTGTTGCAAAAACATTGTTATTATATAATACCTAAATAAAAAAATAACGTAGGAAGGCTTGATCCTATAATAGAAAAAAAATATATTCTTTTTTGTTTTTAATATTTTTATATAATATAAAATATTATTATAAATATATAATTATATTATAAAATAATTCTCAAAAAAAAAAAAAAAAAAGAAAAAAAAAAGACATTTATTCATATACATATGAATAAAAAAATATTAAAAATGATTCCATAGTATTTCCTCCTTGTTTGTGTATTTAAACTCAAACAAATTTTTTTACATAAAGTTTTTGATATAACAGATCTTCATAAGCTATAGCATCAGATGTGACGGAACTTTTGTTTTATTATTTTTTTAAGCATGTGTTTGTATTATGCTTTAACTGCGTGTGTACCAAATTTATAATCGATTGTTCAATCAATAAAAAATAGTATGGAAAGCATAAGAAGCCCTATGCTCACCATGTTTTTTTCCATATAAAAAATTGACAAATCCATTTGAAATTTAGTACACATGTTTTTAGAGGCAATACGAACTTTTGCTGATAATTTTTATAAAAATCTATTAATTAAAAAAAAATACATTACCGATAAAGTTAATTGTTAAGCCACCAAAAACAAAACTTACCTAGAAAATTTTAAAGCTTTCCCTGGTTCACAGCAAACATTAACACAAGTTTTACCGATGCATGGACAAGTATAAACTTTATTTGAATCAACACAATGTTCCAAATTTCCATTGTCCAAATTTAATTTAATTTTCTGAATATTATCTAAGTCATAAGATTTCATCCATGTTTGATTACAACTTAAATTCCAACTGGTAATACTTTCAAATTTATCTTTACATCCATTGAATGTAACTTTAGAACCATCACTACAACATTTTTTATTTAAGTTTTGACATAAAATTGGTGTTAAGTAATAAAATATGAATAATAAATTAAATATTCTCATATTTATATATTAAATTTCCAACTTTGCTACAGAATTACACATTACGCACTGAATTATATATATGATGAAGTTCAATTTTACGCATATTGAAAACTTCCTTATTAAAACATCCTCTAGTCGTCACCACATTTACTTCCTGTTAAAAGTTATTTAAAAAATGTGTTTTAAGCACGTAGAGATTGAATTATTTTTGTTACAAATTTTAGTGTGTAGTTATCAAGTACAAAAAAAGTGTTAAATAATTTTCAGAGTATATATCAATTGATTTTATTTAAGTTGAATCAAATACATGTTTTGTATTTATTTGAAATACGTAATTTTCCTTTTTTTCATGTAGAAATATCAATTTTTCCATTTTACAAAAGAAAAGTTTCCTAATATATTGAGTGTTAATTATAGATATGATGAAATATAATATCTAATAGGTTAAAAAAAAAGATGATTATATATATATATATATATATTATCTCTCTCTCTTATTCTTCAAGCAAATAATTGAGTTGAGAAATGTTCATTTTCCGGGTTTTGCTTTTTGCGTAATACTCAAAACTAGTATTGATCAAAATTTCGTGACCAAAAACCGAAATAAACTTGCATTCCGGGTTTTGGTCAAAAGCGATGAACCAAAAGCCGAAACGAGCAAAAATATCTAGTTTGCATTCGGGTTTTGATGCTAACATATAAAAATATAATATATAATAAACGCAAATTAAAATATGTAAAAGTAGCATGCAGATAAAGTTCTATATAATTTTTTTTTAATAATTGTGTATAAGTATTATACATAACATATAAAATAATAATTAAGTGATGTAATAACCGTTATTGCTTCATTTGGAAAAAACTAAATCGTAGAAACTATTCTATAGCTAAATTTAAAAATTATTGATAACACTATTATCGTTTAATTTTGTTGTAATGTTTTGTTTTATTGTAATATTATTGACTCAATTTATATGGCCAAGGTTCATGTAATATGGCTGAAATAGCCCTGTATGCGCCTTAATAAAAAATTATTATTATTAATAGATATAAGATTTTATTACGATTCATATCAATTAACGAGTATTAAAATTCCAATACACAATAAATCTATAATAAAATATTTAAGCATAATAATAAAAACTATAAAGACTTAATTTAGTGTTCAATGCAGCCATTAATTCTACTATTTTAATTTAATTAAATATCAAATAGTCAGACACACTTAGATACATCTGTTAAAGCAAATACTTCTTCTTTTTTTTGCATTCTTTAATGGCATATTTAATTTTAAATATTGAAAAAAAAATTGTATAATTTATATAATATTATTTATGATATAGAAATCATATTAAAGAGAAAGTTTATGGGGTTACAACATGGCCTTTTCAATGTTAGATAATGAGAAGAACTATTCATTGGCTCACATTTGATAACCCAAAGCCCCATGGTAGCCCCGCTAACTTGCGCTCATCCTGCGAGATATGCAACCCGCTACAACATTTGTAAAATATACGGAACAAGTTGCATATCTTGCAGGATAATCACGAGTTTGCGGGACTATGAAATGGATTTGCGTCATCATATTTAAGTTTATGAACAGTTCTTCTCATTATCTAACATTGAAGAAGCCATGTTGTAACCCTTGAACTTTCTCTTTAACTACTCCGCATCATATAGTGTCACAAATATTTTTATTGATATGTTTTTTTTTATATCTTCATTATTATTATTATTTAAAATAAAAATTCTTATAATATATTTAAAACAGTTTGTTTTATTATAAAAGCATTCTCAAAACAGGAAACAAGACAAACATGATCAGTAGTTTAATTTTTTTCAAATGATTAACTGCCTTTGTTATTATTATATAATTATATTGCAAAATAAATTTTACCATTTTTCTTAATATAAATCCACACTTATATTTAAGTTAAACTCTTGCGCAAACACATACAATCACTGGCGCTTACACATAGAGTAGATTTCGTTATGAAGAAGTGATAGAAAATTTAATCCCCATGCACTGGTATTGTGAGTAATCATTCACTGTTAGATATTTAATTAATATTTTAAAGCCATAGAACACATAAAAAAACATGTGCTTTTTAATGAATAAATACGAAATGGGATCTTCAGAACTGTTGGCAATTTTACCAGAATGTTAATGTAGCCCCACGAGAGAGCGTGAAAATACTGCGTAAAGTATGCAATTTAAGTGACTGTTCATGTTTATGACGTCAGAAACATGCAAAAAATAGTATATGAAAATGTTGTACGGGATGCATAAATCGAATTTTCTGATCACTGCTACGGAGTTACAGTTGGGTTTTGAGACAAACTAGAGTTATTTATGTAATTTAAGTCCCATCAAGTGTATAAATGCTTATGTTTTTCTATTCCTTTAAGTGTTTACTTTCATATATACAGTATATGAAACTTAAAGGAATAGACCAGAGAAAAACATAAGCATTTATATCACAAAACACTTGATGGGACTTGCATAAATCACTTTGGTTTGTCCCAAAAACTAACTGTAGCTCCGTAGCAGTGAGCAGAAATTTCGATTTATGCAACCTGCACAACATTTTCATAGTAGTTTTTGCATGCTTCTGACGTCATAAACATGAATATTCACACAAATTGCATACTTTACAGTATTTTCACGCTCTCTCGTGGGGCTAAATTAATATTCTGGTAAAAATTGTCAACAGTTTTAAAGATCTCATTTTGTGTTTATTCATTTAAAAGCACATGTTGTTTTATGTGGTCTATGGCTTTAAATATTAGCTACGTATTTCGATGCATTAGACTTTAATGTTAAAGCATGGGAAATCATAGAGATTCTGCATAAAATATTCAGGGATTACTAATTACTAGCTTTAAAACTATTATGTCTCCACTTTATATAATCACAAATTACTAATAGATATCCAAGTCTAATTTTTTTTTTTATTGTTGCAAGATATAATTATAAAGTGAATTGAAATATGAATTTGTCTAACCATAAAAGTATATGTGTAGTTTCTAATATAACCATTAAATAATAAACTAAAAAAAAAAAAGAGAAATATTTTGGGTTTAAGTATTTTTTTATTATTTCAATTTAGACAATATTTTGGTATGACATTTATTACATACAATTTTTCTTTTAATAAATGACCCAACAGGCAGTTCTATGAATAAAAATCTATTTAGAGGCAGTGCATTTATAATAATAATAAGTTTGAAAATGCTTTGCTGTTGTCATATATATAATTAAAAATAATACAAACAAAGTAATTAAAACAAATTTTATAATTAGTTACGGATGAAGTATACCATAAACATTTATAGAACGTAGAGAGAGAGAGAGAGAGAGAGAGAGAGAGAACTTTTCCAAGCACAAACAACGATAATAGTAAGGAAACAAAAATAAGCTTCAATGTAGAAAAGAAAACTAAATTTAAACATGTATTTATTTCCACATCATATTTACAATTATGTTTACCCTGACTATTTTAAATCAGAACTTTTAGTATTAAGGGAGTACGGGACCGACGTCGGTCATTAGACTCTAACCTTTCTCGTCAAAAAAATCTGAAATTTTGCACAATGATACTTCAGCTTGAGACAATTTCAAATATATAAAAATTTTGGGGGGTCACTGTGCAAATTAATTTTATATGATTTTTTGAAATTTTAAACTCATAAGACCCAATGTTAATTTCAATAACTTTTTTCTTTTTTTCGGGACGGTCAAACATCATGAAATTTTTATCACGGCTAGGTGTGACTCTTAGCTACAAAATGAAACCAAATTTAGACCTAAAACACTTCTAGTTTTTTTTAGATATAAGGTCGGTACCCTACTCCCTTAATGTGTCCTTACAAATACATGCTATTGTTTATAAGAAAAATTTTATATCGCAAATTTTTGAAACCTACTTTCCTAGTCCGATTATAATCAGTTCAATTTGAGACCCCAAAAAGTTAAAGAGCTTTATCTGGATAATTTTTTAATTTTTCTTTTTTTTTTTTAATTAAAGTTTGAAAATTGCTCGGATTTTTACAGCACCAATTCATATAAGCTTACAATTTATTTATTTTTATTTGCACCGTTCTCTTCATTAGTCTTGGGCAATTCTTCCATATGCTGATCATTTGTGCTGGTGGATTGGGTCCTGTTACTGTTGCTGAAATGTGAACTGTACGTGCCCATTCTTAATGTATGAACCATTTGACCCAAAGAGAATCTGGCCTTCAGAAGGTTCCATACCTGAAAGAAAAATAAAAAATAAAACTAGTCTTAATGAAACGCAATAAATTAGATACGGCATGGTACTGATATTACTGACACTTCTAACCATGTTTGGGTTAGGTGTAAAAGTGCATGGGCCAGACATTTTATCAGGACTTAACCTCACCTTTTCAATTATTTTAAAAATAAATATTATTGAATAAAGATGAATATTTATTTATTCATTTATTATTATTGAGCCACCATACCACTACTACCCATGCGTTCTTTATGTGTAAAAAAAGGAATATTAATATACTTACTCTAGATTTACAACAGAAAAAAATGAAGATAAAAACGGATCTTAATATATTCACTGCATCGGTGAAGTACCAATTTATAGCAGCGCCACCAACAGCCCAAGAAATAATCTCCGTAAGCCAGGTTAGTCCCATCAGAATGAACAGCTTGACAAACAGTATGAAACTAAAGAGAAGTAATTAATAAAATCAGTCAAGACAATCACTCATTGATTGAATGATTAAATAATAAAATAATCAGTCATTTGATCAAGTGATACTTAAACAAATAAAAAAAATATTAAAGACCTTGAACAAAAAACATGTCTAATATCCTAACATACCTAAATATCAACGTTGATTTGGCAAGTGACATTGATATCTAATTTATTTTCCTTTCACGAAATGGCAGCTGCGGGTTTATGACGTCACAGATAACTAGTCCACGCGCGGAAACAGGCAAGCTTGATGTCATAAAACCACAGCTGCCATTTCGTGAATGGAAAATGGAAAATAAATTAGAAATCAATGTCTCCGGCCAAATCAACGTTGATATTTAGGTATGTTAAGATATTAGACATGTTTTTCGCGTTTTTTTTCCCGCGGTGTTTTATGCCTTTAATAATTGAATCACATATTATTTCAATTAATAAACTTGCCTAGTTTTATCATTTTTTCCAGATCTGTTAACAATATGCGTATCCTTGGTAAAGACGAAGATTTTAATCGCAGTGAAGAGAAACAAAATGGTGTTGAATAAAATCAGTAAACTGATTTGTAGATAGAAAAACAAAAAGATTGCTATGGATTTGGAAGAATCTGAAACAATATTATATTACATACAGAATATTCGCATATGTGCTTTTTTGTATAAAGAACTTAAATAATTTTTTTTAATCCAATTCAAGAGATACATTTTTAAAAGTAAGTTTTGTTATAAAATTTGTGAATTAAAATGTGCAGTTAACATTAATCTTACCATCGTTAAACCAACAATGTTCTACCCCTATGTTTGGTCTTATGTATGGGTCCATTTCTACATTATTGGAGTCGAGCGTAATGGTTATTATTAATATCAATAATGGACATCCCATGGCGTAAATAGCGTACAAACCAAATTTGCGAAGTTCCCTAGTAGTTCGAGGTACCATACTTTGTAGTGATCTGTGAATTACACCTTTTTTTTTTTAACTATTCTTCGGTAAGGTAAAAAAAAAAAAAAAAAAAAAAAAATTATCGAAAGAAAAACGATAAAGAATGTCATAATAAGAGTTAATTTTAATTTTTTCTGATTTTTTATTACTATTATTGCATGATTCGAGCATGTCTAGTTAATTAATGCTTTACACAGTTTGGTAACATAATAATATGTAACCTATTTACACCTCTTTACAAAAGTTTAAGAACGGGATAGTGGCAGCTGCCCCCCAAACTTATCCCCAAAATTTTGGCCAGAGCGATATATGTTCACGTTCGTTGACACAGGCTAACGATTACAACCCATCAGTAGGTGCTATTTATTTTTTTGTACCTTTAAAAAAAGTTCTTGGTTACCTGTTATTTGTAAATATTATTTGTTGTTTATATTTATAATTGACGAAGCAGTGTACTTCTGATTTATAGTGTGAGAACACTTTGTGTATAGGCACTCGCCTTTTTATCACCCCAGTTGGGTAATAGTAATATCTCTCCTTTTTTTATGTTATTTGTTTTTACTCTTTGTAATTTTTAATGCTCAATAAAGAATTATTATTATTATTGGTGTAATCGACATAATTGCAAGGTTGAAAAATTAATAATCACTAATTATAATTACACTATGATTAAACTGATAAAAACTATTACAAAAGTTGCTTATTTTAAATATCAATACATTTTAAATTACATATATGAAAGGCGTAGAACACCTTGAACAAAAAAATTGTCTTATATCCTAACATACCTAAATACCAACGTTGATTTGGCCGGAATCATTGATTTCTAATTTATTTTTCATTTACAAAATGACAGCTGCGGGTTTGTGATGTCACAGCTCGCTAGTCCACGCGCGCGGAAACAGACGTGGAAAATAAATTAGAAATCAATGACTCCGGCCAAATTAACGTTGATATTTAGGTATGTAAGGATATTAGACAAATTTTTTGTTGACTGACGCAATGGTTAATTTTTGACGCAATTATTGACAATCTCATAGCTATATTATGTGTTATTTCATGGAAAACTTTGAATATTAATTAGCTTTACTTTGTCCAAGATAACTATTTAAAATAAACTACGGGCATTAAACCAGTTTTTAAGTCTACATAAACTCCTTTACCTTGTGTATCCGAAATTTGAAACTTCATATCTCTAGCGATATTGTTGAAAAAAAATATGCAGATTTTTTTTCAAACAAATCTGCGAATAATTTTATCAAGACTTTGCAGAAAAAACAAAATTAAGTTACCTGAATTTGGATGCAATATCTATACATATTACATTCATCCAGAAAAATCCACTCAGAAACGAATATTGTATCAGGTATGCTGAAAATAAAGTTCAATTGCACTCTAAAAAATAACCGTTGAAAATTTGTACAGTTTTGCAATGCTTTAAGTATTGTGGAATAAACGGCTATGGTGTCTCCCAAATGCTGAATTTTTAAAGATATTTTAAAAGTGATGTCTTAAGCTTTGAGACCGAATGGTTCAAAAAATTAGATATACAACGGCCAAGTTTAAACGTTTATTACATTGTGATTATAACACTCGTGACGTCATTTACGTTTTTATCATTAGATTGTCAACGTTTAGTGACGTCATAAACGTTAATTCCATAATGCTTAAAGCATTGCAAAACTGTGTATAAGCTTTTCAACGTTTGTTTTTAAAGTGTGCATATTAGAAACTATGAAATAAATAAAAATATTGGTTTGCATATTTACAATAAAATTAGACAAGTAATACCTAAAATATATTTTACGTGAAATATAATTTAGAAATAATATTGATATTCTGAAAATTGGTTCTGTGAGTCTAAATATGTATTATGTTATCGACAGCAATACAATGATTTTGCTTGAAATAAAAAATTTAATTTCTTAATAAATTCATACAATATTGTATGAATTAGAAAATCAAAAAACATTATTTTGAAAAGAGAAAAAAATTAAAAAGAAGCATAAAATTTGTTTTCACTGACTCAAATAATCGTAACTTCCCATTTTGAGAAAGTGCAGAAATTGCATAATATAAAAGTTTGTTCATAAATATACTGGTTTATGTGCTCCGTAAAATGAAATAAATAGATCATTTATGATTTTATATATTCACACTAAATAATAAGCGTTGAAAAGCTTGTACACAGTTTTGCAATGCTTTAAGTATTATGGAATCAACGGTTATGACGTCACTAAACGTTGAAATTTTAATGATATAAACGTTAGTGACGTCACAAGCGTTGGGACTGAATAGAAAATTCGTAAATTTGTAACGGATAAGTTTAACGTTTATTCCATTGTGATTCTAACGCTTGTGACGTCATTTATGCTTTTATCGTTAGATTGTCAACGTTTAGTGACGTCATAACCATTAATTCCACAATACTTAAGGCATTGCAAAACTGTGTACAAGCTTTTCAACGCTTATTTTTTAGATTGTTATAATTACGAAGTTTTTAAGGCAAGGTTACAGATTAATAAAGGGGTCTAAAAATATGTTCATGACACGTGGACGCTGGTCCACCAACATAGCATATTATGTAAATTTGTCCACATTGTTGGTGCCAATTTACTATACAATAGACAACTTGCATGCCGTTTTTTTATGGTCTTAAAAAATTCTTTACGAAAAATAAATAATATTGGTGTATATAAAACTTCAAAAATGCTTCTTCATATTTAAAATAAATTTTGAAATTCAAATTTTATTTGAAGTAAAGACGGTGGCCATTACGCCAAAAGACGGTTCGCGTTTCTTTTGCTTTTTAATTGTTGAAATCGTTCAAACGAGTTCGCACCAACTGAAGAATTTTTTTCAACGGCCGAAGTTTTTAAACAGCTCTGTTGGAGAAAATACTGATTTTTTAAAAACTTCGGCCGTTGAAATAACTTCTTCAGTTGCTGCGAATTCGTTTGAACGATTTCAACAATTAAAAAGCAAAAGAAACTCGAACCGTCTTTCGGCGTAATGGCCACCGTCTTTACTTCAAATAAAATTTGAATTTCAAAAATTATTTTAAATATAAAGGAGCATTTTTTAAGAAGTTTTATATGCACCAATATTATTTATTTTTCCAAAAGAAATGTTTAAGACTATAAAAAAAACGGCATGCAAGTTGTCTATTGTAAATATTTCTGAATTATTATTTTAGGTATATACATAAATAATATCAATAACGGAAGTATATGTGATATATGAATATAATATAACAACATTTTATAGAAGCTGAGTGCTAGTAATTACCTATAAAATGGCAAAGATTGTCAGACATTTTCCGTCCTTCCAATTTCACCACAATTAATGCCAAATGTGCAACTAACATACACATACAATGTGCCATTAAACTAAGACCTTGCACAGCACGATGAAGTTCTGGCAACACTGCATATATTACAAAGGTTGCTAATAAGAATATGGCACCAATAAATAGTATGATACTGTAGATTGTTTGCTCGTTGTCCACTTTTTCCTCTTCTTCTGAATTAAAACATATACGCGCGGCAATTTCAACTGAATTAACAACTGAAATACAGTAATCTTCAGGATTGTCAAATCTTTCTTCTCCATCTCTGTAACAAAAGAGTATTATAAGATTGTGAAACAATTAAAAAAAGTTTTTACTTTCATTGTTGCATTCCAATTTAAACTGTACATAAAGGAATAGACCAGAGAAAAACATAAGCATTTATATCACAAAACACTTGATGGGATTTACATAAATAACATTAGTTTGTCTCATAACCCAACAGTAGCCCCGTAGCAGTGATCAGAAATGTCGATTTATGCAACCCGCACAACATTTTCATACTAATTTTTGCATGTTTCTGACGTCATAAACATGAATTTTCACGCAAATTGCATACTTTACAGTTTTTTCACGCTCTCTCGTGAGGCTACATTAACATTCTGGTAAAAATTGTCATCAGTTTTGAAGATCCCATTTCGTGTTTATTCATTAAAATGCACATGTTGTTTTATGTGGCCTATGGTTATAGCCTATAAGGGTAAAATAAAAAGTATTCAGCGACTAAAATATTTAAATGAATTTAAAGAGTAAGAATTTAATGTTTATAGTGTTTACAGTTATAGTTTACGGAAGATAATTTAAAGACAATGTTATAGTAGGGGAGAAATTATAGGTAACGTTACACAAAATATAGAAAATGACTTCAACATTAATAAGATTTTTTTTTGGGAGGGGGGGGGGGGGGAGAGAGAGAAAAAAAATAGAAATTCAATATGATAGATTTAAATTATAGTTTCTTTTTATTCATTTTAATAATGCTGTTTGTAAACCCTGCTCTCTTGCACCAAAAAATGCGCAGTCCATTTTAATAACCAAAGTTGATCGTCATTTTAGGAGCAGAGAACAGGGTTTACGAACAGCATTAATATTTACATTGCAATGTTAAGTTTTTCTGTATTTTTCTGTGCATCCAGTTTAACCAGTAAAGTTTTATATTTATACGAAACAAAATGACAAATTGTGGTTTACTGTTAATATGAATCATTATTTTTGATAATGATTTTTCCTGCTTTATGAAAAGATTGTAATATAATGGAGATTATATACATATATATATATATATATATATATATATATATATATATATATATAATCTCCATTATATTACAATCTTTTCATAAAGCAGGAAAAATCATTATCAAAAATAATGATTCATATTAACAGTATATATATATATATATATATATATATATATATATATATATATATATATATATATATATATATATATATATATATATATATAATAAAACTAATACTAAATAAATAGAAGATCATGAATCATGTCGATCTGTATTTACTGAACTAAAAATGCTTACATTACCATCTCTGTACATTCTAAACTGCGCCATGTTTAAGAGAAAAAACTCTTCTAAATTTCAGCTTATAAGTGATATATCACCGTATGATACTAGAAACAAATCTAAAGTTCTAATTAAAAAACATCACTCTGCTTTCTATGAAAAGAACCCATACTATCAAACACATACCATTTATGATGCTCTTCCTAATACACTTAAAAACATTGGAAGCCATGATAAATTTTAATTTGTCTTAAAACAAATTCTAATTCAAAAAGAGTATTATAATATATGCAAATTTTTCTCCAACAATTCTAAAATTACAGAAGATGAATGCATTCAATTTATAAGTAAATAATAAATTTTATGTATTATTTTATTATTATTACACTCTCTGTTATTTTATTATAATTATTTCACTAATCATGATTATCATTTTTATTATTATTATCATTATATATATATATATATATATATATATATATATATATATATATATATATATATTAAACTTACTTTATATAACTATTCATATTATTTTATTTCTACTTTAATTACTTAAATTAAAATGTTTTTGATGACTAAATATGTTTCTATAATACTGTACTATTATTTAAATATGTATATACCTAGATATAGTTATTTTCTTTGATTTAGATGTAATGTATAAGTGTAAGTTGTATAATTTTATTCATTATATTATTGTGTACTTTATTGATAAGAATCTATGTTTTAAGTTTGACGTGATCATGCATTTATGCCACTGATTGTAACAAAAATAAATAAACAAATAAATATTACAAAATAGACCAATGGTTAGCAGGTTGAATTAGGTTTTCAAGTTACGAGAAAATTAATAATAATTATTAATCAATAATTTTCAAATGATATACCCAAAAACCATGTTTGTTTGTGCTGAAAAATGTTATCCATTATAACATTGTATTATTGTTATGGTTTCGAAGCGCATTCATTATGACGTCATGCTAATACAACCCTATAGGGACTCAAGTCTTTAGTACGCAAGGTAAAAATACTACAGTGATACAGTTGTTTTATATTTTACACTCGTTTTGAGCTTTAATAAATATAAATATCTTATTTAGATGTTAGGCTATATTTTTAGCTTATAATTTTAAAAATTGACGAGACGAGTTTAGTAGTAATGCTGTTCGTAAACCCTGTTCTCTTGCACCAAAAAATGCGCATTCCATTTGAATAAACAAAGGTGATCGTCATTTACGAACAGCCTTAATGTAACATATTTTTTGATACTGTATGATGATACTGTAAACTACCAAAATGTCAAATAAATAAATAAAGTGCTTACTCTATGTACTGCAGAATTCCATTGTTGTCAATGCTGAGATTTAATTGATCAGTCCAATACAAATCATAACCTAGACAATTAACTATCTTATAGATAGGAGTTACATCATAACTAGGATCCAGTAAGTTTTCTTCAACAGTCCAGTTGGCCCAATCTCCAATAGCGGGCTCACATGTTGAACTGAAATTCAGAGAGAAAGAGAGAGAGAGAGAGAGAGAGAAACCTCTGATTGTAATATATCACTCTAAAAATATTTGCGTTGAAATTTTTTGTACACACTGCAGTTTTGCAATGCTTTAAAAGTATTGTAGAATAAACGGTTATGACAACATTAAGCGTTGAAAATTTTAACCATAAAAACATTAGTAACGTCACAAGCGTTGCGGAACCGAATGGGTAAATGTAGATTTGTAACGGCTAAGTTTAACGTTTATTCCATTGTGATTTTAACGCTTGTGACGTCATTTACGCTTTTATTGTTAGATTGAGAACGTTTAGTGACGTCATAACATTTAATTTCACAATACTTATGATTTGAGAAGCTTTGGAAAATTGTGTTAAAGCTAATTTTTTTTTTTTTTTTTTTTTTTTTTTAGATTTAGAGTGTTATTATTAAAATGACCTATTTACAACGACGCGTAAAGTCACATAACTTTTACGTAAGAATCCAAATAACATTGATTGCTGCATCTTCCCGTAAGTACAGTCTTGGGTTTGATTATCGTATATTTATGATAACGATTTTTAATTATCGATACGTTATAGTATAGATTAATAGATTTTAAGATATAAAATATACGATTTTATATTTATTACAGAGTAGAACAACTCAAATCAAAACACAACATATATACAGTAAAACAAAAAGTAATTAAATATGATATGTTATCTTTTATGTTTAGTTTTATAAAAGTTATCGATATATATTAACAAAAATTGACGATATGATCATAGCATCGAATACGATACGTTTTGCTCAAAATATAATAATAATGAAAAAAAAAAAAAAAAAAAAAAAAACATAAATCAAAAATATAAGGTACCACATTCATGGTACTATTTAATTATGCAATTCTTGTGTTGAAAACCATGCACGGTAAACCTTGTAAAAAATATTACTTTTTCTAAATTTCGGATTTTTTCCAGTTAACGCATTTTTAAAAGCAAGGATGTTGTACAAAATTATAGGCTGATCAGGGTCAAACTGGCACTCAAGGGGCCTCGTCTGCAAAAGGGGGTGTAACACCCTCTCTAGGGGTCACAAAAAGGGAGCGTAATACACTGAATACGCCCTTTTTTAGGCCTTAGTGGCCTACAAACACGGGCACGTCTTCTATCACGGACTTGCTCTTATAGCCAGTTCAAGTCTGAGGCTGATGTCTTCAGACCCAACTCTTCTTTTGATAAACTTCTTAAAAACAGGAGTTACAGACAACTTGAATTGGGCATGTTAACTTCAAAAATGTAAACAGATTATAAAACTTACTTTTCAATGTTGTAAGATTCCCCAGGTTCACAGCAAACATTAACACAAGTCTTACCAACACACGGACACGTATAAACTTTATTTGAATCAACACAGTATTCCAAATTTCCACTGTCCAAATTTGACTTGATTTTCTGAATGTTATCTAAGTCATAAGCTTTCATCCATATATAATCACAACTTAAATTCCACCTGGTAATACTTCGAAATTCATCTTCACATTCATTTAAAGTAACATTAAATCCTTCACTACAACATGTTTGGTTTAAATTTTGACTTAAAATTGTTGTTATATAATAAAATATAAATAAAAAATTCAACAATTTCATTTTCATATAATAAAAGTTCTAACTTGACAGCAAAATTTTGCACTAAAAAATGATTAATATAAAAAATTAAATTTAATCGTTACGTAGATAATTATAATATGGATTTATTGAGCAAGAAAATTTAACAGACGATATACAGTCAAAGTCACAAAACATTGAAGTATTGGTCAAAAATATATTCATGATATTGAAAACTTCCTTAAAAATAATCTCCTTGAAATGAAATTATTCTGTGTACTTTACCACATTTGCATCCTGGTAAATTGATAAAAATAGCTAATTATCAACCAACCGTTATATATATATATATATATATATATATATATAATGTATACGGATACAAATACTTGTACTATTATAGACCATTATTCAGCACAATTTGTTCAGTACAGCATAATCTATGCTATATTGCATAATATCTTTGTTACATTGCATAAATATTACCTATTGCAGACAGCATAATTATATGTGTTTCTAATTTTGCATTATTTATGCTATTATTTGCTTAGTTCACTTTGTTTGTTTGTATATTTGTTTGTTTGTTTGTTTATTTGTTTTTGTTTTTTGTTTGTTTGTTTACTCAATCATTCATTTGAATATATTTATATACAAAAAATAAAAAAGAATAAATCACATAATTGATGCTACCTTTGGCATTATAGCATAAATGTTGCTAAATAAGAACAGAAGATTAATTATGCTGTAGAACATAATATTTATGCACTGTACCATAGTTATTATGCAGTATAGAATAAAATTACGTTGTAATGCATAAATCTTGGTGAAAAAATAAACTAGATAAAGTATCACGGCTCTATTTTTTTCCGTGCAATAATTTACTTATATAAAATAGTAATACAGTACATTTATTTTTCATAATTTAAAATATTCATTTATTTTTTTGTACCATGTAATAAAGACAAAAAAAAAATCATGAAAAATTAGAATATTATATATACACATATTCTGTTGCCAATTTTTCCTTATCTTTTGTCATAAATTAAGAAAACAAATGTGCATGTATATTCATAATTATAATAAATTTTAATTAAAATATAATCAGATAATTATGCATGTCTTAATGACGGTTAATTTAATATATATTTTCTTGGAAAATCTAGACACTGCGATGTTCATTATAATTATATATTTAGAAATTACGAAAGCAAACGGTCACTAAAGGGTTATCGCAAAATAGCATCAATATATTGTAATAAAGAAAGTGCATGGTATATATTGCCATTTTATTATAAGTATTTTACACTGAACAAAAATTGTAAAATTATATACTGAGAAAAGAAATTTTTACTTAAAGGCATAGAACACCTTGAACAAAAAAAAAACTTGTCTAATATCCTATATATAATATACCTAAAAATCAACATTAATTTGGCCGGAGTCACTGATTAACTCGCTGATCCACGCACGTTTAAAATAAGTGAGCTGTGACGTAATAGTCCACACACATCATTTTGAAAATGGAAAATAAATTAGAAATCAATGACTCTGGCCAAATCAACGTTAATTTTCAGGTATGTTATGTTATTATACAAGTTCTTTTTTGTTCTAGGTGTTCTACTAAATATTGAAATTTTTTAATATCCTATAGTTCGTATAATAGTCATATATCTGAGTTTTGTAGTATGCTGTTATCGTGTATGTAAAAATGTAAAACTAAAATTGTTAATTATATAACTTTTTTGTACAGCGTTGTCATTCACATCACATCAGTGTTACCTGTTCACATATTTATTGCAACGAGTTATGTGTTCGTTTATTGTATTTACGATACTATGATATAATATACTAGGTTATCAATGCATTATATTAATAATTTTACAAACATTGTTGTTATATACTCATTAAAAATTTGTTAAAACCATAGACCACATAAAACAGCATGTGCTTTTTAATTAATGAATAAACATGAAATGGGATCTTCAAAACTGTAACAATTTTTACCAGAATGTTAATGTAGCCCCACGAGAGAGCGTGAAAAATACTATAAGGTATGCAATTTATGTGACTATTCATGTTTATGACGTCAGAAACATGCAAAAAATTAGTATGAAAATGTTGTGCGGGTTGCATAAATTGAAATTTCTGATCACTGCTACTGGTGGGTTTTGAGACAAACTAAAGTTATTTATGTAAGTCCCATCAAGTGTTCTGTGATATAAATGCTTATGTTTTTCTCTGGTGTATCCTTTAATAACATTTATGGTTCGTTCTTTACTGCCCAAAGTAATTCTCTCTCTCTCTCTCTCTCTCTCTCTCTCTCTCTCTCTCTCTCTCTCTCTCTCTCTCTCTCTCTCTCTCTCTCTCTCTCTCTCTCTCTCTCCCTCTCTCTCTCTCTCTCTCTCCTGTCTCTCTGCAATCCAACTTATATTTTAGTAGTTAATTCACATCAATTTTTATACAACAACAACAACAACAACAACAACAACAACAACAAACTGAAAGAGAGAATTACTGTAAGTCTAAATCTTACACATATGGTTATACGACAGTAAAAAAAATTATACTTATGTTATTATTAACTATTAATATTATTTTTCCTTACAAAAATATTAAGTGTAAATATATTCTCAATTCTCAATTATTTAAGGGAAAAGAAATTTAAGTTAAATAAAAATTCTAGTAAATAAATTATCAAATTGTAAATCAAAATCACCTTGAACAAAAAATATGTCTATAATATCCTAGCATACGTTGGTTTAGGTGGAGTCATTGATTTCCAATCTATTTTATATTCACAAAATGGAAGTTGCGGGTTTATGACGTCACAGATCACCAGTTTCAGCGCGCGTGGACTATTAAGCTGTGACATCATAAAACCGCAGCTAACATTTTGTGAATGGAAAATAAATTATAACTATATGACTCCGTTCAATTCAACGTTGATCTTAAGGTATATTAGGACATTATACACGTTTTTTGTCCAAGGTGTTCTATAGGTGTTTTAAAGGTGCCTTCAAAGATTTGACCATAGACACTAGAAGTATCAATGTATGATTGTAATTTGTAAAGGCACCTACCACCTATCATATTACAAATTGACCTTCTCGTCTTAAAAACACTACGTCCCTTTTTCTCACGGCACTTAATGCGTAGAGAAACCCACTAATTTGAAATTAAACAAAAATAGTTAAAGTTCTTAAGATATTAAAGTGTAAGAGATGTAATTGATATATTTTGTTAGTTGATTTTTTTCCTGTATCTATTTTATTTTCTCATCCACTATATAAAAAAGTTCCACTTAATGGCATTCTTACAGTGTATAAAATTAGCATCCTGGTTTTCATGCCAATAACAGTTTTATGGTTCGTCCTTTACTGCCCTCAAGTAATTCTCTCTCTCTCTCTCTCTCTCTCTCTCTCTCTCTCTCTCTCTCTCTCTCTCTCTCTCTCTCTCTCTCTCTCTCTCTCTCTCTCTCTCTCTCTCTCTCTCTCTGCAATCCAACCTATTATAGAAAATAATATTTTAATAAAATATTTGGAAGTGAATTTCAATTAATATTAGTTTTAATTATAATTTTAAAAACTATGAGAAAATTACTATTTAAGTCTGATTTTTTTTTTTGCATCATATACTGTATGCGCTTTAAAGCCATACTGGAGCAATGAATAACATTACTCAGCTTACAAGCTAATACAAACCTTTTTTTTCATGGAAAATTAGTTAATTTTGTTGGTAATTATTATTTATTATTTTTCTCGCATACTTGAACATCTAGTTCAACCTGTTAACAGTATCAACGCATTTGAAAAAAAAATGCTAAATAATTTTGGACAGGCAAAATGTGTTATTTTCCCAAAGTGGCTCATGTTATTTAGTGCTCACATATAGTGTTAACTTTTATATGAATGCAGTCACCCTTTATTGTTTTCAGGGTTAGGTGTAAGAGTAAGCCAGACATTGTATAGTCAGCCTTAAACCTCACCCTTTTAAAAATCTCCATTGTTTTGAATAGAGACGTTAATTTGATGTATATTTGAAATAGCTATTATATTTTATATTTATTTATAAAATGCAGTATATTAGATATTTCTTATATATACTTCAAGTACGGGTTTACCCATAGTCATATATGTAGTGTACAGTACATGGTTTTACCATACGATATAGTAATGAGGAGTGTGTGGTTGCTTTTAACCACAGAGAAACTGCTTAAAACTAATTAGTATTTTTAAATTTCCTACAATTACACGGAGAGAAATTATGGATTGAGATAATTCAAGACGTTATTTAAAAACGAATCACCTTACTTCTTGGATTGATATATACTTGACTCAAAAAACCTCGACCGATTTATCGTTTTACCACTAATGTATTGCCCATTTTCTCGCGTGCATTTTACAGGGGGGCGGCTGGGCGATACCGTAAAAGGACAAACGGCAGGTAGCTCAGGCTTTTTGAGACAAGTATAACTGAAACTTGTGTTGGTAATTGGTATATAACTCATGCCATATTTATACCAACTCAAGTTTCAGTTATATCATATCAATCCAAGAAGTGAAGTGGTTTGTTTTTAAATAACGTCTTGAGTTATTTCAATCCATAATTTCTTCTCCGTGTAATTATGGAATAAGAAGAAATATAAGTTTTTAAATTTTTTTTTAACTATGACCTTGAAGGTTCTTGTATTCAAGATGACTCTTCTGCAATGATAGATGCAGAGGCGAGAAAGGCCTCATGAAACAACATGTGTTTTTAATAATTAAACATGGGATCTACAAAGCTGATGACATTTTTAACAGAATTATAAATATGTCCCCATAACAGAGTGTGAAAATAATGTAACGTATGTTATTTACGAGAATATTTCTTTTTATTGCGTCAGACACAGTGAAAAATTAGTATGAAAATGTTGTGTGCACGGAAAACATAAATTTAAGAAATTATTTAGTTATACATATCAATAACTCTTTAGTACTAAACAATAACTCTCTTGCAAAAAGTTTAAAGAGTAACTCGTTAGTACAAACGTAAATTTTTTAGCGGTAAATACAGTCCGTGCCACCTAAGGATGTTCACGATTAATCGAAATCGAGCCTTGCGCCAATAGGCGCTCAAGCGCTCAAGGTCGCTAGGAGGTGGGGTAATGTTAACTAAATGGAGAGTTTTTAGGCGCTCTCTTATTGGTCGCATCCTTAGGTAGCGTGGACTGTAGTTAACTCTTTAGATTCTAAAAAGTTTAGTATGTATATCTAAAGAATTTATATGAAAAAAGTCTAAATAGTAACTCTTTAGATAATTTTTTCCGTGTGGGTTGCATAAATTAATAATTTTCTAATTACTGCTATGGCGCTAAAGTTGGGTTTATGAGACATGTTATTTATACAGTAAGATGTCAATTATGAAAACTGGATATATTCACGTGACGTAACTTTCACCTTATGAACCTATTTGTAATATGCTATCTTGAGCCTAGACTATAGTTTTAGATTTTTTTTTAAATTATTTTTTTTACTGTATGTCTTACTAAGCCTTTGCATATATTCGAGAGGACCATTGGGCAGTGAGAGTATAGGTAGCCAGGTGGCCACGTTAAACCTGGTCTACCCTTTGAGGTATGAAAGGATGTAGAAGGAAGAGGTTAATTATTTGGTAGAAAGGATTGAAAGGTATATTCAAAAATGGGTGCATTATTTCAGTTACGAATCCCAACTCATTAGGTTATTATGAGTTATTATGAGTAGCTAAAATAATGATTTTTTGCAAATTAATAACAATATAGGTTAGTGGTTTTGAGTTGTTTTCAGTTTTTTTGGGCTATTTTAGGTTAAATTAGCTATTTTCTAATAATTTGCTAAAATGCATTATTTAAGCTGCTCATAATAACTCAAAAGTATTTATCTCAAATAAGTTAGAATTCGATAACTGAAGTAATGCTCCATTTTTTTAAGTGTATAGGGTAACATGGAAGAATGAGAATGTAACAACTTTGTCTTAGTTGTTTTTTCAGTACTGTGTAGACTTGCAACAGAAAGGTGCATAATATAGAGAACCAAAGAAATCTAAATACGTGACCAATATTAAAATAAAAACTGCACATTATTTTTAATACTCATTTTATATACTTATATTCAAACTAAAATTAAAATAAACAAGTTAAAAAAAAAATGTAATAAAAAATAATAACCTTTTGACTTATTTAGCCTTATTTTTGTAAAGATTTAATATGAAGTATAAATAATTTTGAATGAACAATATAAAAATCGTGTTTTAGGCAAATTAAAGCGTAATAAAAAATCTAATTTTACACACGAAAAAATTAGTGTTAACTTGTTAACATATTGCATGATATCAAATAACACGATGAATGTATAGGGAGAAAAATAAAATAAAAATAGCAATAAAAATAATGTCGAAGTAAGGCGAGTACCGTGAGGGTCTATAATAAGTCAACACTGCCAAAAAAATAAATATATACATATAACTATAATAATAAACAATATTAAATAAAGGAAGGAAAGTTGATTCCACTTTTACGCGTATTTGGTAGGTTTTAATTAATTATATTTATCACACAATGTATGCGGTTTTCCGCCTCTCTAAATTTAAATTTTGATAAGAAGTGCCACCTTTTTTTTTATATAGTTTCTGATAATTATATCACACTTAAAAAACCGCAAGAAATTTCCAGTCTTGGAGTCGATTATCGAAAACACGATAACTATAACTATAGTTCGTTATAGATATAGTATAGATTAATTTTTTTGCAAAAACTATCGTTATAGTTTATTTAATTAATTCATAGTTTATTTTAGTTAATTTATAGCTTTATTTAAATTAAAAAATGTTAAACCTCATGTAGATGAAAAAACCATGAGAACTTTATATTTTTCGTTTGTACATTCTCATATTTTATATATATGGTTTATTATCTTATGGATTTACAAAATCAAGTAAATCATGGCATTTAAAAAAATGCAAGTTAGAATTCTTAAATTAATGAAAAGAGGTAAAAAAAAATCGATAATGACATTGATTATTTTAAGCATTTTGGTATTTTACCTATTGAAGACACTAAAAAATGTTTATTTATATGTGAGAATTACTTTGAAAACAGTCATGGTAAACCAAGAGTGCATAATATGTATAATACCAGAGTTGCTGAAACTAATTCCATGTTTGTACCTAAAATTTTAAATAGATTTACAGAAAGAACAAAAAAATATTTACTTCCTAGTTTTTGGAATCAAATTCCCTCAAATTTAATAACTTTGCATTCTAAAACACAGGTTAAAAAAAATTAAAAATGTTTATGTTAAATAATTTAAAATAATTTATTTTATTTTAAAACAACATAATATTATGTGAAAATTGATACTTTTATTATGTTGTATATATATATATATATATATATAAAATTAAATTACTTCAATACTTTATTGTTTTTTGTCGTTTTTTTTTTTTTTTTTTTTTTAATGTATAAATTAATATTATGAATTTTTTTCGTAATCAATTGAACCGACCGATAAGGCTATGCCTTGGTTGGAGTATGTATACCTTGTGGAAATTAATAAAAAAAAAAAGTTATAGATTAACATTTATTTCTACGATTATCATTATACGATATGATATACAATAATCGTATTATCATTATACGATTAAGTATGGACTGTATAAAACATTATATAACTTATAAAGCAAATTTTTAAAAATTTACTTATTTACTTACGCATAGAAAAAATTTGTTACGAAAGGCCGTTAAGAAAGCTAACATTTTAAAAGTATATTGCAATTATTTCAATAATTATCAGAAGACACAACGTATAAGCACTTAATTTCTTCTTAATGAAAAAAAACTCATCAAATTTTTTTATATAAATTATGGTTATTTATTTGAAATGTTCAAAAAATTATGGACCAGTATATCATTTTATTTCTTAATGAATAAAGACATTGAAAATAAATTTTAAAAAAGCTAAATTTTGATAACTATATGAAATATATTCAAAAATTTGTCCTAGTTTCAATCAATGGCATTATAGCATGATAAATGCGTATTTATGCATAATTTATGCATTCTCTCTCTCTCTCTCTCTCTCTTTCTCTCTGTAATAAATAGTTAATATTATCGAAAAATAAACATTCAAGATAATAATAAGCTCTTGTTGAAGAATCGTTCTCTTGTTCTCTTAAAGAATGATGCTCAAATATTCAATATTGCCAGACTGAGTGGTGGAGACAGATGACTCGTAACTCTGTATTCCTCAGTACAGGTTTGAGACACTGCTATTTGTGTAAGTCAAGTGTGAGAGCACAACACGTTTCACTAGCTGTGTTTTTACATGACGACGCACTGCATGCATGTGACTGCACCGACCAGCCTGACTAGAGTTTCCACGTTGTCTCTGGGCTGTCAAAGTGAATGCCGGGCTGTACTGCATATATAGTTCATGAACGGACCATTTTTATAGTTTTTAATGTACACTTTTATAAGCAATTTTTTGACGGGACTACTATGGTAAAGGTGTAGCACAATTACAGTTTTGTAAAAGAAAAAAAAAAGTTGATATTAATAAATGCGCTGTTATAATCAAACTATAGCTTACTTATTTACTTAAGACGTATTATGGATTATGGACGTATGTTTTCATGCAACAAACATTGGTCGTATCACCTCTTACTTGAGCTTATATAATACATAAAAAAACTAAACATCGTAGCAATGTATACATTATAGCTAGTTCTGTAAAGTAAAGTGAATCTCAATAACAGTGATTGGCTGACCAACAAAATAAGACACATTCATTGGTTGATCTTGTTTTTTGAGCCGATAAAAATGAGTCGTATATTGAGATTGGAACTTTTTTTTTTGGGAACTTTCTTTCATTCTTATCAAGTTGAAAGTTCTAAAAGAAGAAATAACAATGATCGACCATATGTATAAACGTAGTAAACAGGTAAAGACTACATATACTACATAACCAGCTGTTTATAACAAAGGAACATTTTCGAAGCTGACTCAATATTTGTGTGTAGTTTATAGAACGAGCTTATATAAAATAATAATAATAACATTTAGTATAATGCGAATGTAAAATAAACAAAAACTAGCTTCCGTGGTTCTCGTATATATTTATTATTTTTGTGGTCATCAGGACTATTTCACCAATCTTAGTTTCATCATAATAACATATGTATAGTTTGTTGCGAGGTTAAAAAATTGAGTAAGAATAAATATTTACATATTGTTATAATTATAATGTGCTGTAAAATGAGCAAGTGTTAATTTCTGTAATTCTATTCAGTGATTGCCTAAAACTTAATAAACTTTCAAGATGTTTTTGTTAAATTTAATTTATTATTAATTTTTATCTTATATTTTATTGCCAAGGTTCATCCAATAGGATTGGAAAAACCTTGCATGCGCCTTAAATGAAGATATTGTTATAATTTAATCATAATAGAATTTAACATATTTTGCGTCGTTCTAGAGGGAGAGAGAGAGAGAGAGAGAGAGAGAGAGAGAGAAATGTGAAGCTTTGTGTTTTTGAAAATAAAATATTGTTGTGTATCATTTTTAAAAACAATATTTTCTTTTTTTTTTCTTTCTTTTTTCTTTTTCTCTTTTTTTTTTTTTTTGTTAAGAGAAACAATAACTTAAGCTAAGGCATTGTATGTACTGAAGTTACAGTATGATTGTAGGATGAGAGAAATAAATAAAGAAATTTTGAGAGAGAGATAGATAAGAGAGAGAGAGAGAGAGAGAGAGAGAGAGAGAGAGAGAGAGAGAGAGAGAGAGAGAGAGAGAGAGAGAGAGAGAGAGAGAGAGAGAAATACTCGTAGAATAAGATTTTAAAAAAATAGAAGAAGAAAAAAAGGGGAAGGAAGGAAGATATAAAGTAGAAAAAAATAGAAAGAAAAACAAAACTTAAATTCAATAATTTTCTGAAAGTAACTGGATTTATGCAAAAAAAAAGCTATACAGTAGATTCATCATTATTATCCAAGGTTTGTAACAAACCTTGATTATTATCTTATCGTAAAGAAAACACTGAATTTTATTATATATTTTTTCACAGTGTATAATAACGGTCACAAATATTACAAAAAAAAAAAAAAAAAAAAAAAAAAAAGTAGTAAAACAAATTTTTTTTTCACTATAAAACAGAAATTTGATAGCATGGTAATTTTCATCACGTTATTTTTTAGTTAATATTTTTCATTGCTCATGTATATATATATAAGATCATAGAGGTTAAAGTCATTTATAAGCAGGTTAACACTTGTATTCAACTAGCAAATTTATAGCATGGTGTCGCTAAATACTTGTAGTTTACACTAACAACTACCGTATGCTATGATAAATGGAGTTTTGTAACATTTTTTTTTTCTTCTTTTTCTCTTGCTTCCTTAAAATATAAAAATTATTCATAAACATAACTACTTTTTTTATATGAAAAATTACTTTTTATAATATTTTTTTTCAATAGTTTATTTTCATAGTTTATATGGTGTGTTATATGCAAATTATAAGCTTTTTTTGCATGAATAAGCAATTTAAAAACGTTCTTCCTAACTCATATATTTTAGTATGAGTAATTTGTTCAGCTATCTATTTTAGTTTCAGAAATTTTAATAGAATTTAAAAGTTTTTTCTCGTTTATGTACAGTAAACTGCATAATTTATGGTGCATTTAATGTCATATAGGTAGCATAAATGTTGATATTTTTATAAATAACATGATATAAAATATTTTTTATGCTGTACAACTATTAAATACATTTTTCCTAAAACTGGACTCACGTTTTTATTATTACGTTTTTAATTTTGTTCATATGTCTATTTTTTTTTTCTTGGACATAATATGAATAATAAACGGGAAAATATAAATGCTTACTTTATCATACTATATAACTCAAGCCCTTCAACATTCATACAATGACAAGTTACTTTATTCTATATTGTTTAGCAAATATTCCTATCGTTCTGGTCGCGGCCAAATGCCTCATCTCCAGTGATCAGCATTTCATTCAAGGCCCTATCTCCAGTGCAAACGTTATGACGCATAATCAATGGAGATAGGGACTTTGTAAAATTGCTGATCACTGGAGATGAGGTCTTTTGCCGCGACCAGAACGATATAAAATAAAACGGGTTATTATACTGTAGCATAATTTTATGTAATTCTAATTAAAAAATTGCTAAACTAACTACTATAGAAACTGATCCATGAATCATAACCTTTCTTTCGTTTTGTTTCGTGTTGTTGTTGTTGTTGTTGTTGTTGTTGTTGTTTAATTGTATACATACAAGGTCAAAAATAGATGTGTTGTTACTGTTATTAGTGTTATTATAATTTTCTTTTCACCAATATTCATTCTTATCTACATAATCTTGAAAGTATTGAATAATAATTATGCTATACTGCATAACAAATTTATATTAAGGCATAACATGAAAGTTATTCTAAAATAACAACATGCTATACTTCAACTTATAATTAAAAATTATAATTAAGTTTTTTCAATTTGTTTTTTTTTTTTAATATATAGATTTATTTTATTGTTTATTTATTGCTATATTGTTGATATTGTGCTACATCTTCTATGAGAGTTTTGTGAAGACAATGTCTTATTGATAGGTACAAAGGAAACTACACACTAAGGGCCAGCCACGGCCTAAATATGCAGCCCGACATTCACTATGACTGCCTAGAGAAATCATGGAAACTTTTATATAGGCAGCTAGGTTTGACAATGTGATCACATGATTCAAGCACTTCCGGAAATGTTGTGCGTCATCATAGAATATATTATAATGAATGTTTATTTATTTTTGGCAGGGACGTAAGAGGAAGTAACAATAAACCACAATCAAGCTGACGCACAAAAAGCGGGGTTGAACAAGGATTATAATATTCTCAAAGCAAATTTTTTATTAAGGCATTTTTTTGAACAAATGATATTATTAATATATAGGATGGTTGCATACATAGAAAAGTCGAAGCCATATGTAAGCAGTAAATAACGTGGGCTGGTATGAGAAAATTACACATTTTATTGAGAGCATTGATTTTCTTAACAGGTTGAATTAGGTTTTTAGGCATGTGAGAATATAAAAATGACAAAAAAATTAAGTAAATTAATTAACTAATTTTTTTAAAGACAATAGCCAAAAACCACGTTATTTCTATGCTGAACAACGTTATTCATCACTCCAATATGGCGTCAAAGCGCATTCACTACACGGAAAAAAGTAACTAAAAACTATTTAGACTTTTTTTTTAATAAATTCGTTAGATACATACACATTTTTTAAGATCTAAAGAATTAACTATATATATAACAATAAAGAAATTACGTTTATAAACTAATAAGTTACTGTTTACTTTTTTCAAAAACGTTATTGGTTTGTATTGAAGAATTACTTTTATGTAACTGAATAATTTCTCAAATTTATTTTTTCTGTGTATGACGCCCGTATGTAATACCAAATCTATATAATAAATGAGATTAGGTATTATAATTTCAATTAAATAAGGCCAGATAACATAAAACTTTTCTCTCTCTCTCTCTCTCTCTCTCTCTCTCTCTCTCTCTCTCTCTCTCTCTCTCTCTCTCTCTCTCTCTCTCTCTCTCTCTCTCTCTCTCTCTCTCTCTCTCTCTCTCTCTCTCTCTCTCTCTCCTATATTTCTATATACAATGAGCTATTCATAAAAGACTTTACAATATTTTTAAATAAAAGAAATTCTTATATAGAATCATAATTCACACAGTAGCTTTCAATACGTATAAAAAAAAGTTTGTAACTTATAATTATATAAACAATCATTTTACAACGTCTAATAATGACATTTCAATATACTACACGGAAAAAATAGAAAAAAAAGCTGGTCAGTATAGGAAGGAGATGTGGAAAACTTAAGAAATTGTTTCTCAAGTATAAAATTACAATTAAAAAACGTATGAAATACTTCTCATCGATTGTGATCTCGTTGAGTTTGGTCACAAAATAAATATGGTATTATAACCCGCAGCATTGGAGAGACGTTATATAGGATATTAATTAGTTCAAGTACACCTGTCCATGCTGGTATATAAGGTTACATAAAAGTAGATACAAATGTCAAAATAAAGGAAATAAAAACTGATCAATATTTACGTTCTAGGTAATGGAGCCTTATTATGTCAGGAAGTGAAATCGTATTTTGATCGTGCTTGCAAATTTTAATTCTTCAATTTTGCGTTTTTTTTTTTTTTTTTTTTGTTTTTTTTTCGTTTTCTAGGCGGCACAATATAATACGTGTAAATATTTTATTTATAAGTATACTATGGCTTCAAAAAAATTTAATTACAAACTTAAAATTCATGAGATGGGACCATCATTCATAAAATGTTCCTCAATCCTTCAGTACCCTCATAAAATGGGGTTAAAAAAACTGTAATAGGAATTCATGACGTCGTCAATTCCAGTTTTACAAAATAGAAATTTTAGCATGGGTTGTCTACTTTACAAGTTTTCTCCCCAATTTGTGAAAGTGCTAAAGGGTTAAGGAACATATTTGTGTGTATAATAATTAATAATCCAATCTCATGATTTATCATTGACATGATTTTTTTTTTTTTTTTTTTTTTTTAGGCCAGAAGTAGATCTGGGCGATTGATTAAAATCACAAAAGACGAGCGAAATGCATTTTTGCAATCTTACATCATTTAGTGCTACATTGGTGATAGGTTGCTAACTCTGTATATATTTGCAAACACCTGCAATATGTTTACTTTGACTTCTTGGCACTCATTATAATGTTATTATTATAGTCATTAATTTACATGAATGTTGACACAATAATGAAAATAACATTATAATGAGAGACAAGAAAAGGCATTGATAGGATATGCAGGTGTTGGGAGTGCCGAGATAGCATCCTTCTTCTTCAATGTAACCTTTACTTCACAGATAAGGGAAGTGTACCTAGGGTGGTTGCTTCATATAAATGTCGACGCCATATGTGAGCACTAAATATCATGGGCCAGTATGGTATACCATTTGCCATTTTAAATATACTTGTAGTAATATATTTTTAAGAGAGGTTTTCAGGTGTGCGAGAAAAATAATAATAATAATAACTAAAAATTTAGCTAATTTTACAAAGAAAATAGCCAAAAATGACGTTTGTTCTATGCTGCTAAGCAATGCTCCAGTATGGCATCGAAGCGCATTTAGAATGACGTCATGTACATACATACAAATAGAGCTTAAAAGCTGCACTTATAGAAGGATCCTCAATATAATTGAGTGAAAAATATTGAAATTGCTATTTTATAATTTGATTAAATATGTTCATTAATTCATTGATAGAACGATTTTCCGTTCTTTGCTAGAAAGTTCATGAGAATTTTTTTCTACATTTTTTTTGAATTCTCAAATAAATCTTATGGGAAAATTAATTGACTAATAAAGGAACAACTACTTTAAGACCGACTATAAGCGATTTCACTAACTTCCGCTTCCGTTTCAACGTACTGCGCATGCGTAGTAAGTAGAAACGGAAGCGGATGTGATCGAAATAGATTATAGTCGGCCTCAGAACAGTTGTTCCTTCATTAGTCAATAGCAAGGAAATCTAAATTTTTAGCTAACTAAATAAACTATACTATTTTTTTTCAGTGTACAAATTTCAAAAGTCTTTGATAACAAAGTTGAAAGAAGAAAATAAAAAAAAGTAATTTATAATTTTTTGACCAGCATAATTAGATGACTTAACAGAATATATTTAACAATTGTATTATTTATAATAATTAACTAATTATGTTATTTATTATTAATTTAGATGTCAAATAATCAAGTTACAATTGTATTAGTTTTTAACAAAGATATTACACTAATTTTTATTATATTATATAAAATATATATAACTCATTATATTTCTATTCAATATTGCTTCTTTTTTTTTTTAATCCGGATTTAATGATAATTTTTATTGAATTGAATTTATTGAATACAAGCAAGGGTAATTTAATATATTTATATAGTCTAACGCAAATTGAAATGGATTTTTCCAAACTCTTCATTTGCCTTTTTTTTCTCTTCTTTTTGTAAGGAAGGTTAGCAATATAGTAATTTATTATTTAAATAGGTTGGATTTTTGCATAGAAGGTAGAACTTACGTAATTTATGTTGCTTTCATGTCATTCTAGCATGCTAAATTAGTAATATTTATTAATAATAATTGTGCATTCAATGCATTCAGAAAATGCATGAATGTAAAAATGTATACGCACACATATATGTGTTTTGATTTGACACATTGTGTTGAGAAAACATTGATATTTTTACAAGACACAATGCATGGTATATTTGATGCTTACTATTTTACCTCTATTACATAGTCATCTGCATCTCAATGTTACTTACAAAATGTTACTATAAAAATGCTATTATAAAATGTTACTGAAATATAATACTTAACTTAATATGAGAGTACGCAACACGTTACACACGCCGTGTTTACATTACACGCATTTATGACATATCTTTCAGCTTTATAGGGAGGTGCATGATTGATGTGATTGCACTGACCAGCTTGCCCATAGACGTTTCCACGGTTGCTCTATAGGCTATCATAGCTTATACTGGGTTTATATTTAAGGTCATGAGTGCATTTCCATTGCACCTATCTATAGGACTGTATAATCTTGACGGGACCATAGAAAAGATGTATCTATAACAAAACGCACACGAACAAAAATTAATACGTAATAATTATGCTAACGCAATGCAGCATAATTTATGCCTAACAGCATAATTTATGCTATGTATTGTATTATGATTATACTACATAACTACATAACATAATAGTTAAGATGTTCAGTATAATTACTTGTTTTATTACAAAATAGCAACATTTGTGTTATACAATATATAGGGATTGTTCAATGCAGCATAATTTACGCTATTTTTTATACATGCAATATGGACAATCAATGGAGGTTATCGGTTTAAAAAAATCTTTAAAAAGTCACTAACACTTAAAACACGTAAAAGTATGTCTAGTATTTCTCATTTAAATTTCTCCGGAATCGGTGGAGTAGTTATCTCAAAAATGGCAAAAAAAAAAATATATATTTTTTCCCATAAGCGTAATGTTAAATTAGGGGACCCTAAGCTTTCCCCACATCACCCCGCGCGTTAATCCAATAAGCTCCATTGCTTGGAATTCAAAAAATAATGCATACAAAAATATTTGAACTCTATTATCTAATATTAAATTTAATTTTGCCACTACTTGTACTAAAGGCTTGATCGTGAAAGAATATGGTTAACAAAGCCTTAGACTACTGTATTCCTTCTCTCTCTCTCTCTCTCTCTCTCTCTCCATATAATTAGCATTGTATATATATATTTATTTTGGCGAATGATGGACAACTAAATTGATTATTACAAATATGCCCGCGCTACTAGGCGGCACTTTTTATGTCTATCTTTTCATATTGCTATTTTTAAGTTGCATCAAGTCATTATTTAATTTGAAACTATAAGGCATTGATTTTTTTTCTTTATATATAGCTCGTAAAGAAAAGAATAGCTCAATTTTGAAAAGGAGAGCAGAAAATAATAACAATGAACTTTTTGTTTTTATTCTATTTTCTTACAGCCTGTTCACACGGTGTCATTTGTTCAGTGTGCAATAAATTTGATTGTACGTTTTTTTTTTTTTTTTTTTTTTTTTTTTTTGCAAATTGTGTTATTGTGCTACACCTTCTCCATAGTCCAGTCATCAGTCTTATCGACAGGTACATACAATAGAAACTGCACACACGGGCCGGCCATAGCCTAAATGCACAGCCCAGCATTCGCCATGACAGTCATTAATAAACCGTGGAAACTCTAGGCATGCTGAACGGTGAAGTCACATCAATTCATCAATCTCCTGAGTGCTGGCCTTCGTCATGGAATGCATGTAAATATGCATAAATTCAATTTCAAAGTTGATATCTTTCATCATACATTTATAACACAATTAAAATGCATTAGCTTAGGATATTACCTCAAATTCAAATTGTTTCTTTAAATCTCTGACGTGAGTGTTACACAGCAAAATAAAAATAATGATAAAGGCAATTTGGTCGTCAGAGATATAGTGACAAAAGAATTGCAAGTGTTGAAATCTCTTAACTCAATGATATACCTTTTATTCTGCTAAGATAATACAAAATATATCTAATTTCAAAGAATAAATAACTTACGAAGTATAATTTTTAAAAAATTAAACTTGTTCAATTTCATCATATGTACTGTATATAATTAAATATTGCTGATAGTCTTTCTCCCCACCTTCTCTCCCCTTCTCCTTCACCTCTCTAGGTGAAGATGGTCCAGCGCTGCGTGGTGTATGGATCTTCTTCTTGTTGATTCGTCCCTGGTTGAAAGTAAGTGCAGGTGTGTGTGTGTGAGAGAGAGAGAGAGAGAGAGAGAGAGAGAGAGAGAGAGAGAGAGAGAGAGAGAGAGAGAGAGAGAGAGAGAGAGAGAGAGAGAAATTAGCTTCAGTACCTCAAAGATTTTCAAAGATGAAACATCACAATGGACCAGAGCACTGCAGCATCCAACACGTGTGAATTTATGTTGTAAAATTTTGAATTTCGAGTGCAGAATATTAACAATTTTGTTTCGTGTTTCAAATTTAAAACGTTTCCACAATTATTGTTTTTTACTAAATATTATTATTAATTTTTGTAATTTTTAAACTTTTTTTCCACATTCAAAAAAGAAAAACAGAAGGGAAAAAAATACTCAGTGCCTAACAACAATCGGCAGTTGATTTCGTGTTTCTGTCTTCATTTTATTTGCTTTCTTATGGGGAAAGAAAGCAGTTATAACGCAATAAAATTATTTATGGAAGCTGAAATTTTTACTGTATAGATAAAGAAAAACCTATAGCATGAATTTTCTATATTTATAGTAATTTGGAATAAAAAAAAAAAAAAAAAAAAAAAAATACAATTATTGTTTGATGAGAAAATCAGTGTTTCAGTATCCAGTATATAACAGTAGTATAAATAATTATACTCATACTCTGGAATAATATAGTTTAAGGGCTCAAAAGTAATTTATAGCATGGACTAAAAATATCATTCTGTTAAAACTCTTTAATGAATTAAAAGTATGTATTAAAACGGGGTAGACAAAAATCTAATGAATCTATAAATATTCACTTTAAGGACTTAAAATTATATTTGGACTTCGAAAAAAGGTTACAATGGACAGCTTAAGTGCAGATATAGTTGAACAATCCAAGTCATATTTGTCACAACTATGGTGGTATCAACAACAACACTCGACTTTGTTGTTAGGAACTCCTGGAGGTGATTCTTCTAGAGCATCTTCTACCTTTCAATCACAAGCTTCAGCATCAGCTAATACTTCGGACTCGGTAAGTTTTTTTTTTTTCATTAATTTTTTTAAGTACATTACACACAGAAAGCAAAAGTTAAATCTAAACATTTAAATTTTTAGCAAGAAGTTTCTAAGGAATAGTTGGACTGTGGGTCAATAAACATAAGTGTATTAGTTCTAAACCTACAAACTTTAGTGGCTATATTATATCAATGCCAGAGAATGATGAGTACCAGTGATACACGGATAGTAATATTAATCTTTAGCCCATTTTCAGCACAATTTGTTCAATGCAACATCATTTATTCTATAATTCATAATAAATATATTATTTCTAATTTATCGGCATTTATGCTATGATAAAATAAGTATACAGAGCATAAATAATGAAATTTATTCTTTCCATATACACAAATAAAAATACTTAATAATTATGCTAGGTCATTTTCACAACATTTATTCATTATAACATAATCTATGCTATACTTCTTAATAACTGTGTTACAAAGCATAAATACTATTTTGTATATAGTTACGTATACTGTTCTAACTTAGCATCAATTATGCTATAATGACATAAATATAGCATAAATTACGTATAATTGATTCTTTCCGTGACATTATTGAGTGCTATGTACAGTATAACCATTTTACTAGAATGATATTGTACTTTAGTACTTTTAATAGTAATTAAGCATTAACTGATAAAGATCAAGTTATCACTTAAAATGATTAAAATCACTACCATCGTAAGACGGGTATAATTTTAAATACTCACCAAACATCAATGCTTTGTCAATATATTTTAGGTAGCATTTTTTTTTATTAGTTGTTGTATTTAGAAAATTACTACTTTGATGCATAAAAACAAATATTTAGAGAAAATGTTTAAATAAATTAAACCGTATTCACAATTGGCTTTTCTATGAGTAAAAATGCTAATTACTTCCACTTAAGAAAAAGTTTGATTGTTACGTAAAAAAATTACGTAAGGACCAAACCATGGTTGATTCTTAAGTATGGAATTTTCTTATGTAAAAAAATCAGTTTAATTGTGAACCAATTTTCTTAGGAGGAAGAAATAAGCATTTTCACTCAGAAAAGTCATATTAATGGCTTTATTTTTTATTTATTTTTTTATTTATTATTTTTTTTAAGGTGAGATTAAAATTTAGAGGACATATACTTAGTAATTTCAGTATTACATAATATATAGTGACACCATAACCGCTAATTTTACAATAATTATTTTCAAAACTGTGTATACAGTATAAGGCTTTCAACGCTATATAGTCTGATATAGAAATGAAAATAAGTAGGGGAAAAAAAGTATCGTATTTTTCAAGGAATGAAAAAGTAACTCATAATTAACTAACTAAATCACGCTCATTTGAGAATAACTAATATAATAAATTTAACCTGTAAAAGCCTTATTGATTAAAACAAAAATTATTACGAAATATAATTTTAAAATTATAGTTGAAACACATGTAATTTTTACTATTTAATTTATTATTTTCAACTAATTTTAAACCTATTAGTTAAAATTCTAAGTATAATTTTTTACACCTTTAAAATAAAAATATATAATGAAATCAAAAATTATATAGTAGTAGTTGAAAAAAAAATTGAACTATTATCTTTTATATAATGATTGGTATTTATTAATAAATTGAAAAATATTTTTTCTCTCTCATCGTAATTTCATGCACGAGTTTTAGTTTATTGAGTTCAATTTCAATAAAATGTGGGAGTAAAATTCCCATAAGAAAATATTATTGATACTTTTGATTTAATATAGCATAAATTATATATTTATAAATGATTAATATTTACTACACGGGAAAAAAAACTAATAAATGATTAATCACAATTTATTCTCTTTAGGTCTGGACTTAGAAAAAAAAATCACTATCGTAAATTTTAAACCACGTTTTCGTGCGACTCTTTTAGAAAAGCAAAAAATATGTCTCATTTTGTCAAACACGTTTGCCAAACCGTCAAAGACCCTCTATCCACTCTAGAATGCTCACAATAGCTTCAAAAAACACATAAATTTAAGGGCATTTCCAGGTCCAATTTTCATATTTTAATCTCAATTTGTTCCATTATATTTTCAATTTTTTTATTGAATTATTTGATGTCCATTGTATTGTATACTGGGACTGAGGATATTATTATAGTTTTTGGGCATTCATAAAAGATTCCACACGGAAAAAAATAAATACGTAATATTTAGGCTATCTCATTTTCAGCATAACTGGTTGAATATAGCATAATCTATGCTATACTGCATAATAACTGTGTTAGCATAAATATTATGTTTCACATCATAATTATTTATTTTCTTCTAATTTAGCATCACTTATGATATATTGACATCCAGCATAAATTGCGTAATTTATTCTTTCCGTTTATATTGAAAAAAAAAAGAAGTAACTTTTATTTTTTTGCCCGATGTTAATTCAGTTTAATTTTGTATCTAGGATTTTTTTCTTTTTTATAGCCCAAAGAAAATTGTTTCTTACAATAAATGTTGGTGCAAGCAAAAGTCAAACCAAAGCATCAAAGTTATAGGAGTGCATCCAGCCTTCCTTTTCGAATTTCCATGGTTTCTGTAAGGCTATCATGGTGAATGTCGGGCTTTGTATATACTATTTAGGCCATGGTTTGCTTGTGTGTGCAATTTGCATTGTGATCGTTGATAAGACAAAAAAAAAAAAACGAGTCTATTTAACGCGCAATTTGATTACCAGAATACGGTGGTGATATTACCTGCAAAGCCTTTTTGACACGTTTAAAAAAGAATATCACTCCCTTTTACCCCAATCTTAAAATTTACTTTAATGTAGCCTTATTATTTTACTATAAAATACAGTGGCTTTTTTTCAATTAAATTTTGTTTCTAAATTATTTCAGATTGATATTAATTTTTTTACTATACGGTGAAAACGTACAGATAAACACCCAGGAAATCTGATCATAATTTTAAGTTAACTCATGATTTACCTTAACACATTTAGGAGTAGAAACAATGAGTTCCATAGCATTTTCATTTCTTTTTTCTTACAGTGTACATTTTTACGTAACGCATGCTATTCAATTATTTACAATATTACACGCTAAATTTATAGAAATATTAACCGATTATAATTGCAATATAATTTAATTAATTTAATAATAAAAAGATTGTTATAAAGTATCTCACGTTCTAGAATCATTGCAATAATTTTAATAATCTGTTTATAATTATTTCATTTGTTTTATGTATTAAATGAACGATTAACTTGCAGTTTAATCTATTATTATAAAATTTAAAAATTGAAGATTCTCATTTTTATAACTAGATAGGTATTCATATAATAATATATTGAAAATGGCAAACTAATTTAGCTATATAGCAATTATATTTATTTTTTGCTATGAATTCTGTTGCAAGAACTAAATAAAAGGAATAAATAAATAAAATGAATCAATAAATCAATGCATCAATGATTCAGTCAGTCAATCAATCAGTCAATCAACCAATCAATTAGTCAATCAATCAATAAGAAAATTAGCCAATAAATTAATTAATAACCAATCAATCAAATTTGTGGGGTTTCTCTGTACAGAAATTCCATCTAAGTTAAAATGTTTAAGTTCAAAATCAAATATTAAAAAGAGTATAAAAATTGTTTTATAATTAAATTGTAAGTTGTAAAATATAGCATAAAAGTATTGCTTTACATTAATTGAAAAAAAAAAAAAAAAAAAAAAAAAAAAAAACTCTTGAATTTCTTATGTTTATTTTCTCTTTATCTTGATTATCTTGTTTACGTTTGTTTCTTTTATTTTCTTAAAGATTAGTGAATATTCTAAAAAAATAATATTAATAAAAAAAATTAATTAAATATATAAGGAAAAACATTTCAATTAATAATATAAAACGACAAAAAATTTTGTTTATGTTTGAACCAACCGATAAGGCGTTGCCTTGGTTGGATATATTCTGTATTGTGTGTTAATGATAATAAAAAAAAAAAAAAAAAAAAAATTAAAAAAATTAAAAAAAAAAAACTTCTTTCAAGATTTTCCTTTTTTTCTGTTTTTACTTAATTTTATACCATGATTTATACTTTTTAATTCCTTAGCATGCACTTAAAATTCATGCTAACATTAACTCTATAAAATTATTTATATAAAAATAATGTATCTAAAAAATTTTTAACAGTTGCAATGAATCTGGCAATTTCTATAGATTAAATATTGAAAGTTATTTTTTTTTAATTTTTTTTTTTAAAGTAATAAATTATATTGTTCAGCAATTTGATAATATTAACACAAAATTGATAGTGAGTATACAGTACATTATTTAAGACTTAATATATAATTATAAATAAATAATGTTGAAATTTTAAACAACTACTGAATTTTACAACTGTTACAAAACATGAAAAACTTGTGTTATTTATAATGCAAAAAAAAAAAAAAAAAAAAAAAAATGAAATCAAACTTTTTCTAAATATAGCTAATTATAGAATAATATTTAATAGTAATAAAAAAATTATATATATAAAATTAAATATAATTGTATTTACTTTGAAAATAGTGACGATGCGAAAAATAAAAATCATGTTAATTTTAATTTAAGTTAGTATAAAATTGTTAGCAATCAAAATTATAAATTTGTTTAATGATTTATAAGTTTGAAGTATTTTTCAATATTATTAAATAATTATATATAATTTATTTCTTTTTTTTTTCACAAATTTAGTAGCATCATGGCATTTAGTTTTGATTTTATATTATATATCTTTAGGGCACTCAAAAAATACACCTCCTCCCCCCTCTTTCTCTCTCTTTCAGCTAACGTGTTTGTTCTTTTCTTCTTTAAAAAAAAAATCAAAACTTTAAATGAACATCATATCATATGTTTTCGTAAGATATTATTCACACAAAAAAGTACACTAGCTTGTTTTAAATTTTCACATGAAATTTATACACGTTTTTCATCTTTATTGATTTATTTGAAAAATCTTTAAGAAATATTTGTTATCTTGTAGTAAAATAAGTCTATTCGATATGAATTTTCAATTTGAATGTTTAAATATATTATACGTAAATTATTTTTATTGATTATTGATTAGATTAATGCATGTTGAATTGCCTGGGTCAATAATTTTTTATCTGATTATCTTCTCTCTCTCTCTCTCTCTATCATATAATATAACTTTAATATCTGGTGTCCATCGATTCATTATCATTTTTTTTAGTGATTCCTTTAATTAATAAAATTTTATATTTTAATAATTCATCACTACTACTCATTATTATCTTCATTTTTTTTTTTTAATTTTTTTTACAGCTTCGTATTTCATATAGTACTACTACTCATTCTTCGTTTACATATATATAAATGCATTTACACAATAAGTTATTTACTGGAAAAAAGTAGGATTTTTTTCCGCCTGCAATAACAACTGCAACACAAGAATTTTGATAAATCCATATTACCAAATTTGCGCAATTTTTAGTTTATACCACAAATTTGAGCAAATTTTGCTAAGGTGGGTTATAAGTTTTTATGGGTTATAAACTGTATTATTATATTATCTGTTATACGTATTTTAATTTTCTCTCGTATTAATATTTAATATTTTTTATTCATTGCTCATGTATGCCATCAAAGCGCATACAGTATGACGTCATATACATCGTTCTATAGCTTGCAATCTTCAAGCTACTCCTCAAATTTCCTTCATATGCTAAGGGTAGTCTAGGTCTATAGTTTGATTGCCATGCTACAGTCTATGACCTATAAATTCTTTCTCGCCTTTATCACTGCAGATGAGTATACTGAATGTAATCATATAATAAACAATACATATGGTATAATCTTGAAAACAGTGACCTAGGGCATTCAGAAATAATTAATAATAAAAAAAGAAATATTATTTTTTTACGTCTGAAAGTACATTCTAAAGCAGGGTCGGCCTGGCCAGGTCCGCTAGTCCGCGATTGCGGACCGGGCCCCCCCTGGCGCGGGCCCTAGCCGTGCCCACAACACTCCAATTAAAAAAAAAAAAAAAAAAAAAAGAAGAAGGAAAAAAAAAAAAAAAAAAAAAAAAAAAAAAAAGGAGAAGAAGAAGAAAATTAAAAGGACAATTTCAGGCTGATAAATTTTCTTTTTCTTTCAAAAGACGATAAGAAATTACATCCAATCTTAAAATTCTATCCGCTTTTAATTTTTAAAAAAATTGCACTCCTTAGTGAACTCTAGTCTAGTGGTCAATTAGCAATTGTTTTGTTATTGTTCACCTCCTTCATATAATTTGTCCCCCTTTATATTGGTAAAAAAAAAAAGGTGATTTTTTGATTGAACGGCGGGGAAGAAATGTGACTTGGTGCGGCAAGTGTGTCGGTGTGACAATACTAATTAGTAAAGATAAATTTATAATTAAACTATCGCTCCTAAATGTTTTCTAAACCAGAATATAAACACAATACTGGTGCACTGAAACGTACTCAGTTCGTTAGAAAAGAATTGGATAAGTGTGGAAATGATCCTAAACAAAGAAAACTGTCGTTCTCCGCGTTTAAATAAAATAGTTGATTTTATTCAATTGTATTTTTTAATTTAAGCTTTTTTCTTAACACCATATTTTTCTCCATTATCTTAGCTTATTTAAAAACATTATAATGATTTTATTTGTAGTGTGCATGTCATAAAAATCTCATACAAAAGTGAAGAATTTTAAGTAACTTCCTAATTAAAAGGGGGCGTGGCCTCAAAAAATTTTCACCTGCGGCGCATTTTTTGGGGGCTTCGCCCCCAAACCCCCCTTTGTTCGCGGGCCCTTTTGTAATCTCGCGGACCGGGCCTTTTCCTCCCAGGCCGACCCTGTTCTAAAGTGCTATGACCTGTATGCATTACTATTAAAATTCTCAGTGAAATATAATACTTATAGAGCAATGATATCTGCATATAAAGTGAAAAATCATAAAATGTAACTCAAAGCCCTCAAGTCAAACACGAGTGTTGAAAATATATTAAATATCGCGCCTTAAATTTACACCGTATACTATGCACAGTATAATATAAGTAAGTCCATAAAAATAATAATAATTAAATTATGGTCGTTCTGGTTCAGGGTTATCATGAATAATCTATTATTTACACTGAGAAAAAACACGTGAGTATTTACAACCTATAAATTTATCCCTCTGTATACAATAATATACTAAATTGTGATATGACGTGTCAAAAACAAAAACAAAACAAAAATATTAATAACTCCTCGAAAGATATCTATACAAATACAAACTGATTACCAAATGGAAAAAAAATCTATATTAATCCATGAACCTATATTCGTGTTTATTTTTGTTATAGGAACTATATACGTATTTTCACTCAAAAAATTATGCATTCCTAGTTACGAATCCTAACTTATGTATAATATTATATAATTTTAAGTTATTATGAGCAGCTACAGTATTTTAGCAAATTATTAAAAACTTTCGTTGTTTTAAGTTGTTTTAAGCTATTTTAAGTTAAAATAGCTATTTTGTTAATAATTTGACAAAATACATTATTTTAGCTACTCATAATAACTTAAAAGTGATTATCTTAAATAAGTTAGGATTCGTAACTAAAGTAATGCACCATGCAATTGTTAGAGTGTTCTTATCTGATCAAATAATATACATACGAAAATTTGATGTTATTTATATTCTCTGAAAAAAGCGATTTCTAACACAACTTCTTACACAAGAGATAGAAAAAAGCTTTAAATAAATATATTTCAAAAAATAAAAAATAAATAAAAATACAAATAAGATAATTATGGGACTTTATTCTTGGCAAAAATAAATACGTAATAATTATGCCAGCTCATTTTCAGTACAATATTTTCAATAATCTATGTTATACTGCATAATAAATATGTTATAAAAATCATAATTATTTACGTTGTTCTAATTTAGCATAATTTATTCTATTATAATGACATGAATACAGCATAAATTATGTAAATTATTCTTTCAGTGTACGTACAGAATTACAAAATTACGTAATTTAAACAGTTTATGTCATAGCATTACAGCATAAAAATGTAGCTATATTGGAACAACGTAAATAATGCTAATACAAGATATTAACAAATATAGTTATTATCAGGATTATAGTAGGATTATCTTCTATATACTAAACCTGAGTTATTATGCAGTATAGCGCATAAATTGTATTGGCTATAGTATAATTATTGTGTGTTGTTGTTTTTTTTTTGTTCGAGTGGAGCAAATTTGTAAAGCATCTCTATTTAAAATTTCTATTTTAGATTTTTTTTTTTAATCTAGTTTGTGAGGATATATAAAACTATATATTAAGTGAAAAAACGTGTATAATATGTACGATATTATTACTATTTTTTTTTACTTGTTTTGATTACAGTGCAACTTCAATAATTAAAAATAAACCAGTAAATAGGTTTTACTTTGGACAAAATTTGTAAAGTATACGTTCATTTCAACGCGCGTATTAGTGATTTTTTTTTTTATTTTTTTTTTTTTACATTTTTAGAATATTATATTGTGATCTAACCCTCACATAGTGTATTTATAACAGTATAAATTGCACGGGTAATTCAAATAGTTATTGTAAATCACGTTATATAATATAGCGGTTGGATTGTAATGCATATGTATATATAATACATGCATGAGAGAGAAACACCGCAATGTAACAATGATATGTTTACAACTGCTTATTTTCACACTTTTTCTTAACAACAATGTATCACGACTCAATAATATAAATATATGTATATGATAATCGTGATGCGCATAGCTTTTCTTCTAGATAATCTTTTATTTCAACCTTTTTTTTTTCTTTACATGTCTGCATTATAGGTTATTTACATCTAAATTAATTTGATATATGTATATTTATAGAATAAATCCAATGCATATACACAATGCATTTTTTTCTATATTAATTTATTATATACGAAATTTGCTGTTAAAAAAAATATACAAAAACCGTGTATAATTTATTATTTAAGAGTATACCTCATCCTTTTTTAAAAGAAAAAATAACAAATTTAATTATTTATTTTACATTTTTGCACTTTGACTTTTAGTTAAACCTTATTTGGTGACCTTTATGGTTTAAAAAAAAATATTTTACCGACATATTTGTGTGCAATGTATTTTTACGACTTCTCGTAAATCTTTAACTTAATATTACAAAGTAATAATATTTTATATTTTGTTAAATAAAATAAGAAGGAATATTTCACAGAAAAGTAATTTAAAATTATTTATTGCAGTATAATATTTATTTGGATTTTTTTTCTTATTTGTGTTTGTAGGGATAAAGAGTTTTAATTCAAAAATAAAAACTGATTGGAATTATAAATACTTTAATATGAAAGGGGAAAATGCTGTTATTTAGGGGATTTTAGGAGGGGGGGGGGAGTAAATACCAGAAGGAAAGAATCTTGTAGGGATATTCCCACCTTACAGTGTTTATCATGAGGAGGGGTGGGGGGGAGTTATACATACATAATTTATTTATTAGTTATTATAGGAGAGAGTCGCTCCCTTTTGTCCTAATTTTGGGCATCATCAAAATCATCAATAATTAAAAGTTTGGAATTATATTTATAATGAAAATATTAAAAAAAAAAATTTAAACTGACGTCTTTATGGTCGTATAAACCGGAAGAAAAAATATGAACACAATACAAAAAAAATAAAAATTAATTAATAAAAATATGTTAAGAGAAAAAAAACAACAACTGAAAAACACATGCACCCACCCCATGCATCGCAGTAAATAATCTCTCTCTCTCTCTCTCTCTCTCTCTCTCTCTCTCTCTCTCTCTTTCTTCTTTCTTCAAGTTACAGTTATTTTAAAACTTATAACATAACATTATGAATTTTAAAAATTTGTAATAAAAGTTGCAATTTTTTTTTAATTATATAGTTAATTTACAATGTGTTGTAAACATAAAGACAGATCGTAAAACTCTCGCTTAATTGAATTTGTTTTTATCATTAAATAAATGTTATAACTTGTAAAATGTAAATAGTGATTTATGATTTACAAGAAAACATAATATATAAAATATAATATGATGTTTTTTTAACATCATACATGGCCTTTTTATTATTGGAAAAAAAAAAAAAAAAAAAAAAAAACGGAAAAATAAATTACGTAATTAATGCTGCATTGGACAACAGTGATTAATATGTAGAGCACAACTGTTGCCATTTTTAATAAGTTAAGTAATTAAATCACGTAGAACATCTTAACCATATTATGCTATATAATCGATACAATATAGCATAAATCATATTGTTATGCATAAATGTTGCTGCATGGGAAGTATAGCATAATTTAATAATTTAATTTTTGTCGACGCATAAAACGCAGTATAAGTTAAATATTGTAGTTTAATTTCATATTTGTGTGTGTTTGTATATTAAATAATTAATAAATAATGCAATAATGAAAGTTAGAATAAAAAACACACAAAATTACGTGTATAAGAGCATGACGTATAAAGTATTTTAAACCCAGCCCCCAGCACGCACACTTTTATACTATAGCAGATATAAATAACCTTTAGTGACTTGACGTCACGAAAAGTGACGTCACATCACGTGACTTCCTAGAGTATTATGTACTCCTAATACTACAACATACGTTTTTTCGCTAGGCCATGGTCGTCTGTTGATCTGGCAACCAATAAAAAGAGGCCCCAAGCAAAATATAACCTTCTTTCGTTATTAGTTGATTAGAAACTAGAAAAATATTTCGAAATCTTTCTGTTATAGAAAAGAACTTATCTTTAATATAGATTTGACCTTAAGAATAGTAAAAATTTATTTTTATGCCTGATAACTTAAAACAAAATAAAGAAGGAAAATATATTATAAAATTTGGCTATACTTTATCATTTGAAGGCACATTTTTAATGTGATGTGTTTTTGAGTTCGTGTTTTTCACTGGCATAATTACTTAAATACGTTGAAATACAATTGAAATTTAGTCAATTTTTTAATTATAACATAGAATAAGAATGAAGAATATATATATATATATATTCAGGGTCGGACTGGCTCGAAAAGGCCCACTCAGGAAGAGACCAGAGAGGGCCCACTGGGGGGGTCTGGGGGGGCGCAGCCCCCCCAGCAAAAGGGGGGTCCGGGGGGCGAAGCCCCCCGGAAAATTTCAAGACACCCCCCTTTTTTGAGGAAAAAATCACTTAAAAAGGGTGCTTTTATTAAATCGCTTTGTTTTGCAAAAAAAAAAAAAAAAAAAAAATCAGTTTTTTTAGTAAAGAAATAAGTTAAACAATGAAAGAGTGAAAAACAAACAAAAAATATATAAGAACGAAATACTATCTATTAATTTAGTGAATGTCATATATTTTACTTAAATTTACATAAAATTGTAACGTAATATTTTATTTTATTAATCAACATAAATTCAAATGTGTGCAAATTTTATTTTTGAAATAATTATAGTATCACATGCAAAGGCAAAGCTTATAGCAAAGATATTTTATGATACTTTGAAATTTGTTTGGATCCATGCAGCTTAATCTTTAAATATAAACCATATAACTTTATTTATTTATATTTAAATTATAGCCAGCATCAATAAGGAATTCGAATCTAAAAAAAAATATATATATATATATATTCTAAAAGAGAACATTGTCCCGAATTTTAGAAATTTGAAAAATGACGTTATGTTTTATAACTTTTAAATTGTCTGGGCATAGGAAAAAGCTGACTATCACTGTGAGGTCATTGCGTTTTTTAAAAATTAATTAAAAATACTAAATGAACTAAAAATTAAAAAATTCATATATTTATCGATTTTGGACATTGTGTTCTGTTTTATATATAATGTTTTTATGAAAACTACCCATTAAAATTTCTTGGTATTCCTCTTTGTTCTGTAATAGTTAACAGCTTAATATTTTTTCTTCCACTATGTAATCTCTCTCTCTCTCTTTTCTTTTCTTTTCTTTTCTTTTCTTTTCTTTTCTTTTCTTTTCTTTTCTTTTCTTTTCTTTTCTTTTCTTTTCTTTTCTTTTCTTTTCTTTTCTTTTCTTTTCTTTTCTTTTCTTTTCTTTTCTTTTCTTTCTTTCTTTCTTTCTTTCTTTTTTTTTTGCGACACGATCGTTAATATTTTTAAGTATTTGAATAAAACATTTCAGTCAATTTTGCATAATTATACTTTGTAATGACTCGTAGATAAAAAAAAAAAAAAAAATCTTAATAGCTGAATACTGGAAAATAAATTAACCTAGGTTTCTGAAGGTGTTTGATATAAGAGAATAGTTCATAATATAGTTCTTGTGCAATGAAATAAGTAAATATAATAAATAATAAATCGTAATTACACCATTCACGTATTATTGATGAGCGCTTTAATTTAAGATGTGAAACAAATAATAATTATGTGTGTAATTTGATGGAATTTTTAAATTTTTTTTTTAACTCTTTTCCTTTCAACTTTCTTCTTCTTCTTCTTCTCCTTTTTTTTTTTTTTTTTTTTTTTTTTTTCATTTTTGTTTATTAGCGAGCAAAGGGCCCCCAGACCAGGGGGGCCCGGTCAGGAATTCCTGACCAACTTAAATGACCAGTCCGACCCTGTATATATTTATAGTGACTTAAAAAAATATAAAAGAATCTTGAAGGAGCTTTTTCATTTTGTGCTTCCGAACATTTGATAGTCCATTTAATTAATATATCATTAACTCACACTTTCTCTCTCTCTCTCTCTCTCTCTCTCTCTAATGTAATAGCATAAATATTATATTTTAGTAGTGCTTAAATAATTGTGCTATAAAACATTTACATTTAAGCAAAATTGAATTATATCATAAATTGTGGATATTATGTAGCTATAATTACTGCTTTAAAATCAAACTCATTGTATTCGTATTCTTTTATTGTATAAGGAGTGTGCATGAAAAAGCGCAAGAATGCGCTTTGACGCCATACTGGAGCAATTAATAATATAATATCGCTTAACAGGATAAACGTTGTCGTTGGATATTTTCTTTGCAAATTTGGTTATTACTTTTATTATCATTCTCCTATACTTAAAAACCTAATTCAGCCTCTAATTCATTGCTCTCAAATTTAGTACTGACTTAAGGCATCGACTTTTAAATCAATATACAACAATACGTTTTTTAAATTAGAATTTTAGTTAAAAAAAAAAACTGTAATCTTTAATTATGATAATAATATAATACGTAAGGAAGAAAAAAAAATCAGTTAAAAAAATAAAAAGCAGAAGGCAGCATTTATAATCAGTGTTGTTATAGTAGGCGTACCTTGCTTTGTGGGAGTGACTGAGATATTGAGTCGCTATACCTCCTAGAGATTTCTGCGCTCCTAATCGAACAACGCGAGTTTTAGTCCTCTGTCAGTGTGAAATTTACACAATTAAACACTAATTAAACCATGTTATAACATTAATTAACATTATCATTTATCATAATATGATAAATATTAAACATTAAAGCTATATTTTATAACATATTTTAGTGTTAATTATATTTTTAATTCATTAAAAATTAAAATATGATTTTGTTGAAATTTGGCGGCAGGCCTAGCGGTACAGTACGGGACCGCAATATAAAATTTATTTTTAAAATTAATTTTTATCGATTTTTTTAACATTTAAATTTTTTTTTAATTATTACTAAAATAATTTATTTAAACTTCAATTTAATAATAATAATAATTAACTCTATTTACAATGTGATTTAAAATATTTAATTAGCACGTTTCAGGATATGGAAAACATATTGGAAATATTACTACAATGTATCATACATTAGAAACACCATGTGTTTTTATTCTGTATATTACGTAAAAATAATGAATGAAGATTATCAAAGTATTTTATTATTCTAGTTACAATCAACAATCAACATATTTAATTCAAATACTTTCAAAGAATAACAATGACAGGAAAAAAACAAGTAATGAGATATAAAAATAATATGCAATTTCAGTTAAAGACAAATTTTAGAAAACAGTTGTAATTTTTGGTACAAATAAATATATAATTTTTATATTAATTCAATAATCAATATATTCAATAATTCAATATATTAATTCACCCAAAATGACTTTATTAAACTTATAATATTCTATTTTTAAGTTTATAATATTGGCATTAATTTCTTGATTATTAGGTAGTTTTTATAATTTATTTTAGTTATCATGATTTAAGTTTATTGTTAACTAGGATAGTGTTACTTGACCAATACATTGGTGGTACACAGTACACACAGTACTTAGACTCAACTTACAATTAGAGTATACGGTAGAGTACACATTTGTTTAAAAAAATAAAAAAATATTTTAATCATCGATATGCTACTAACAGTAACACCCATCTCTCTCTCTCTCTCTCTCTCTCTCTTAATTAATACTAAATAATTATTTATAATTATAGTATAGTATATTAACTACTAACACAATATTTTCACTTAAGCACGAATTCACTTTTGTGTCAATTTTGTTATTTACAATGAAATACAACAAATAACCGCAATATGATGTAAGTAATAAGATAAGAGTGGTTTAGCATTCATACATATATGAGCACTAAATAACATGAGCTGGTGTGGAAATATAACTCATTTTGCCGGTTTAAAAAATATTTAAACCATAAAAAATATTTAAATATTTATATTTAAATATTTTTAAGAGCATCGATGCTGTTAATAAGTTTTATTAGGTTTTCAATTATGCGAGAAAAATGATTTTTACCCAAAATTTTTTTTTAAGAAAATAGCAAAAAAATAAGTTGGTCCCTGCTATTCATTGCATCAATATGGCGTCAAAGCGCATTCAGTATGACGTCATGTGCACATACCCAATAATATAATTAATACTAAAAGTAATTGAATATTACTATACTATACACAGAGTGGCCGAGAATTCAACGTTGTTCTTGCTAGAGTTTTATGTTCTCCTAATGAAATGACGCGAGATTCCGTCCTCTGAAAATAAAGGACGTCTGGTAACCGAGGGAAAATCCTGTTTATGACGTCATCATGTATACCAACACACTCCAATGTTATTTATTTTATTTAGTTTTACTATAGTTTTTATTATTATCAATTATTAATGCATTCATATAACTTTGCTATTGTTATTATATATTTTTTTTACAAATATTTTTAATGTTTTTAAATTTTATAGTTGGGATTCTCATTAATTACATTACAATTATTGTTGTAATTTATCATTATATTGATTACTAAAGTGACGTTATACCGAGAAATTAAAAATATGGAATACCATTTTAAATTTGTTGTTTAAAGTTTTTGTATTATTGTATATTCTCATATAAATTTTACTTGTGTAACTTTGTAACTTGATTCTGTACTGTGTGTACCACCATGGTCCAAGGATGTATCGGGCACGTAAAACTGACTGTTTCTTGGATGACAATTAAAAAAATATATAAAAAATAAAACAAATTAATTTAAAATAAATATGATAATGTTGTAATTTGATCCTGAATTTTGTATTATTTTGTGTTTCAAAATATCTCAAATAATTTAATTTATGTGATGCATTACTAGTCTGTGAGACATCGAACCGTGAAAGCCTATACATCCATACAATTTAATTTATCATTTACAAAAAATACTATTATAGGGTACCACCTTTTATTTATAAATAATATAGTTAATTCAATTCTCTTTATTATTATGAAGTAGAGATTATATACTATCAACGAGCAGTCTAAACCATATTACCAAAATATAAGGTGAGAGTTTATCTCAGTAGGAAGCAGTCCCCTTTCTTGGATTCTAATCAAGTTATAGGATTAAAATTTAAAACATTAACTTCATTATTGCATTCATGGACAAAAATAGCTATACGTATAACGTAACTGTCAAAGAAGCTCATTTTCAGGAAAATTTATTCAATGTACAGCATACTCTATGCTAAACTGCATGATTACTTTACTATATTACATAATATCATAAATATTTTGTTGTACAGCACAATTAGTTATATTGTTTAAGTATTTACCTATATTATTGTTTTTGTTTTCTTTTAATTTAAGTTTGACAGGACCAATGCTTGTTGTAATATATGAACTGCCTGAGCCAGCAAAAACGTGTCTAATTAAAAACGTGTCTAATTTGTTCTAATAAATTAGCATCATTTATGCTATATTGATATAAATGCAGCATAAATTACGTATTTTATTATTTCCGTGTTTATCACCTGTAAAATTTTAGTGCTTATTTAGGGAAAATTTGTTTGAGAAAAAAGGGGTGCATCCGGTTGTAAAAATCTTATAGAACTTGTTTTGAATTTTTTTTTTTAATCATACACGCAAATAAATATGCAATTTTTTGCTATAGCATAATTTAAGCACCATTTGTGCATAATAGCATAATTTATGGTACTTTGAATAATAATTCTTTTGCTGTAAGATAACAAATAGTTGTAAAGAGTATACAGTATATTATATTTATGCTATTTTAACACATCAATGTTTTACCTGTATTTTTTGCAGTATAAATTACGTGATTTTTTTTTATCCTTACAGGATGTCAAAATAATAATAATAATAATTGTACAAATTTTGTCTCTATAGATTAATATTTAACATGATCGTGAAGGGGAAAAAAAACCTGGAGTTCACTTTAAAGTTGACTACCTGTTTCAAATCGAATCAACTAAATTCAAATCAAATATTAATAAAATAAAAACTAATCATATAGTAATCAACAATATTTTATATAAAAAAAAACTGGTATCAGAAACAGACAAATAAATAATTTTTATTAGCAGTTTTAATTGAATTTTTATTTTTTTTAGATGTATGATTTTCTTGTAAAATAATTAATATTATATTTAATTTATATAAATATTTATTAATTTTCTACAAACCCATTAAGTACATATAAGAGGCTTAAGTTTATTAATTAAAAATGCCATATAACCAACTCGGAGTAAATTTATAGTTTATAATATTCTAGTTTTACGAGTTGTTGAAAATTTTGTTATACACGATTTAAATGAATTTCTGAAGATGGTTAAACATAGTTTTTTTTATTTTATGTGTTGTCATAAAAATTAGTAAATGTCACGTTTTATTTAAATATTAGCCACTTTTTAATTTTTTTTATTTTATTTTAAATCTTGTAAGTGAAGTATAAAAAAGTTGTATATTTTAGATTTAGTTTAACTACTTTTTTATGTCTTTTGAATAGAGTTCAGTTCTCTCTCTCTCTCTCTCTCTCTCTCTCTCTCTCTCTCTCTCTCTCTCTCTCTCTCTCTCTCTCTCTCTCTCTCTCTCTCTCTCTCTCTCTCTCATTCTCTCCCCTCTTAATTTCAATGATATTATATGCATAATTTTTTAAGGCTTATTGCGGTAATGTCACTAAAAGTTGAAAATACATTTTTTTTTGTCACGACACAAGAGTGTTAATCATACAGCAGGCATCCGAAAGCAAAGTTTTAAATTACGACTTTTTAAATTTTTAAAATCATAACACCGTATTATTATGTTTATACCATATGTACAGTATAAATATCTTTTTTTCTTCTTTATCTGATGGTCGAAGGTTTTCAAAATTTAAACATAACAATAGTATGAAATTTTAGGTCTTTAAGGCTTAATGATAATTATAACCGCCTTAAAAAAATAATTATAACAGCAAATGAATTTTTTAACCTCTTACTCCTCTACTTTATACGAAAAGAGAAACTGACAAGTTAATGTGTTGGTTCATACATATCAGAAAATTTACTTTTTACTACTGAAGTAAGAAAGCTACGCTTCAATAGTTATTGTATATTGTTATTACAAAATAGCATAGAGCAGTAGACGTCCAACAACAGAGTATATTAAAGCCATATAGACCACATAAAACAACATGTGCTTTTTAATGAATAAACACGAAATGATGTTCAAAACTGTTGACAATTTTTACCAGAATGTTAATGTGGCCCCACGAGAGAGCGTGAAAATACTGTAAAGTATACAATTTCCGTGACTATTCATGTTTATGACGTCAGAAACATGCAAAATTAGTATGCAAATGTTGTGCGGGTTGCATAAATCGAAATTTCTGATCACTGCTACGTTGGGTTTTGAGACGTAAAAGTTATTTATGTAAGTCCCATCAAGTGTTTTGTGATATAAATGCTTATGTTTTTCTCTGGTCTATTCCTTTAATATGTTGTTTAGAAGAATATGAAACAATGCTGTTCTTAAACCCTATTTTCTGCTATACTATAAAATGACGATCAACTATAAATAGTTATTCAAATGTAATGCACTTTTTTTGTAGCAAAAAAGGAGAGTTTATGAACAACTTTATACTATTTTGTGTATAGGTGCAATATCAATTTTATTTACTTCTTTTCATATTAAATTTGCGTTTTTTTTTTTTTTTTTTGTTAATAGAAAACAATAGAAAAATAAAACTTGAGTAATAAAAAGAAGAAGAAAAAAATAGCAGCATATAATATATAAAACATTTAGTATATTATTATATAGTCATGTAGATGAAGGTTAAAAAGGTCAAAAGAAACTATTTAAATTAAAATGAAAAGTTGTATCTAGCTTGCCAGCTGCCAGCATGCAAGTAAAATTTATTTCACACATTTACGCTAGAACGATTAGAATAATAATTTTAAAAAGCACCTAATGTATTAACATGCTTAGTGCATAATCTTTTGCTTTTTATTTATCTATATTTAAAATGAGAGAGAGAGAGAGGGAGAGAAACGAATATTATTTGTACGTATACCGAGAATTCAATATTACATGGGAACCGATGATTTATTAGATTTTTTTTTTAAGCAACTTAAAAAAATTAATACATTACATTAATATATTATGGGATCTTTTCAGTCACTGCGTAAATATATATGAAATATAATTTATAGAATTGAAATTAATAACTAATAACTATAAAAAAATTGTAAATAAATAAATAAATACAACCGTAATCATGCGTACAGCATATTAATATCAAGAATTTGTAATGGTAAAGTAGTAAAAGTGCAATTTCAACAAAGTGCTCTTGAAACAATGTGAAATTATTATTATTATTGTCAATTGAGGCAAATAAAGCATACAAATTATGGTGTATAAACATAGGCAGTCTTATTATAAAACATTTCATCAGCAATTTACTATATTTTTGCAATTCTTGATGCACGTACATACTTTTAATATGTACAGTAAAATCTATTTTAATTTTGCAATCGTGCTTTATTTTGTTAGTGCAGTAAAAAAAGTATACCTTGCAGCATAATTCAGTTCGAGTCCGAACGAATAGTTAACTATACTTGAATATGTATTGTTCATTTCTCACCTTCTAACCAAAATACATAAGAATACCGTCAGCATAGGTTAATTGTTTGCCAGGCAAAAAAAAAAAAAAAAAAAAAAAAAAAAAAAAAAAAAAAAAAAAAGAGAAAAATATACAATGCGGTTACTACTCACAAAAATATATACACTCTGGCCAAAACAAGGTCGTTCCCGCCAAAAGCTGTATCCGTGGTGCTAAACCAATCAGAGAGCGTGTTATAAACCTACTAGCCAATCATAGTTGACTTTACATTGTTAATTACACTTTATCCGCTCGAACTAGTATTGGGAGAAGTGTAGGCATGCACTTTTCATTATATACATAATTATGACTGTATTCACGCATGGACGGCATGGTTATTATGGATTTTAAAAGGTTTGTTACATACATTCGGATCTTAATTTACTGCCACAAATTATTGTAATTACTTCTCTTTTTTTTACACACTTAGAAAGACTATATAAAGATTCTATTTTACATTATATGACTTATACAGACTTTCCATGACTTTAAAAAGCCTTATAACATCGATAAAATTTCCCCAACGAGTAATTCCATATTTAATGTGACTAAATGAAAAACGGTCATACAGCCTTTATAGTCTCTCTTTCTCTCTCCCTCCGTCTCTCACTTTCACTCACTATTTTTATTACTATACAAGTCATCTAAATATAACAAAAATTGTCCCAAACTTTATGAACATGCATCATTATACTGTAAATAATTAGATACCAAATAATCAATAAATAATAATATCAATAATTAGATAAACAAATACCGAGGTAACAATATATAAAATTTCAACTGCAATAATATAGTTGGGCAACGTAATATCTTCTTCCGTCATTTAATTATAATATAGCACACGTGGGTGCATGAAGCTTCGCGTGTCCAAAATCTCTCGCACGTTTGCTAATCCATCAATCATCGTGAATATATACATAATTATTTAGATAGCTACATGCATGTTTGTATAATAATAGAAACACTAAAGTATTGTAAAACAATAAAAATCACGAAATAAACAAAAAATTGCTTCATGAGAATTTTTTATTAATTTACAGTACTGAATTTTTATATATTATATATCCATATACCTTCCAAATTTGTCATTCGTCATTATTTCTAAAATGAGATATTGAGTATAAAAGGGATTTACGATGCTTATATACTGTTTTAGTGTTTACCCATTATACCATAAATCCATGAAGTATTTATTTTACATTAGCTTTATAAAGCAAATTAAATGCAAGTTATACTTCTTTTTTTGTTATTGCTTGCCATATTGTGTTATCGTGCTACACCAATCCCAGTCACAGTAAAGACATTGTCTTATCGATAGGTAAAGACTTTCCAATTAATGTTCCAGGTTAATAATTACCCATTGCAATTTATTTCCATGCCATTGGTAGTACTTTTTTTTTTGTAAATATATAAACAAACAAAACAAGAAAAGAAAACAATTAAGAGTAATTTTACGTTTTACTTGTTAAATATACAAACTTTTTGTTTCAATAATCGATATCTTGATCAATCGATATATTAAAAATGAAACAATTTGATTGACTGATTGATTGACATGTTGACAAGTGAAGCGGAAGATTTTAACACTCGTGATTAACGTCACGTGATTCGCGTGCCTCAAGTCACGCTTTATTTCCCATGATCTCGTGAACTACTCGAGCGTGCATCAGTCACGCTTGCTGCTGCATTAATGCACTTTATTTCGTCCCAAATCTGTCAATCACTTCTTATTTCTATCATACCAAAGTTTTATTGAAGTTACGTTAAACAATGTTGTAAAGTAAAAAAGAATAATTAATGTAAGAATTTTCTATATATGCAAAAGTAGTAGAGGCTACATATAGGGTGTATGCGCATGACGTCATAATATGCGCTGAAACCGCTGAGACACCATACTGGAGCAGTGTATATGTATAACATTGCTCAGCATATGACAAACTACATTTTTGGCTATTTCCTTTATAGAAACTTAGGAGTTTTTTTTTTAACCTGTTAACAGCATCAATGCTCTCAAAAATATTGCTAACAAAGTAGTAATTGGCAAAAGGTGTCATTTTCCCATACCATACCAGCCCATGTTATGTAGTCCATATGACGTCCACATTTATATGAATGCAGCCACCCTATAGTAACTGGTACCAAAGTATAAGTATAGTACTATGCTGGTACTTATTAAACATTTCATGTACTGTATATTATCTCTTTCATATACATCCATTTCTAGTGCATATATAAATAATATCTGAATTTATTCTAAATTTGATATAATTATTAAACCTTTAAAATATTCAATCTCTTCCTGCAAATAATGTTTACTCTTTGCTCTTCACAGTGCATGAATACTAGTAAATTAATATGTGTAAAAAACATATAATAATGTTTATGGAGAACCCATGTATCACTTGCACTTATACCATACTTTGATTTTTTTTTACAATTTTTACCAAAAACAAACAAACAAACAAACAAACAATGAAGAGGAAAAAAAAAAAAAAAGATCAAATTTGTATTTAGCGTTTCTTATGGTTTTAAATACTGTATATTTATTTCAAAATAAATACATCAAGACTAAAAAACACCTGTAACAATTAAATTTCCTATGTTTCAGATGAACCAGTTGTGTCGCGTGTGTGGAGAGCCAGCAGCGGGGTTTCATTTTGGTGCTTTTACCTGCGAGGGATGCAAGGTATAACAATAAGTTGTTTTTTTATTAGACAGTCTTACGTGGTAATTATGACATTAAACAATTACTTATCATATTTTTGTCGCAACACATTTATAATTAAATGGAGTTTTAATGTTACTTTGCGATAATCTTTCTTTTTATATAGCTATAATTATAAGCTTAAAACAAATATATAAAAAAAAAATAAAAAAAACTATATACATATAGTAATAAATAATCGTCTTTATTTGAAAACGCGGAAACTTTTTGTTGCTGTTGTTGTTGAATGTGGAAGTTTATAGAGCTGACAACTGTCTGGACAACTTTTACACCTAATCCAAACAAGAAAATATAGTAGTAATGAAATAACACATACTAAATGTGTCTCAAAGATTATGAAGAATGAAATGATTTAAAAAAAAAATAAAATTAATCATATTTACAATTCATTATATAAGTATTTCATATGTTTTATTTTAACTAGTGTATTAGTATTAACTTTATTTTAAATAAAGTATTTTCTTAAAAAAAAAAAAAAAAAAAAAGAAAAAAAAAGGATTACCGCTATAGGATAAGTAGTAATATAAATTCTCTGCTAATTTCCCGCTTACGTAATTATTAGTTACACCCACTGGTCTATGGTTAAATCTCATTCCTTGTAACAAGCATTTTTCTATAACACATATTTCATAACAAATAATTTATAATTAATTTGATATTACAGTAATTAAATATTTGGCGATGTGTTAAAATAAAATTTTACTAACAAAATGTAAATATAGGTTTTGTTTCTTAGAGTTTGCAAATTTTCTCTGGCTGACTGTCTGTCTCTCCAATTCTCATATTTAGCAACATTATATTGTTTAATCGTTATCCAGCATAAATTTAATATTTTCTCCCATGTTTTATTTTGCACAATCTTAATTTAAACTTATTTTGTTTCAGAGTTTCTTCGGCCGTACATACAACAATCTGTCAAGTATATCCGAGTGCAAGAATGGCAATCAATGCGTCATCAATAAGAAAAACAGAACTTCATGCAAGGCATGTCGACTTAGAAAATGTCTCGTGGTGGGGATGTCAAAAAGTGGATCTCGTTATGGACGACGTTCTAATTGGTTCAAAATCCACTGTCTATTACAAGAACAATCAAATAATAACAACAATAACAGTATTAAAAACATACAACAAGCCAGTATGAAGAAAGTTGAAACATGGAATGATAAAAATGGTTCTCAATCACCACCTAGATCATCAGAAAGTATAAATTCATCATCAGAAATACGTAATTTGGAACTGCAAAATTTTGCTCCAGATCTTAGAAATTTAGCAGTATTACGTAATATAAGTGAATTACGTAATTTACCTGAATTACGTAACTTAGAATTACGTTCAGATTTACATAATTTACGTAAATATGAAGATACACGTACAAAATTAAATAAATTACCAATTGAATTTCATAGTGTACCTAATTTAGCATTACATAATTTACCATTAGAATTACGTAATTACGTGAGTAAAATATCTGAATTTCAAAATATTTCTACTGCAAATAGGAGCTTGTCTGAAACACATAATTTTAGTATGGATGTAAATCAAAAGTGTGTGGAAGTACGAGAGAAAACCGTACAAATACGTCATTTCGAAAGCAAGATACCTACACAGTTGCATGAACAAAAACCATGTGAAATAGAACCACGTAATATACCTGTAGAAACCAATGAAAAAACTACAGAAATACGTAATATTACGCCAAATCCTGCTGTACCAATATGGTCTAATTCTCATAGAATACCTTCATTTTTAACATCACCCTTTATAAATTCTAATCCTCTACTTTTAATTCCAAATGTTCAAAGTAACAAAGATGTTCCTAAGGAACAACTTTCAGGTTTAGAACTTTTGCGTACACTTGGACCTGAACAAGAATTACCTATGGATTTATCAGTGAAAAATCAATCACAAAAAGTGAACAGTGATAGTGAACATAAAATAAATGATAAAATCATTGTAAAACATGAAATTGTAAGTGAAAAGTTGTCTTGTGTAAGTCCTGTACACGCGGAGTAGCTGTAAATGCTGCACTAAAAAGCAAGAAAAGAAAAAGGACAAAAATATAAATATATATATTTCTACGTAATACACCTTGTGTTAAACTAGATAAAGATTTTTTTTATTGTTACTGTTTACAGACATATACTCACAAATAGGAGAGAGAGAGAGAGAGAGAGAGAGAGAGAGAGAGAGAGAGAGAGAGAGAGAACACCATCACTAAAAAAATGGTGCATTACGAATCCTAAATTATTTGAGATAAACACTTATGAGTAATTAGGAGCAGCTAAAATAGTGCATTTTAGCAAATTATTAACAATATCCAATTTAACTTAAAATAGCTGAAAATAACTGAAAACAACATAAAATAGCTATATTGTTAATAATTTGCTAAAATGCATTATTTTAGCCTCTCATAATAACTCAGTAACTCAATGTTTATCTCTCAAATAAATTAGGATTCGTAACTGAATAAGTAACCCACCATTTTTTTTTGAGTGATATAAGCTCTTATAAAATTTGTTATGTACAATTTTATTATGATTTCTCGTTTACTTCTCTTATAGATACAATATACTTGCATTGTCCTTACAATATTATATAGGTACAGACACTGTGATATAAAATTTTACTTTATAGCTCATTCTCTATTGCATTTATATATATGGAAACTTAATGAAATGCTCAATATTAATACAAGATTCTTCCATAAGACAATATAAAAATATTTTAAATCATAATGTCCGTACTTTTTTTTTCTCAAGTAGAAATATAAAAATTATGTGGTACATTTTGAAATTGTTTTTGAATCCTAAAAATTGTTTTTTTTTTTTTTTATTATTTATTTGAGGAAGAAAAAATAATATATATTTTTAGTGCCACCAAGAGTTAATAAAAATAGCTGCATCATAAAAATATTATTCCATTATTAAAAAAAATATTTATAAAAAAAACCTGGAATACGTTCAAATTAACAGTAAAAGAAAATATTACCAACACTATTGAACTTTTACTATCCTTGCCTTATGGACATACGCTGAAGGCTTTTTTTTTAACGTATTTCCCGATATTATAACATGGTATTGCCATTGATCATTTATACTAAAATGTTACAACATATTGTATATATATATACACAGATATCAATATCATTGATCATATTTTATTGTAAATATTTATATATAACGAGGACGGTACAAAATATTATAATTTATTTATGTTGTTTTTTATTATAAAGTTTATTTTCACAAGTTTAAAAGTTTTGATATTTTATTTATTTTACATGAATTTTGATCATTAGTTATATACTTAAATTGGGGCTTCTTGGAAGAGAAAAAAAAAGCATAGGTAGGTTGAGTTCCTACATTTGATTACTGATCTGGATATTATAATACAAAAGTTCTATTAATTGCAGAGAAAAGTGCAAGTCAATTGTACATAACTGTATAAGATCAAAATTTAAAAATATTTTGTATGTTGCCAAAATTATCTTTATTAATTGTCATATAGCTATATTCTGCTAACTGAAACAGCTAACTTTCGGTTACATATTAGAATCAGGTCAGGTAAGGCTCTACCTTTTTGACAATGTTAAATGAGTGCGCATCTATCATGCCCAAGACTATGATAGTGTATAGTTACATAGTGTGGTCATTTTACTAAAAAAATTAATTTCTTTTGGCGTATGGAAATAGCATGTGTTTGTGTTTAGATTGAGTTTTCCGTTAACTAATATCTCCATCTGATTGCATTGAATGGCCACAAGCTATCAGAAATTCATTTTTTAGTAAAATGCCTGTACACTATCTACTACACTCAGGGGCGTATTCAGGAGGGGGGGGGGGTTCGGGGTTCGAACCCCCTCGCGTCAGGTCTGAAAAAGCATGGGAAAAGGGGACGGATTCCCCTTCTTTGGCTATAGGCTGGACCCTCCCATTGCAAAATCCACTACTACTGTATACTATACAAACAATACTACCATAGTGATATACTACTATTACACTTACTATTTACTTTCATTAAAAATTATATAAATATACTGTACAGCATAGGAAATTAATATTTAAAAAAACTGTTTTTTTTTTAATTATTATTAATTATTATTATTATTATTTTTTACTAATTTATAACTTTTTTACTTCTCTTTCTTTTAGAGTATTTAGTGCACTACAAGTAATTTTAAATACAGCAAGAGGAGTTAAAAATTACCTGTCAATGCATAGCAAACAAGGCAGTTCTAGCATATTAGTTACACGTATGACATGCAATATGTCAAATTCAAAATTAAAATTCGAACAAAATAATAAATGAGTTTTTTTTTTTTAATTTAATCAATCCCTACAAATTATATACAGTGTATATCAGAAAAATGAGAAATATATTAGGACCTAATTATTAAAAAAAAAATTATTTCATGGTGATTTTATTTGCAATATTTTTTTAAGTGAATTTAGAGTAAAGTTAGAGAAAAGTTAGAGTAAAGTTAGAGAAACGTTAGAGAAAAGTTAGAGAAAATTTAGAGTAAAGTTAGAGAAAAGTTAGACAAAGTTAGAGAAAAGTTAGAGTAAAGTTAGAGTAAAGTTAGACAAAGTTAGAGTAAAGTTAGGTAAAGTTAGAGAAAAGTTAGAGTAAAGTTAGACAAAGTTAGAGAAAAGTTAGAGTAAAGTTAGAGTAAAGTTAGAGTAAAGTTAGAGTAAAGTTAGATAAAGTTAGAGAAAAGTTAGAGAGAAGTTAGAGTAAAGTTAGACAAAGTTAGAGTAAAGTTAGATAAAGTTAGAGAAAAGTTAGAGAGAAGTTAGAGTAAAGTTAGAGCAAAGTTAGAGAAAAGTTAGAGAAAATTTAGAGAAAAGTTAGAGAAAAGTTAGAGTAAAGTTAGAGAAAAGTTAGAGAAAAGTTAGAGTAAAGTTAGAGAACATTTAGAGTAAAGTTAGAAAAAAGTTAGAGAAATGTTAGAGAAATGTTAGAGGAAAGTTAGAGCAAAGTTAGAGAAAAGTTAGAGTAAAGTTAGAGTAATGTTAGAGAAAAATTAGAGAAGAGTTAGAGTAAAGATAGAGTTAAGTTTGATAGAGTTTATATATATATTTATATTGTATACCGTATGTATTATGTTTTATATATATATATATATATATATATATATATATATATATATATATATATATATACATATATATATATATATATATATATATATATATATATAGAGAGAGAGAGAGAGAGAGAGAGAGAGAGAGAGACAGAGACAGAGACAGAGACAGAGACAGAGACAGAGACAGAGACAGAGACAGAGACAGAGACAGAGACAGAGACAGAGACAGAGACAGAGACAGAGACAGAGACAGAGACAGAGACAGAGACAGAGGTCAGAGTGAGAGAGAGAGAGAGAGAGAGACGATTATTCAAACAAAAAAATTAATGTACTATTTTAAGTGCATAGACAAATTTAAAAGCTAGAAAAACACTTGAAAAGCTCAATATATATACATAATAATACAGGTAAGGTAAAATAACATCGTCATGCTGCTTTGTGTTAATACATAAAATTTAATACGCACGCCTTCATTCAAGTAGCCAAACTGTAAGATTTGATGATTTTACATCCTTCAACATTAGGATCACGCCTAAAAAATAAATATACTTTTATAACAAAATAAACTGACTATTTTATTACTATAGCACTAAAGAAGAAAAAAAAAAAAAAAAACTTAAAATGGATATTATATAATACGGACAAGAGCAATTACGTAGTTTATGCTGTATTTATTTCATTATATCATAAATATTACTAAGAAGCATTAATTATTATACAATATATAGTATTTATGGTATATATAATGTAGTAATTCTGCAGTATAGCATAAATTTTGTTATATAATAAATTAATGTTGCTGAAAATGGGTTTAAGCATTTCTAACCCATTTTATTAGCAACATTTGTTCATTACAATTTAATTTATAGCATAATTGTTATGCATTTTTTTTCAATCTTGTTTTACATGAAGTTATACACAGGATTATAACATCTTGATTTGGATAAACATACCTTCAATTTGTTGGATTAACACGCCTTAAACGCCTAATTCAGAGGTAGGTAACAAACATAACATTTTTTAAAACAATATTTACTTATAAATTTTGCCTATACCTTAGAGGTAAATGAAGCATTTTTTTTTCTAAATGTTTTTAAATTTTTATATGCACAAAGAAAGAATAGACTGAAGAATTATATATTTTGTCTCAACTGAAACCCCCTTAACTAAAAAAAAAAAAAAAAAAAAAAAAAATCGAATATATTTGGAATGTATTACAGATTATGAATTAAATTGAGGCAATGTAAGGCAGAAAATATGTATGTTTTGAATAAATAAATTTAAAAAATATATTAAATAATTTTTTTATTTTTTTTAATGAGTTATACTGTTTAGTATTGAAGTCCGCCTAAACATCATTTCAATGATTTTTGATGTACTGCAATCATAGGACAGAGAATTTTAAATTTCATTTTTAAATATTTAAAGCTTTAAAAAATTTATCTTAAAAATTTCTCTAGTATGAAATATTTTCTAAATGTAAATTATAAAAATTAAAAATAAATAATATATCTTGATTGTGTATAAAATAGTCAATGTATAGGTGCAGTCAGTCAGGGCGAAATGTCAATATACCAATCTCTGAACCAATACATTAAAGTCTGTAAATATTAAGAAATTAAATTTGCATAATTTTATGATTTACATATAATTTTATTACATTTAGAAGTACTTCTGGATTAATATAATTCTATGAATGGAATTTCCAGTTAAAAAAAAAAAATTAAAGGTGCGACTTTTTTATGATCAAATTAATGTTCAAAGTAATATCTTCTATCCATTGTAAACCATTTAAAAATTATTGCTTAGCAAAGAAACTTAAAAAATATAATCTCTCGTAAATGCAAATTGTATATTTAAATTAAAAAAAAAAATCATAGGAATTTAGCAAGATAAATATTTATTGAGAAAGATGAGCTTCAAGTCCGGCTTTTGAAGCGGTATTAAATGTTACATACACCTGCCTTGGTGCCTGCCTGAGGTGTCACTTAGAGGTCATGACCTTGGGCACGCCCACTTCTTCATGACGTCATGGTATATACAACATAATACATCAGTCATTATCACTTACTGTGCGAGATAACTAACTGTTCTTTTTTGCAACGACATTCATTGTCTTCTCTCTCTCTCTCTCTCTCTCTCTCTCTCTCTCTATCATGGCACCGTATAAACTATGAGTCAATTCATAAATTAATAGATATTTAAATAGGCCTATAAAAATTAAATAAATAGATAAATAAATAAAGTACATGGAAATGATAAATTGTGTAATTCATGCAGAATTTATAGCATAAATACTGCTAAACTAGAACAAAACACTTAATTATGCTATTTAAAACATAATATATTATGCTATTGTAACAGAAATGGTGCAACATAGCATAAATTATGCTATATTGAATAAATTATGTTGAAAATGAGTTATATAGCATGATTATTTCTTCGCTTTAATAAATTAATTTTCTAATACGTTTGTAATAAAATACTGTTACTTATAAAATTGTTTTGATTTTTTTTCCTCATATAATTTTCAGTAAGTTACTTTTTCCTTATATTTAATTGCCAAATGATTAAGTTCTTAATGAAGCATGATTATAAAGCAAGAAATAAATATATATAAAAAATTGCTCATTGAACCGCAAACATCAAAGCTATATTTAATATACAGTATATATAAAGAACAGGTGTGAGAGACATATGTATAACACTGCATCATCAGGTGAATTGATAATTATTATAATTAGCTATCAATTGAAGCAAAATCAAACATATGGCGCCTAGTTGTATATGTATCTCAGAGAGAGAGAGAGAGAGAGAGAGAGAGAGAGAGAGAGAGAGAGAGAGAGAGAGAGAGAGAGAGAGAGAGAGAGAGAGGTAATGAACTATATTATTAGTATGTGTAACGTATTGAGGCTAAAGAAACACGTAAAGAAAGGAAGAACCAGGTTTTAATAATTTAATTTTATATATAAGTTCGTTCTGTAAACTACACACAAATATTGAGCAAACTGCGATCTGATCATGACGTCACTACCTGTTTACTACGTTTATATGTATGGTTGATCTTTGTTCGTTTAGAACTTTAGGCTTGATAAGAATGAACGAAACTTTACCAAAAAAAAAAAAAAAGTTTCATGCTCAACAAGACTCACTTTTATCGGCTCAAAAAATTAGATCAACGTGTCTAATTTTTTGAGGCAGCCAATCATTGTTAATGAGCCTTACTATACTTTACAGAACCAACTATAAAAAGAGCTGTATTTCTATACTACCCTATACTTGCTGGCTTAATACTTGAGTGTAGTTTGCAGAACGAGCTTTGGTAAACACAATTTTAATATACTTTGATTGTTATTATGATTATGTCAATTAATTCAGAAAGGTATTCTAAATTTATGCAAATACGTAAAAAATGCTTCAAATTATTACATATTTATTTTTGTCAATTAAATAATAATATATATTATTTTATAATACTTATATTCTTTCAGTGTAATTGGTATATAATTTTTTTTAATTACTATAATAAAAATATAAATGTAATATTTAAAAGTAATTAATAACATTACTTGGTATTAATTTAGTTTAAATATTAGCAATCTGTTTTATATACTTCTCGTATTTGTATACACTACATTAAACTAAACATCATTTGCATCTCTCTCTCTCTCTCTCTCTCTCTCTCTCTCTCTCTCTCTCTCTCTCTCTCTCTCTCTCTCTCTCTCTCTCTCTCTCTCTCTCTCGTATAATTAATTTATAATTAACTCTAATATAATAATATATATTTATTAAATTGATATTTAATTTATATTACGCAGTACTTATTTCTTATTTAGAAATCAAGATAGCTATTTTTTTTAATTACATTAAACTTATTATTAAAGTTCTATGCCATAAAGATAAAAATAATTGTGTAATAATTATTCTTGATTTTATCAAACGTTTATATGCGTAAAAACAAATTTTATTTATAATGCTATAGCACATGGTTGCATGGTTAAAAAAAATGTAATATGTAATTTTAATATATATATTTTTTTTATGATATAACTTGCAGAAATATTTTCTTTTTTACCATGCATATAGTGAGAAGTACTTGTACTTTTAATTAAACAATGGTTGTTACTGGTGTCACTTGTTATAGCCAATTAGGTGACATTTAGTGTACACGGACAAAAATGGGAACGTAATAATTATGCTAGCACAATTTGTTCAATACAAAATAATCTATAATGTTCTAATTTATCATCATTTATGCTATAATGACATAAATGTAGCATAAATTATATAATTTATTCATTCCATGTACGCATTTGCTAACTTTACATATTATACTTGATCGTTTTAGAATCAACCTTGTTGCGTGTTTTTTATTTTTTCAGATAAAAAATTATAAAAAACACAATAATAATTACAATATGCATAGAAAAATAAAGAAATGTTTGGTTGGTGGAAAGGGTGCAAGAAAAGCATTAATAAATATCACTACCACACATGGGAAAAATTATATCTAAAGAGTTACTATTCGACTTTTTTATAATAAATGCGTTAGATATAAATACAAAGTTTTTTATAAGATCTAAAGAACTAACTATTTTCCGCTGAAGAAATTACGTTTCTACTAACGAGTTACTGTTTAAGCTTTTTTCAAACAAGTTATTGGTTTGTACTGAAGAGTTACATCTATGTATAAATAAATAAATAAATAAATAAATAAATAAATAAATAAATAAATAAATAAATAAATAAATAAATAAATAAATAAATAAATAAATAAATAAATAAATAAATAAATAAATAAATAAATAAATAAATAAATAAATAAATAAATAAATAAGTTTATTGATCAGAGGATTACAAACAGTAATATAGATCTTGTCCAAGGAAAAAAAAACACAAAATAAATATTTACAGAATATACAAAATTGAATTGAATAATTTCTTAAATTTATTTTTTCCGTGCATTATAGTATAATATATAGAATATACTATGTGACCCTTGCATCCAAAAGAATACGCAGCAAAGACATAAAAAGTATTTTGTTCAATTAAATAATTAAAATTGAGTTCTTTAAAATCAGTTGGTTAATATACTTTTAAGGTAGGCTATTTTAGCTATTAACTGACCTGATTATGTAAACAATTAACCTAGCTGTAGTGCGACCAAGTTGCATGCACCATGTCGCCACCTAGGTCTATGACTAATCAACTTGATGTTATTTGAGACAAAAGTCTCATTGCCCTCTCTATAGAGTGAAGTAGTGTTTTATATCCAAATCCAAGATTTTTACCGTAATGCAATTGATAAGACTTTTAAATTTTCATTTATCATTAAATTTTAATTGAAAGAGTTTACAGCTTAATTTATAGTTTTTTTAGCGTACATATATTAATATATATTTTTTAAACATAATAGATTAGCATCGCAGGTCTATTGAGAAGTTTTTTATATACTGAAAGGTCAGGTCAGAGGTGACCTTTTGTATAGGGGTCCTCTCTCTCTCTCTCTCTCTCTCTCTCTCTCTCTCTCTCTCTCTCTCTCTCTCTCTCTCCTCTCGCTGTTTCATCTTCTATCACGTTCCCTCTAGTCATTTTCTCCCCCCCCCCCCTCTTGCTTCTTCTTTCAAAATAATAATAATATAAGGCTTTTATTTGATGAAATCAGACCACAGTCCATTCAATTTAACCCAAATCTTTTACAAAACAGTTATATAGCACCTTAAAGCGTGAATTAAGATGTTGCGAAAATTGACTAAAAAGTTGTAACGAAAGAAAAAAATCTGAAATTTTGCACAGTGATACATTTAGATATATACGTAATATCTTAAAAAATGTAAAAAAAAAGGGGAGTTTTACCATGCCATAGATTTTATTTTATTGATTTTTATTTTTTATTATTTTTTTTACGTTTTCGTCCCATAAGAGCCCGCATGTTAACTTCAATAATTGAATTCTCTCTTATACTCTTATCTGATGGTCACGGGGTCTGAAAACTTTATCATAGGTAGCTGAACCTATATTTACTTTATTCAAATTGCATCACAAAGTTGGAAAGTTTTCTTTTTAGAATTTGAGATACACAAGCACACCCTTAAAATTTTAAAGAAAAATTCATTTTTTTTTCTTACTTCTTAATCTTATAATGCTTTCTCTCTCTCTCTCTCTCTCTCTCTCTCTCTCTCTCTCTCTCTCTCTCTCTCGTACCAAGTTTTCATGTTAAAGACTAATACATCACATATCAGAAATGATATAAAAAAAATATTCCAATTTCAAAATCTTGACATTTAAACATTAATTATATGATATATTAAAAAATAGTATAAAATATAAATATTTATTACGTAATTTCAAGATAAGTTATAGTTTTTGTTATGCTTGCAAATAATCTTTATTACTTGTCAATATTAAATAAGATTTAAACATCAAGCAAGCTTTATGGAATTTTTACATGATATATAAAAATATTTTTTTTATATGCTGATTTTAAATTTATTTCTTTTTTGTTTTTAGTACATATATATACAGAGAGAATTTTTAATACGTTTTAATCTCTAATCTTAGAAATATATCCAGTTTTTAAATTTTATTAATAAACAATACAGTTTCATTACCCGATATTAATCAAACGTGTAGCCTTTAACCTTGAAGGAAAAAAAAATGAGGTACTGCGTTAAACTGACTAAAAGTTGTAAAATTTTTGTTTTCTTTTTTTCTTTTTTAATTTTTTTTTGCAGTGATGCATAGTATACAGTAGTGCTGTCAAATTTTAGGTAATTATGTAATTTGGATTACAAATAATATCCGGATCAAGAAATTTGGATTTTATATATATATATTTTTTAATCCGGATTTGAATCATCTAACTTGAAATAGAGAGAGAGAGAGAGAGAGAGAGAGAGAGAGAGAGAGAGAGAGAGACGTAGAAACATAACCTAAAATCGTTTAATGAAATTAAGGACATTATAAGGTTTAAAATATTTTTTTCATTAATGTAAAGTTCGTCAATATTATTATTATTTGATTTTATAACTCTATACTCGATGATGTGGGCATTTACTGGGCTCATATTGAAGCCAAGATGCTTGCACCTTGTCACTACTATTATTTAAATTTGTAAGAAATTGCTTAATATTTTTATTGCAGCAATGTAATGCTATCCGGCACACTATTCCGCGAGCTGAATTACATATAAAGGTGGATGCCATACAAAAACTGAGAAACTTAAAGGTGATTTGGCTTTTGGACCGCCAAACCAATGCCGTGACCACCACACGTCCAAGAACGCGAGTTATATAGGATATAAACTCCCATATATACCCCCACACCTATATAGTTGCTCTCCTGAACGGGGATGGACGCGATTCCGGACCCTGGAACCTATAGTGCTACAGCTCAAATCGAGGTGGAATGCCTTTATTATTATTTATATATTTTTAAATAATTATTCTTATGATTTTTAACGCTCAATATGTAAAACAATGAAAATAATAATTATAAGAGTCATATATTTTTATGCCAAAGTCAAGGACAATCAAGGTTAAAATTGACGTTAAATAAGATGACATCTCTCTATGCAAAACTGACTTGAAATAAAGTGCTTAACAAACAGCTTCTACATTTTAGCACAGTTCAAATATTGTCATATCTCTGTATACTTTTTTTTCTGCAATATCATTTTAATTTACTGTGTGCGTGGTATAGTGTATATTATGTGTGTGTAGTGTATATATGTTTGCGGGGAATACCAGAGCGAGATCGAGCTACTTACATCAAAACACACAAATCATATGAAGAAGTGTGTGTGTGTGTGTGTGTGTGTGTGTGTGTGTGTGTGTGTGTGTGTGTGTGTGTGTGTGTGTGTGTGTGTGTGTGTGAGAGAGAGAGAGAGAGAGAGAGAGAGAGAGAGAGAGAGAGAGAGAGAGAGAGAGAATCGTTGGTGGTAGCATTAGAGAGAAATTATGTATGTATATATATATATATATATATATATATATATATATATATATATATATATATATATATATATATATATATATATATATATATATATATATATTATATATATATATATATATATAATGGAATTTAGAATCTATTTGCCACGGTCACCAAGTCTTGAAGTGACTTTTCATGCAAAAATAAATAAAGTATAATATCTATTACTATAAGTTGTATGTCAAAATCGTGTAGTGGAGCTTATCGGTTTAGCGCACAGGGAAAGCTAAGGGTCCCCTAATTTAGCATTACGCTTTTTTTTTTGAGAAAACTGCTCCACAGATTTCGGAAAATTTTAAATGAGAAATACTATAAAGTTAAAAGTATAAGCATACTTTTACGTGTTTTTAAGACGTAATTTTTTTTTACCCGATAACCTTCATTCAGTGAAAACTTAAATAATAATATCTAATAATATTTTCTTCGTTATACGATAAGAGATTTGCCTTTACTTTTACATTACACATTAGGAAAAAAAAACACGTTGATTTTTCAAACAATAGATATTGCAAATTGTCTACAGTCAAATTTGTATTTAACAGGATTTCAAGTGCGTTAAATTATAAAATTATCCCACGTGTCGTAATTATTATAATTTAATAAACAACACTCAATTTATTAATTAATAATTATCTTCAACTTGAGTAATTTTTTTCAACTTTCAATTAGCCTGCATTGACAATGATTAACGTAGTTTTAAAAATTATGCCATTATTATTTTTATTATTATGTTTCAAATATAAAAAAAGAGAATATATGACTTCACAATGTAAAGAATACTACACTGAAAAAACAAACTAGTAGAGAGTAAAGTTTCAACCTTGTATTGAGCTAAACATTTCATGAATTGACACTTCATGTTCATACATTATATAATTCATATATAGAGAATATACTTAAAATTATCCAAAATTTGATACTACATTAAAAAATTAATTGGGTATAACATTATGCTGCATATTTATATCCTTATAACATACAAATTCTGCTAAATTATAGAACAATAAAAAAATATTATGCTAATTTATTATTTTCGTGGAGAAATTAAACATCATGTTTACTAACTTATGGATGTGGTAAAGACACAATGCGGATATAGATTACTGAGCATCTAAAACAAAGTTTTAGCTATAGTATCACAGGTACACATCATACTTACATCAATACTATAGGGTCTTTGCATTCATGCTAAAGTCTACACCATGTTGGAGTACTCACTACATGGACCGGTATAGGAAAATGACTAATTTTGCCAATTTAAAAAGAATAAGTAATATTTTTGAGAGCATTGATGCTGTTAATAGGTTGAATTAGTATCTCAATTTTACGTGAGAAAAATAATAATAACCAAAAATTGGCTGATTTTTCTTATAGAAAAATGTCAAAAACGGAGTTTGTCTTATGATGAGCAATGTTATCCAGTATGAAATAGAAGCGCATCAACTATGACGTCATGCGGATACACCCTAGCCTCGACCAATTTAAATAATTTAGACTCATAATTTGACATAATCTATAAATACGTAATTCTCTTTGTGAGTTGATAGTATACATTTTTTTCTGAGTGTATACGAGTAGAAGATATAAATTAACATTAAAATTATTACATTTAAAAGCAATGTAATATATTTATATGTCCTTCAGCGACATTATAATATAACTTATTGTTATAATTATCTCCCTTATTGTGTATTTAATTATTAATTACATTAAAATATAATTAAATTGTCTCATTACAATTTTGCATTAAAATACACTGAAAAAGTTTTTTTTTTTTTTTTTTTTTTTTTTTTTTTTGAAAAATAAACACAAACATAAATACGTAATAATAATAATTATACTAGCTCACTTTTTGTTACATTTATTCACTATATATACAAAATAAATACTGCAAAATAAGTTTATTACAAAAACATTATATAGGATTAGGAATCATGAATCATGCCCGATTTAATAAATACTGATTTCGTAATTGAATGAGAAGATATTTTGTATTTTATTGTTTCATTCTAAGTGTGTGAACTGTAAGACATACAGTAAAAACTAAGAAGAAGAAAAAAAAAAAAAAAAAAAAAAACTGTGAACTATACTGAAATGAAGTGGATGAAAGAAAGCATAAATATTATGAAAAAATACACCATAATATATAATAATTATTAATGTATCAATATGAAGATAAAATACCATTTAAAGTGCTGTATTTAGACAATATATAGATAATTACGTAATTTGTTCTTTTCGTCGGGAAATTCTGCTTTGACGATGGAAATTTTTATGGAATAAATTGTAAAAGCCTATTGCATGCATGCGCATGCATTTTTTTTTTTCAGAGTAATATATTTTTTTATTACATAAAAAAATATTTGAAAAATATAGTTACAATTACAAATTACAACTGCGATTTTAATAAGATTTTTTCAGATTTAATTTTAACGAGAGATGCTGTGAAATATCTAGAAAAATTAATGATAATATTAATAAAAAAAAACACATTTACTTATTCATTAAAGTAACATACACTGAAATGATTAAAATTTAGTTGAAAATACTTTTAAAATTCGTAAAAGTATCAATATAAGCTTTTGTAGTTCAGCGTGTTCCCGCTAGAGAGCTACATTAAAAACATTTTCAAAAATATTAAAATTTAAACCAAATTTACTAAATTTGTAACCACAATTCATATGAAACTAATCTAAAACATTGAATTTGAACAATTTAAATACATCAATTTGTAACTCTAAAATGTTAATACTACTTTCAATTTTACGCCAAATTACGTACAAAAAACCATGACAAAATGTTGTTGTTTTCAATAGGCGAACTGCAATGCCGCATGGTGACGGCCCGAGACGTCCGCTCTGGCATTTCCAATTGGAAATCTCGCTATTTGTATTAGGCGCGCAGCAAACTCTAGAAAGTCACTAGTCAAGATCTCGGTCGTTAAGTAACCGAACACGATGTTAATTTCATATAAAATTATATTCATAGTGTTCATATTAAATTTGAACCATTCCTCGGTGAATAAATTATAATTATTAATAAAAGAAAACTTAAAAATAAGTATTTACATACATATTTATATATTGGAATGATTTTGTAAGGCTTTTTAAAATTAATAAACGTAATAAGTATTTCTGAACAGCATTTTTTTTATTTATTAGTAATGGGAAGTTTACAGCAACAGCACATAATACAGTATGTTGTATTATTAATATAGTAACACACTACATATGCGTCTCAACAATTTTTAAAAACTATAAAATGAAATATAATATAAAATTTAATGCAATTATTTACAGTTCCATAACCTCGCGAGTCGAGAGTTCCTCATTTCAGACCTTCATATTATTAAATTAATTTCCAGCCATTTTCATTTATGATTTTAATATTTTTAGTATTTTCAACAAAAATAATTTTGAACACCATAAAACTCTTTGCGCATATCAATAATTTTATAAATAAGATTCTAAGTACATTTGTCAAAGAATGTCATTTTCTTTACTTTTATTAACAAATATTATTATCTTTGCAAATAAATGCTGCAAATTCTATGTATTTTTTTTCTTTATTTTTATTGCTCACTCACTGATCATATAAGTTACTTTTAGGTCTATAAAAAGGTAAATATTGTAATTTAATAACAATAAATAAATAACATATCACACTTTATTAAAAGAAATAAAATACATCAGTATTTTAGTTGACAAAATTATTTTCATATTAATGAAAAAATGGTTATATTATACGTTCTTTTATATATCGATACTTGAGCGATTAATATATTAGATTGGTATGATATTATCTCTCTCTCTCGAAGCGATGAAGGTTCGCGGCGTAGTTGCGCGATTCTTACATGGGAGAACATCAAACTCTAGGAGGTATAGTCGTTCAAAATCTCGGTCTTAATATTATAGTAGTGTGACGTCATTATCAGCGCCAACTATGTATAATATTAAACACTAAATATTATACAGCTTTACTATGGCGTATAAGGCAGGTAGAATTAAAGCACGAGAAATTATTTAATAGCAATTATATTATATTAATACAGATTTCTGTGTACATTTTATTTTTAATATGAAAGATACAATGAGTTTGAAATAGATAAAATTTAAAGATAAATGAAAATCAATGATCTTATAAAATAAATAACAATTAAAGGCTGTAAAAATAATTTTTAACAACAATTAAATTTTTTTAAGTACAATTCTAAAATTTAATAATATATATATATATATATATATATATATATATATATATATATATATATATATATATATATATATATATATATATATATATATATATATTGATTATTGAATCTTTTTTTCTATCGTGCAGCATATTAATTCATAATTTTTGCCGTGCCTATTATTATTGTTATTGCCATTATTAGTTAACAAAAAACATAGAGTAATTGTTATTATAAATAAAATAAACATCAATTCAACGTTATTGATTCATTGATTGATTGATTCATTCATTAACGCTATAAACCCACCTGAAATTAGAGATAGAAATTAAAAGTTTATATTCAAATCAATAATATAAGTTAAAGCATGATATCTGAAGGCTGAGTGAACGAACACGTGGTTGGTTGGCAAGAGAGAGAGCTCGGTCCTGTGTTAAAGCTTATTATCCTCGACCTCAAAGCAAGGGAGGCTCGCGATTTTCAACCAGGAGAACATCAATATCTAGGAGGTATTCTTAGCCAAGCCACAAGTCTTTAACTGTGACGTCACTCCAAACACATTTAAATTATTTATTTATTCAGAAACAGACAAGGTTTATAAGTAGTAGCATTTTTTTAATGATATATTATTAAATTATGAAGTTTAAGTTATATAATTCTTTATTGTTTAAGAATAATAAAACACGAAAAAAAACTTCTTTTTTATTTTTAAATATTTAATTCATTTCTATTCTACTAATGTGTAAATATACTAATGTGTAAATATATATATTTATATTTATACGTATATATATTTTATAATATATATATTTATGTTTAATATTGTATAAGAAAAGCAATAATTTTTACATGTGAGTTTTGCTTCCTTTTTGCGGACAAAAGAAGAATATTACCTAAACGTAATAATAAATATTATATAAATTTTACAAATATCCATTCTTAAAATAATGAATTATTTATTCACATAACATTATTTTTAGCAGAATTAAAAATTTATTTGTTGCACAGCATAACAAATATAAATTAAAAAAACAAACATTATATTTCAATACCAAAATATTTACATTTATGCTTTGAAACTTTATAAATTCAGTATAGATTATGCAATTTATTATATTCGTATGTAAATTATTTATTTATTTTAATTTTATTATTATTACTTTTTGTTTTTAATGAAGTACAACAAGACTAAAATAATAGTAATAATATATTTATAAGTATACATGCTATGTACAATGCATGTTTATTTGATATAAAAATGCGGTACTAAAAGCAATAAATTTTAGAGAGTATTTGCATGTAGTCAGTTATTTCAGACAATGAGCGAATTCTGCAATAGTGAATTCAAAATGTTTACAAAATGCTATACATATTGCAACATAATATCATGGTCACCGCATGAAATAATAGGCATTACTTATCATACAATGTTACATTATATTTATTTCCGTAACAGAAACATAACATCATGTACACAGGAAACTTCATATTTATAAGTAAGTAACGAGGTAATTAATATTTGAGAAATTATTATTTTTTGTATCATTTTCAACCTTCGCAAATAATAAAAGTTTTTATAATAATTTAATAATATTTTATTTATATCACATATTTTTGTACACGTATATTGTAGTATAGGATATTGCGACATGAAAATAATATTATCACTTTTTAGTAAAGTGTTAATGTAATAAAAATAATAATAATATAATGACGCAATTATTATATAATGAATTATATGAACAATTAATATATTCTGAAGCACTCATGTTGCTATTTAGAAATAACATAAGTAATTATGCTGAACATTTTAAGTATCATGCTTATGCAATAATTAACATTATTATATAGCATAAATTATGTTATGAATTGCATTGAGGTAGAATACAATATTAAATGTTTATTTTTGCCTTATGTAAAATGCTATCTGAAAATGCCATTAAAAATACAGGAAGCCCCTGCAAGGTAGGCTTTTTGTTAATCCAATATGTTGTGCGGGTTGTATAGGTAAGCTGAATTTCAGGGGCACTCTGGAATCTATATATAGTATTTTATTTTTTATGTATTTTATTTCAATAATATTTCAATAATTACAAGTAAATAGCTATAAAATTAAAAATATATATACATAAAAATGAAATACCCTCCATTCTATTTGTCCATAAGTTTCTTTTAGCATGAAAAAAGTCAAGGGCTCAATTATTATTATATTATTTTTTTTACCTTTGTTACGTGTTTTGTGTATTTGGACAAAAATAAATTAACAATAATTATGCTAGCTCATTTCAAGCAACATTTAAAAATTACAACATAATTTATCCTATTCTACATAATAACTATATGCATAAATATTATAATATATTATAACATATTATGTTGTATGATCAGAATTATTTAAACTGTTCTAATTTAGAAACATTTATTCTAAAATTTTATAAGTGGAGCATAAATTACGTAATTTATTCTTCCTGAGTGATAAATGATATAAAATGTTTATGCTCGGATAAACACATATACCAAGAAAAATAAAAATTACGTAATTTAAGCTACATTTATGCGTCATTATAACATAACTGTTGCTTAATTTGAACTGCATAAATAATAAGCTATACAACATAATATTTATTACTCTGTAACGTAGTTATTATGCAACATTGCATAAATTATGTTGTAATAAATAAATGTTAATTTAAATGAACTAGCATAATTATTTATTGTTATCCGAGCATTCGTTTAAAAAATTATACAAAAATAATATTTAGAAGTGGGCAATAATAATAAATAATAATTGTAAAAATTATTATTCATGCATGGTAACAGGGCCAGGAAAATAAAAATAATTATTTAAATAACATTTTTAATATTTCAATTGTAAAGTATACAGTATATCAAGGTTATATTGTAACATAATTAATGATCGATATATACAATGACAGGATAATTGCTCATTTTGTAGTATAAAAGAAGGTAGATTTTGTAGGATTTTTATCATTTTATTAACCATGATGAAGCTCGTATCAGCTCTTCTTGTCACTCTAATGGTAATATATCAATTTTTGGTATTTTGTTACTACAGTATATTGTTGAAGAATTATTGATGTTATAATATGATTTTTGGGGTTCAACACCATTTTACTCGTACCGCGATCACGAACAGTTAAGTTTTTTCGAACACGATCCAGTCATGAACAATTTGAACTTTTTGCAAGTTCAAACACATCAGGAACTGTTCGATGGAACAGTTCTGAGTAATCGTATATGTAGTTAAAAAATATTAGAAAAAAAATTGTTAACATTTTTATTAACTTTTAACTTTTTTAAAATTTTTTATATATAGTTGAAACTCCTTTTATTTTACATAAACATGAATTTTTACATATTTAATTATTAATTAATTAAGGTTTTAACAGCTATAACTAAATTGCAGTAGTGTTCGATTTAGTGTTTGAAATTTCGAACACTCAGCTGCCAAAACAGTGTTCGTTGAACACGCACTTGAACACCTCAAAAAATCTAAACGAACACGCGCACACGAACTGTTCGAGTGCGTGTGCTGTTCGAAAAATGTTTGAAATTGCACTCAAAAACCCCTAAAACTTTATACATTTGATAGGTAAGCATCAATTGAGTTTCAAAATTAGAGACTTTGAATTATTAGTAAAATTATTTAAATAAGTTTAAATTAAAATAACTTTATAAATTGAACCATTACATTTTTAATGTTATTTTAGGTAAAAATTCAAAAGTTATGATGTTTATGCAAAATATTTATAAAAAGATTAAATTATCTTTTAAAAAAATTGATTTGTAATATAACATAGTTATTATAAAGCTTATAGTATAAATTATGTTGTAATTAGCTAAAATGTTGCTAAAAGCGAGTTAAAGCATATTATTATATTTATATAATTAACGGGTTGAGCTTGAGGTCTATAGTAAGCCTCAGATCATACATGAAAGCCCATACTGAAAAGGTTTAATCTGGCCAAAACTGAAAGTTATGGCGTCATAATGCTAACCTAACCTTCATTTTTTATTATATATATTTATCTGTGCAATTGTTTGAAAAACTATAAAAAATATTATTTAAGTTACTCAAATAACAATAATATTGTGCGTAAACCCTGATTTGTGTACTCTTAACCAGGAAAAAAAATGACGATCACTTATTGTTTTTTAAATGGCATTGCGCATTTTTTGGAGCAAGGGCATAATGGTTTACTAACATCATATTTAATTACAATGGTAAAAATTATTATTCGCACATAATGGTGACAGCAAAATGTCACAGGAAACTTATAAAATAAAAATAGAGTTTTAAACTTTCAATTATGTACACCAAGGATAAATTGTATCATGGCACATGACAAATAAATAATAAATAAAAGACAGGTTAATTGATCATGTTTTTAGTATAAAAGAAGATATTTTGTAATATTTATATCACTAGAAGCCATACGATGAAGCTCATATTAGCTCTCCTAGTTGCCTTAATGGTAATGTATCAACTTTTAGTAATATCGTATTATATATTGTTAAAGAACTATAATTGACTATAATATTGTTGTATATTAAAAGAAAACTTCAACTGATATGCAATATTAGTCATTTGAATTTGCTAGTATAACTATTTAAATTATTTAAATTTAAAATGAATATCGCTTCTCTTTTATAACGATTTTTCAACAAACTATAAAATTTTTATATTATATAAAAATATAAAAAAAAGATTTTTTTTAAAATTAATGTTAATATCGTACATTTGTATTATTTGAATTCAATTTTAAATCAAATAATGAATAATTTAAATCAATAAATAATGTATATAGTATGTGTGAATATTAGACGATTATTTTAAGTATTAGAGCTGTAAATTCAAAACGGGTCATTGTCAAGAGTTTGATGGGACAAAATTTTTGGGTGCACATTATTTGAAAAAGTTTCAAGCCGTTCAAGCCAATTTTTTGAGAATTTAGCTCGAAAACGAGCCACTTCACCTATGGAGCGTAAAATGGACATATAAAAATAGTGGAGCTTTTGAAAATAATACAAGCTTAAAAATGTTTCAATAAATTAAAGTAATAATAATGATAAAATGCACCTTTGAAAATTGCTTTCCTTAAAATTTCTAATACGTATATTAAGATAAAGTTTCATTAATTTAAATATAAGAATTCTTTAATGCAATTTATTATTTATGTCTTTAAATAATAATTTTTATAAGCTCCATTTTAATTCTCTTTTTTTTTTTTTTTTTTTTTTTTTAATTCATTTTTTCCTTTGTACGGGTCCTTTCAGGTACCATATTTGTTTGTGTTTTTGGCTAAAAAAGGCCTGTTTGACTTTTCCTTCCACTTATGACTATAAGTATACCATTTCAATCCTATAAGTATACCATTCCAATGAGTGAACAACTTGAATTTTCGTGTGGTAATAAAAAAAAAAATAAATAAAAAAATAAAAAAAAAAAAAACGATTTCAGTTTTCAAATTAAAACCATTTAAAATATTTCAGCACAAGCTAATTATTTTTCTTCTTCAAATATGACATTACTGTGTATGATAAAACTTATTCCCAAATCTCAAATCGTGAGCTATGATAACTTTCAGGTGAGCTACATTGAAGCTGCCGCTACCAATACTAACTCTTCTAGCCGAGTTGCTTATGGAACAGTTGCATCTCTTGGTCAATATCCCTGGGTCGTTTCACTGATGAAAGTAAGATACGTATTGATTGATTGATTGATTGGTTCATGAATTGATTGATTGATTGATTGATTGATTGATTGATTGATTGATTGATTGATTGATTGATTGATTGATTGATTGATTGATTGATTGATTGATTGATTGATTGATTGATTGATTGATTGATTGATTGATTGATTGATTGATTGATTGATTGATTGATTGATTGATTGATTGATTGATTGATTGATTGATTGATTGATTGATTGATTGATTGATTGATTGATTATTTGAGTGATTGAGTGATTGAGTGATTGATTGATTGTCTGATTGACCGTCTGATTCATTGATTCACTGATTGATTAATTATTTAGCCTGCAACAAATACTACTAAAGCATCATTCTATTGTGCTGGAACTCTTATTCATGAAGAATGGGTGATAACAACAGCAACGTGCATTGGAGCGTGAGTATCTTTTATATAACACAAATTTATTTTTGCATTATATACGGGAGTGGAGTAGGTGTTCTGATCTGATGATAACTGACAAACTGAACGGTCGCAAAATATACATATAGAATTAACATGAAGTAAAAATTAAACATGACTCAAAAGTTTAGTTATATCAAACACTTGCAAACACGATAAAATAATTAATTTATTCCACTTTTAAGATAACATGTAAATTTGAAAATTCAAATTTTAGAAAACCATTCTTTAATATAAAATTAGAAACTATAAATATCAAAAGATATCTAAAACTTTTTTTTTTTAAATTATTAATAATAAACTTTGTAAATTTGTTCAATTTATTTGAAAGTTATATAAAGTATTTGTTTTTGCTGGAATTATATAACGTAAAAAGAATTATTGTAAAAGTTAAATCTCTCTATTTACTTTTGCCTACTTGTAAAAACAAACAAACTATTTTTTGCCCGTGTATACATATTTACTGTGTGACACTAAATAAATTTAGTTTCCATTAATAAAATGGTATATTATTAAAATCATGTATTAATTTGTAATTTGCAGTAAAACCCCAGCGACTATCTTCGTCTGTACCGGAAGTTTACATTATTTATGTACAAATAGTTTACCAGTGTTAAGTGTCACCAAACACCCAGGATTTATTGCAGCTTCAAAAGTACATGATCTCGCTTTAGTAAGACTTGCAAAAAAAGCTGAATTTACCGGTATGAGTATTTTTTTAAGTCCCTCTCACTTTTTTTTTCTTCAATATAATCATCACTAAAACCAATGCATAAATAAAGGGTGTTTATGTAAACATCTAAAAACTGGAAAAGGAAGTACCGGAAATGGAATCACGTTGAGAAAAGTTATGGAGAAAACTTGGCGCCAGCCAACTCCTACTTTTATAATCTCGTGATTTTTCTTTTCCAGCACTTTTGTTTCCGTTTTTTAGCTTTACATACAGCATAAGCACTCCATGTTATAAGTGAAAACGCAAATCAATCGTCGTATGCAAATTTTAATTCTTAATTTCTGCTACTTTTTACTTTTTGACGGCGTGAAAATATTTTTACTTCTTTCTTTCTTTTCTTTTTTTTTTTTTTCTTTTTTTTTAATTTTGCCAGAAGTAGATCTTGATAATCGGTCAAATTACAAAAGTCGAACGAATTGCATTTTGAATGCCTTACATTATAATTATAAATCTGCATTGACTAAAATAAAACATTATCAGCTTCAACAACTAATGTTTATGTATGTTAATGTATACACACACAATACAACAACACAATACATCATATTACTATAAAGTATTTGAAAAGTATCTTATAGACTTATAAAGGCACAAGTGTTTTAAAGCTAACTATAAGCAATTTGGCTCACATCCGCTTCCGTTTTGACGTACTGCGCTTGCGTGGAATATATATATATATATATATATATATATATATATATATATATATATATATATATATATATATTTAAACTGATATGATACAACCATTAATAATATAATACGAGAAGATCTAATAATAATTTTATTATTATTACAGACATCGTCGACAAAGCTAGGATGGTTCGAAGAGAGCATTGTTGCCAGACCTTTTTTGAGACTAATTTGCAAGTTCAGGGATGGGGACACGATGAAATAAGTATGCATTTGTTTATTTAATTACTGATTGATTGATTGATTGACTTATTTGTCTATTTATTGATTGATTGATTCTACAGATGCTGTTATTGTCACTAAGCTACGCAGTACTAGTGCTGTAATTCACCCTACTAATGAATGTGTTCCCACTCCATACACTCACATTCAAATGCACCCAGGAACTTATTGTTCATATAACGGAGGATGCGCTGTAAGTCATATCGTATACATACACCTGTTATGTCTCTTAACCCTTACTGTATCAAGTCTTCCTATTAAATTGGCAAAGTCATTATTTATAAATTTCTCAATTGAGATAACAAGGATTACACAAAATTTGCATTTAACTTATATTATTGTCATTTGATTGATTGTTGAATCCTGAATAATATATATTACGTCGTTGGCCTAAAGTGTAAATCTCGTATGTCAAAAAAAAAAAAAAAAAAAAAAAAAAAAAGCAATTTTGAAACTTATTTTGCATATTTCACGAGCTAAGATTTTTTTTTTTTTTTTTTTTTTTTGAGATACTAGGTTTACACTTAAAACCGACGATGTGAGTGCAAATTTAGTATAATGGTAAAGTATACGGAAGATAGCTTTTGATATTCATAACGTCATGAAAGTCTGGTCTATAATAGAAATTTTAAAGAGAGTTCCCTACTTGACAATTTTGTGGTCCAGCTTGTGAGGCTACAGAAGATTTTAGAAAATGTGTACAACATGTATAAAGCTATTATTTTGTGATTTATTGTGGACTTTTTTTTATACCACATCACTTTTAGCTCTTTTCTGCGTGTTCATATAAGTATTTGCTAATAGTGTATTGTCTTGCCTGTATTATTATACATGTGTATATTAATGTATATTACTTTGTATTACAGGCAGATGAAGGTGGTCCAGCTATGTATAAGAACATGTTATGTGGAGTAGTTTCAATCCCAGCACCAGTCAAACTGTGTACAGGAAAACATACAACTCGTCATATGAGAGTTTGTATGTACTATGATTGGATCATGGATGTTACTAAACTGATTCTGCAAGACAATGAATTCGTATACTAGAAGTCAACCACTTTGCATAAATATGTTATTTACTGTGATACACAGGGTTTTGTAATTTAATGTATTTGACTAATTTTAAATAAAGCATATCAGGATATTAAAACTCAAACCTTTTTTATTTATTTATTTAAATTTGAATACTATTTTCTAAGTGTTTAATGCTTATTCATTCATTCATTCATTCATTCATTCATTCATTCATTCATTCATTCATTCATTCATTCATTCATTCATTCATTCATTCATTCATTCATTCATTCATTCATTCATTCATTCATTCATTCATTCATTCATTCATTCATTCATTCATTCATTCATTCATTCATTCATTCATTCATTCATTCATTCATTCATTCATTCATTCATTCATTCATTCATTCATTCATTCATTCATTCATTCATTCATTCATTCATTCATTCATTCATTCATTCATTCATTCATTCATTCATTCATTCATTCATTCATTCATTCATTCATTCATTCATTCATTCATTCATTCATTCATTCATTCATTCATTCATTCATTCATTCATTCATTCATTCATTCATTCATTCATTCATTCATTCATTCATTCATTCATTCATTCATTCATTCATTCATTCATTCATTCATTCATTCATTCATTCATTCATTCATTCATTCATTCATTCATTCATTCATTCATTCATTCATTCATTCATTCATTCATTCATTCATTCATATAAGTAAAAGTACAACAGCTCAATATAATGCAATTATTGCTACACTATGGATATTCCTATGCATGCATGTGCATGCTAAAAAGCATGCGTCTAAAGCAAAAAGAGCACACGATAAATTTTTGTTGAAATTATTCTGCTCATCATGTGTCAATCAGTTATGTCACGCATGTTTAATAGGAAGTGAGTCACGGTGCATTGTGTACATAATTGCATTGTAAAAGTGCATCACTAAATATAAAGTCATTCAAGCATGGAATTCACAACCATCAAAACACTTTCTTTTGATATTAATGAAATTAAGTTTTATATATATATATATATATATATATATATATATATATATATATATATATATATATATATATATATATATATATATATATATATATATATATATATATATATATATATATATATATACCACACAAAAGCATAAACCCAACAACAGATGAATTAATATTGAATTGAATGAAATGAGTTGGATTGGTGATCTGCTCCGAGATGCCTCTGACTTAACGTGGACCACTACCACCTTGCACTGCTCGCGTATATGACATTTATAGATAGTATCATATTGCTTAATTTTGAATTTTTTTTTCTTTTCCGTCATACCAATTAAGGATTACACTTGCACAATGGTCAAAATGTGGTGTACTGGTGCTATTAATATTTTTTTTGTTCGTAAATTAATACTTTTGTCCATTTGATAAACACAGAAAAAAAGTAACTAAAGAGTTACTATTTAGACTTTTTTAAATAATAAATTTGTTACATATATGTAAAGTTTGTTGTATCTAAAGAGCTAACTATTTACCGCTGAAGAAATTACGTTTATACTAACGAGTTAAAAATTGTTGTTTTTTTTTAACCAAGTTAGTGGTTTGTATTGAAGAGTTACATAACTGAATAATTTCTTAAATTTATGTTTTCCGTGTACTATTTTCATTTATTGAACTCGTGCCCAACACGATCTCCAAATCTTCTATACTCGAATAAAGGGTGGATTACTTCAGTTACGAATCCTAACTTTTTTGAGATGAACACTTATGAGTTATTATGAATAGCTTAAATAATGCATAAACTTAGCAAGTTATTAACAATAGCTATTTTAAGTTGTTTTGAGTTATTTTCAGCTATTTTAAGTTAAATTAGCTATTGTTAATAATTTTCTAAAATGCACTATTTTAGATGCTTATAATAACTTATAAGTGCGGTTATCTCAAATAAGTTAGGATTTGTAACTGAAGAAATACACACTTTTTTTTTTGAGTGGCATATATATTTCGCATGCACTGACTATTTCTATAACCTAAGTTAATACCCTAGTTCGTTATATACAAAACAAGACGCCGACAAAGTAATAAGTAAATGCGTATATTATAAAGTTTTTTTTAGCTACATATGTTCAATTATTATTATTATTTTTTTTACTGTACATATTTACCATTAAATGACAACGTTAAAATTATATCTAATTTCAACAAAAAATTTTTTTTTCTTTTTTACATTATAAAATATAACGATTCTCTGTATATAACCGGTAAATTACAATTATCATAAAAAACACTTTTTAAAACTGCTATTACATAATATTACGGGGCAAAAAAAAAAGGTAAAAAGATACAATTATCGTATAAGTTTTTGTAATGCTCTTTATTATAATTTGCTATTTAATACATGCTATATAAAAAGTGCCTTTTCAGATTAATTTTTTCCTTCTTCTTTTTGTATGATATTTTTGAAAAGAGTGAGAAAATTTTAAAAATAATTATTTCATCCATAGTTTTATATAATAATATGTAATTTAATACACTATTTATTATTTTTTTTTTTACCGTTTTATAGTTTTAAATTTCTAAGTTTATTAAAAAAAGGTGTATTATCTTTTCAAAAAAATTTAATGCATCCTTTTTTACGTTGTAGAGAGAGAGAGAGAGAGAGAGAGAGAGAGAGAGAGAGAGAGAGATAAGTACAATACTTCGTTATTTATCTTCAAAAAATAGACAAATAGAAATAAAGTAGTTAAATACTGTATATAAAAAAACAACATTTTTTTATAACTTATTAAAAAAAAAAAAAAGATATGAAAATACGTAATAAAATGAAATAGTAAATGTTATTCACAACACGTTTGTTTGTTTTTTCTAGTACAATATAACCTTAAATTAAATTCAAATTATCAAAAATATGAAAAGAAATATTAATACAGTTATTTAAATTGCTATTGAAAATTAAATTGTACAAAGTAAGTAGTTTTTTTTTTTAACGGAAAAACCTCAAACTAGGAAATTTTGACTTGTGTATGCTTTCATAATTTTACATTTATATTAAATAATGAAAAAAAAGCCATGATTTCATATCCCGTGCCTTACGAAGTTCAAAAGATTCTTGAGTTCATTATGTTTCCTTGTTTTAAAACTATTCACTCTGTTTTTCTATGTAGTTCGAAAAACAGTGAAAAAAAAACTTTGAAATGTATAAAATTGCATGAATCCAACTAATCTCCACAAAAAAAAAAAAAAAAGAAAAAAAAAAAAAAAAAAAGAAAACAGCCGCATTTTTAATTTTTTACTAGAGAAAACAACAACAACAACAAAAGGTTATTTAAAATGTATATTCATCGTTACGGAACTTTTGAATCAGATATTGATATTTAAATAATAAATTTCACTGGCTGAATTTTTTTTTTATCTCAATTCCAAAATTGATGAAATTGATGCTCATTACTCAAATTTTCAATTATATACCACTTAAGCATTGTCATTAAATGTATATATGTCTATATCTTTATTATTACTATAATATATGCATTTATTTTCTTCTTCTTGTTCTCTTTTGTTTGTTTGTTGAATAAAGAAATCATATTATATCAGTGAGTATTATATAATATAGGGTACGTGTATTTACATGACATCATATAGAATGCGCTTCGACGCCATACTGGATCAATGAACATCAATGCTCAGCATAGTACAAACTTCGTTTGTGTCTTTTTTTTTTTTTTTTTTTTTTTTTTTTTGTGGAATCATTTAATTTTTGGTTATTATTATAGTTATCAAATATTAGAGATACTAACTTAGGCCACTGCCGCTTACCTTCCAAATCCTATAGTACCCGATTTTTTACCTCCTCCCAAATCCTTTTTTCCGCTGTACGGGTCTTGTCAGGTATACCATACTTGGTATTGTGGACTGAAAAAGCCTATTTGACTTTTACTTCCGCCTATGCCTATAAGTACCATTCCTATGAGTGGACAACTTGAGGGTTCGCGTGTTAAAGCAAATAAAACAAAACAAAACAAAAACCTAGTAACAGCAAAAATGTTCTTAAAAATATTGCCTATATAACTATAGTATTTTTAAACTGGCAAAATGAATCATTTTCCTATACTGGCAAATATAATTAAGTGGCATCGACTTTAACATGAATGCATACACCCTATATCTTTACAAGCTATTTAATTACTTCTTTACATACTTACTAAACTTCTGTTAATATTTTTTAGATCTGAGAACTTTTACAATCTTTTTCTGATTGCAAAATTTAATAATAGTTTTCATCGCATGAAATTAAAAAAGATAAAAAAAATATACTCTAGATATTCATTGCCTCATATCATTATAATATAATTTATATATACATTTATTTAATTTATATATATATATATATATATATATATATATATATATATATATATATATATATATATATATATATATATATATATATATATATATATATATATATATATATATATAATTTATATATAAATTTAATTAATTAAATATTCTGTGAATTTTTGTTTTCATATATAATGAATATATTTTAAATTAGTATATTCAACATGAATTAAAGTTAATTGCTTAAACTTAATTAATTAATTGATTTAAAAAAAATTGTAACATGATACATAAAATGATCTAGATTACTAGCCTTTTATAAATAATTAGTCTTCTTTTCATAATGTTTCTTTTGAAATCTTATTTTACCGCTCTAAAAAAATTATATTTCTATGGCTTACTAATTAAAAGTAAACAAAAAAATTTTTATGCAAGTCAAACACTGAAAGAAAGAAAAGTTATGGAAGTCTTTTTTTTTTTTTTTTTTTTTTTTTTTTTTTTTACTTTTTTTTTTAAAATAATTTATTCAGAGATTATAAACATCTATATCATTAAAGTATTATCATACTACACCCTGACCAAAATAAGAACTGAGACTTTTACAACCAAATGCACCCCCCCCCCTTTTTTTAAACAATTTTCCACAGATTAACACCAAAAATATATAGGCGATCAATGTAATATATAAATTAATACGGGTTAAATTTTATTTCCATAGCTGGATTAGAATCCGAGAAAATGGGCAGCATCTGTTTGTAATAATAATAAGCTCTCTTCTTATTTTGGTAATGGTGCATATCTTTTATGAATGTTATGAAATTTTGAAACGATGGTTTACAATTTTCAGCAGCGTTTACAATTTATTATACTAGGAATGGAGCTGGCTTAATATGTAAAAAAAAAAAATAATAATAATAAAAAAAAAAAGTTCATGTGTGTTTGTATCCAATATTTATTATTAAATAAAAATTAATACGTAAAATTTAATTAAGAGAAAGGGGGGGGGGGAGAGATTTTTTTTAAATACTGAATAAATTCTATCGTCTCAAACGTGCAAGAATAAATTAAATCTAAACAATAGTTGTTACTACTGTATAGCTAATATTTTTTTTAATGTTCTATTTTCTATTTCTGCAAAATAAATCACTTTTTTTTTAATTTCTCTCTCTCTCTCTCTCTCTCTCCCCTATATTTTTGTTAAATAAGTCAACAAATATATATAATTTATACATATTTACACACAAATAAATTGAAAACATGAAGTGAAATATAAAAAGAACAGACTCAGATAGAAGCCGATACCTTGTAGTGTAAATTTTTCTTTTGGAAAAAAAAAACTGCTTTTGCCAAATAATGTATACGTAGTATTCACAAGGGCATCAAGGGTATTACAATATAATGTATGCACATCACTTTTTTTATAATGCGGTATCCAATAATATAAAAAATTAATCTGAAATTTAATAGTCTTTATAATGAAATTAAATTAGACATAATATACAGAATATCTACTTTGAAATATATAGTTAACAGCATTTTAGATTTTTCAACAGTAATATATTGCTGTGCAGTGAAATGAAAGTTTTTCACTGATAAAAATATAGTGCACAAGAAAAGCCCTCCAACTGCTAAATTTGCTTTATAATTACAAAATTTAATAATATTGGTTATGAAATTTATAACTAATATATTTATTTTTTATTATATTTTTTTTATATATATTTTTTTTGGTTATTTATTATTTTTTTTTTTTTATATATTCAATTTTTACATAAAATTGCGCGAGAAAATAATTACTATTACCAATTAAAACAGTGCTATTTAATGATTTTCTTTGCAAAATTACGGGAAAAACCGAATAATGTATAATTACGTGCTTTAAGAAAAACGTACAGTGTTAACTAAATTATCAACGTATATAGCAAATAAATTAATTAACATCATGATAATTAAATTAACATAAATAAATAATTACATTAAAATCAATCAATTTATTGTTAATTAATAAAATGAGAAAATCAAGATATTTCTTAGAAAAACATTGATGTGCATGTATTGTTCATTATAAATTAATGCATTACGATGTTGAAAATTCCAAACAGATTTATCATAAAATTTGATCTTTCAGAAGTTATAGTATATACGCTTGATTAAAGTATAATTATATTTTTAATTATATTGCAAATTTTAACTCAGAAAATATTCTGTAATTATATAATATCTGTTCAAGTAAAGGAATTATTCTTAAGTGTTATGCTATTTTAAACAAATGGTGCTGAAAATGAGCTAGCATAATTGTTAAGTATTTTTATCCATGAACAAAGAAACAGACAACAAACAAACAAACAAACAAACAAACAAACAAACAAACAAACAAACAAACAAACAAACAAACAACAACAACAACAAACAAACAAACAATAACTTCAACTCCACTATACAATACAGTAAAATACGAACAGGCGCAGTATATTATGTTTATTTCTCATTACACGCAAGGAGGTTGATAATTTTATTTCACCCGCTGTTAGTACTGACACCAACCTATATTTATTGCACAACATAATTCTATATAGTAGCTTAGCTTGTATCTTTAAAATTATGACTATATAATTTTGATTTAACAAGAAAATTTTCATGTTTTTAAATATGCAATTATATACATAATTTTTTTTTAATAACTTTACTTACAAGAAAACAATACATATTATATTTTTATATGTAAAAATTGCATTTTCTCTGTTATGTAAAATAATATTTACAAATTATATGTTGTGCAACATAGTCATGCACTTCTACAATATAATATTTTGTTGTTGAATGTCTACTATGCTTTAATATGTTGTAAATATCATGCATTTTTTTTTTATTGAAAAATAACTTATTGTATTCTCACCAAAATTAGAGTTTTTCAACATTCAGATATTCACGCTTAATTTTAATTTTTGTACATTCTACACCAAAAAATAGCTGACTAAAGCTGAAATATTAAAAATATAGGGTGGTTTGATTCATGTTAAAGTCGACGTCATAAAGTGAGTACTAAATAACTTTGGCCGGTATAGGAAAATGCCACATTTTACCAGTTTAAAAATACTTCGCAATTTTTTTTTTGAGAGCATTGATGCTGTTAACAAGTTGAATTAGTACCTCAAGTATGCAAGAAAAATAATAATGACCAAAAAATAGCTAATTTTCCGAAGAAAATAGCCAAAAACTATGTTTGTCCTATATGCTGAGAAATGTTATTCATTGCTCAAGAAGAGCATCAAATAGCTTCAGAATGACGTCATGCGTACACACCCTATACGAAAAAAGGTAGATTACTGCATTGAATAATTGCTATAATTGTAAAAGCACAAATTTTACTATTTTGTATAACAACATAAGTATATGCGAAAATCTTAACTAAGATCACTATATAGTAAAATAGCATAAATTATGTTGTTATACATAAATGTTGCTGCATTAATAAGCTATAGCATATTTATTACGTATTTATTTTTGTCCTTGAAAAGACATCCTATATTAAAGTTTTTCCTTGTACTAAGATTTTGTAAAACTTTTTTTTTTTTTTTTGTGTGATGATCGGTAACAACTATTGAGAAACATAACAATACAATAATACAAAAACATGTAATAAATGCAATTTAATGCATAATAATATAATTTTCACGCATTGACCTCTAGTTATGACCACAACGTAAGGTCTAAGATCACTGCTTTGAGATGTGATTGATTATGTTTAATATGAGAGAAAATTTTCACACTTCAATTGATGTCAAAAAAAAAAAAAAAAAAAAAAAAAAATCACCACGCCGATCACATCAAAGTGTGAAATACTGTATTTTATAACAAGTCAGAAATCGTGAGACTACAATTTTAAAATAAAATTTTTGTATATATATGTATGTATGTATATACGCATATATCACGGAATATAAAATATACGCGTATTATTTGCTTCCGAAGTAAATAATGATGAAAAATATATATAAAAACATTAATTTAATTTTAATGTGTAAGTCCTGGGATATAAAAACATGATTCTTAACAGTGAAGATTGGAGACAATGACCTGTGTCAGTTTTTTTTTTTTTTTTTTTTTTTTTTTTGTAAAGTTGTAGACATATGATCAACTTTCTGTTTATAATTTTCCCTGTAAAAACTTTTGAATATTCTAAAGTCACAAAAATATATAAATAATTATGCCGGCTTATTTTAAGCACAGTTTGTTCAATGTGTACAGTATCCACATAAATAGCTTACGTCATATGCATTCATGTTAAAGTCAACGCCATGTTGGATATCTCAATAATATAGGTGGCATAGGAAAATATCGTATTTTGCCTCTTTAAAAACATTCTGCAATATTTTTGATGCTGCAAATATGTTGAATTAGTTAGTATCTCAAGTATGTGAGAAAAATAACAATAACAAAAAATTTACCGATTTTCTAAAGAAAATTGCCTTAATCGAAGTTTGTCCTATACTGAGCAATGTTATTCACTACTCCAGCATGGTCTCCAAGTGGATTAAATATGACATCATTCGCATACACCCTATATACGGATAAAAATAAATACTTAATAAATTATGCTAGCCCATTTTCAGCATAACTTGGTCAATATAGTATACTATATATAAATTATATAATTAATTTATAATAAAGCATAATATGCTTAATATGATATTAATTAATTAATTAGTAATTAATTATTACTAATAATATTATTATAAATTATGCTATATTGCCAAATTTTTATGTTACAATATAGCATTAACATTATAATTATGTTGAACAGAATCAATAATTGTGTTGTTCTATTTTAGTATCATTTATGCTATTATGACATAAATACAGCATAAATTACGTAATTATTTCCTTGCATATATGATTTGTTCATGGTGCATATAATACACATAAAAATTACATAATTTATGCTGCATTGAATAATTACTATACTCTATGTGTTGTTACTCTATTCTCTAACAAGTTATGTGCTGTTTTACTTTTTTTTTTTTTTTTTTCAATGTAAAATTTACATGTAATGTTGTGGTCAAGGTTTTGTTAACAGGGCTGTCAAGCCCTCACAATGCCTTAATAAAGTAACTTATTATTATTATTAGAGCACAAATATTGAAACATATGTAACTATTATGCTGAAAGCCGTTGTCAACTTACTTTTTTATCATTTAGAATACTAGACTGATAATTACCATACCTAAATATCCATTAATTAGACACCATCACGTTGATTTTGTACTTATTTTCGTTTATTTTCATTTTTGCGGTTATATCACGTATCTGACGTCACAATGTACCGCCGCCAATCACGGTCACCGCTCTGGTCACGTGATAACTTTAAGCCCCTCCCTCAAGTTCTTTACCCCTATAACGGTCCCATCGGTACATTGTGACGTCAGATACGTGATATAACAGCAAAAAAGAAAATAAATGAAAATAAATACAAAAGCAACGTAATGGTGTCTAATTCATGGATATTAAGGTATGGTAATTACTAATTATCAGTCTAGTATTCTAAATGATAAAAAAGTAAGTTCACAAAGGCTTGAATATCTTAACTATTATAATTATTATGTAGTATAAACACTTTAGTTTAAGTTATGATGTTTTGCATAAATGTTGCTGCATTGAACTAGCATTATTTTATTACGTATTTATTTATGTCTGTGAATCAGAGTACTTGCCAAGTGTAATGTACAAGCATCTTATAATGTCATCAGTAATAATACTTAAAGAGATGACGTGATATTAAAAAAAAAAAAAAAAAAAAAAAAAACGTACCTACATTTCTTTGAACATAGATAAAAGGCTGGAACTAAAGGTTATAACTAATGCGTTTCTCAATGAAAATAAAGATTTTATCAATGAAAAAATACATTAGCCATTGTGTTATTATTATTATTATTATATACTCAGCCAAGCGTGAAACTGATTTATTTATAAATAATGATTGTTACTTTTGATATTTTATATAACAAAAAAGTGTATCAAATGCATAAATATAGTGTGAAAATTAATAGTAATTTGTAATAGTCTGCATTTTATTATTATTATATAGTATGAGTTATAACTGATTTTCTTTTTAACATCTCTCTCTCTCTCTCTCTCTCTCTCTCTCTCTCTCTCTCTCTCTCTCTCTCTCTCTCTCTCTCTCTCTCTCTCCTCTCTCTCTCTCTCTCTCTCTCTCTCTCTCATCTCATGTTTCAAGAACAATATGCCAAAAATTATAAAATGTATCGTGACATTAAATTATTGAATAAAAAAATAAAAGTCATATAATAAGAATATTTAAGTTAAAAAACATATATAAAATAAAAAAAAATAAAAAAACACGATGTATTTGAGATATTAAAAATTATTATTATTGTTGTTATTATTATTATGAATATTATATACATTTCTACCATGATAAAAGACACAAAGACTAAAATAATTTTTATTTATTTTTTATATTTTATCATCATAACCACGATAATGAGAAGAAAGAGAGAGAGAGAGAGAGAGAGAGAGAGAGAGAGAGAGAGAGAGAGAGAGAGAGAGAGAGAGAGAGAGAGAGAGAGAGAGAGAGAGGAGAGAGAGAGAGAGAAACACGATTTGTTCCAATTTGCAAATATTATTTTCATTGATGTGAGTCATAACGATGTCTTCTTAAAAGGTTCATTCACCATTTCACATATATTCATTTATTAGTTGTAATTTTGCATAATAAAATAACTTTTCACTTTTAAACAATGGCTTTTTAAAAATTTGCTGCACAAAATGACATCAAGAAAATAAATATATTAACGTGAATGCACCAGACAAAACGTGTTATAATCAGAGTTGAGCTATAATTTTTTTAAGTTATCATTTTTATTACAAAATTTACCAATTAAGTGACAGTCATTTGATTTTTTATGGTAAAATAGGCATACTATTAGTTTTATATTAATGTGATTAATTGAAAACATCTAAAAATAAAAGTAAATTAAAAAAGGTCTTGCACGGGCAAAAACAACTACGTAATAATTATGCTAACTCATTTTTAGCACAATTTATGCTAACTCATTTTTAGCACAATTTATGCTATATATACTGCATAATAAATGTTCCATAGAAAAAATATTATATTGTACAGCATAATAAATTATCTTGTTCCAATCTAGCATTAATTAGGCTAGAATGACTTAGACGTAGCATAAATTATGTAATCTATTCTTTCCGTGTGGTTGCAGAAAAAATGGCAAAAAAAAAAAAAATGCCGTTCTTTGTTTTAAAACAGGCAGAATATTTATCAATATTTTTATAATAAAAAAAGTAACAAAATGTGCATTTTAAGCAATATTTATAAATATCATGTTTATTAATTTTGCAGTTATAATCATATATATATATTTTGTATTTTTTTCAAGAAAAAAGTAACCCAATCCAAAATAATTTAATGCTGTTTCTTCTAAAATCTATGTAAAATAAAAGAAAGAACCAAAAAATTCTCTGTGTGTGGCCAAAAGTTGACAATGTATTTTCTAATCTGCGAACATAAAACTAGTTTTTTTTCTTCTTCTGCAAGGTGTCACCTGTCCCGCGTTAAACACTTCTAATAACTATAAGATAACAACGAAATTTTAAACTACAATCACCAGCATACTGAAATTGAATATATTTTATATTATATACATAGGCTATATGATGCGGAAATGAGCTCGCACTGCGTAGAAAAAATTATTTTAGCAGCTCACTCATTTGAAATTGTTTTTTATAGAGGGTGAATCTGATTTGAATCCCAGTAATTTTGTATTTGATTTATTTGTAGATAAATGGTAGTGTATCAGTAATTCAGTTACTGGAATAGGGGGGGGGGGGAATATTAGGTGACTGCATAAGAATAGCATGTATTTTTGGTATTTACATGAGCAAGAGAAACAGAGAGAGAGAGAGAGAGAGAGAGAGAGAGAGAGAGAGAGAGAGAGAGAGAGAGAGAGAGAGAGAGATTTGAACTGTAAATTGAAGAAGAAAAAGCATAAATTATCTTCAACTAATAATTTTTCCCGTACTTATAAAGTTCTATGTTACAAAAATTAATTACAGTTTACTCTGAAGGGTAAAATTAAATGAACTAATTTAGTAGTATTAGTAGTACTTGCAAATTTTTTTTTTTTTCATAAACAAAAAAATAACTATAAAATTGTAAGATGAAACATAAGTTAAATAGTTCATTATTTATATGATAAAGTAATTATGCGAAGTACAGATTTTAGAACATAAAAAGTCAAAAGTAAACATTTCTATCTTTTAACTATGCCATACAGAAAAGTTATTCTTCTTTGATCTCACTTCAAAAAACATATACACTCTGGCCAAAACAAGGTTGTTCCCACCAAAAGCTGTATCCGCGGTGCTAAACCAATCAGAGAGCGTGTTATAAACCTACTAGCCAATCACAGTTGACTTTACATAGTTAATTACACTGTATCCGCTCGAACTATATAGTATTGCGAGAAGTGTAGTAAAGCAGTGGTAAATTTTGAATGAATTTATTTTTATTTTATTTAATAGAAGTGTAAATTTATACGTAGAGAGAAAAATTTACATAATTTATGCTATATTAATCATTAATGCCACTTTAGCATAAAGGATGCTAAATTAGAACAACATAAATAATTATGATGTAAACATAATATTTTATGATATTGCAACCATTATACTTATTGATAAGTTCATCATAAATTATGTTGTATTGAACCAATTGTGCTGTAAATAAGCTAGCATAATTATTTATTTTTGTCCGTGTCATATAGTAAATAATTTGTAAGTAAAAATTTTTTTCCAGTGTTCTTAGTTGATTGTCGAGGATTGTACAAACACGACCGACAATACAAGAGGATATGTGACCACACAAAAAACTAGAGAGGTTTCAACCAATTGTTTATATTCTCAATTCTTACACTTTATTAGCTGATGAATTAATAAATTTTACTGCTTGTAATACATAGGACAC